>JAKWJD010001759.1:13790407-13952907 GCA_027705065.1 Solanum peruvianum
ATTCATTGCAGTACAAATGAACCATAACATTATCTGGTTTAAATAATTTTAAGCACATACATGGACTATAAGGACACATAACCAATCCATTATGCTTGAAGATGCCAAGTGTCATTGTATGTTCAATAAAATCTCTGACACCATCAATAAACTCATTTTTCAAACCAACACCAGTTTCATATTGCATATTATACATCCACAATTGATGATCTATCGACAAAAATATTGATATGTTATGTTATAATTTATGTTCAATAGTAATCTTACTGCATTAATTTACTGTGAATATATATTATAAATAATTACTTAATAATTATATATACTAATTATTTATGATATATATATATATATATATATATATATATATATATATATATATATATATATATATATTTATGTATACCCACTACATTTCTAGATGCACAAAGTGCGCTTAATTAATTCATAAACTTTAATAAAGTTTAAGATTTCAAAAAATTAACAATATTAATTCTAATGCAGTCGAACTTATTTTAAATTAAGTTCATAGTTTAATATCTATTTTGAATAACTACAAATTAATATATATATATATATATATATATATATATATATATATATATATATATATATATATATATATATATATATATATATATATATATATATATATAGACACACACACACCCACTACATTTCTAGATGTACAAAGTGCGCTTAATTAATTCATAAATTTTAATAAAGTTTAAGATTTTAAATAATTAACAATATTAATTCTAAGGTAGTTGAACTTATTTAAAATTAAGTTCATAGTTTAATTTCTATCTAAATAACTTCAAATTAAGTTCAAGTTCTAATTAAGATTAATTTCTAAGGTCAGCATGAATTTCTTAAATTCAAGTTCAATTTCAAAATTCAAGTCCATGTAAAATTTATTAGTTATATATAATTTCAAATCCAATAATTTGTTATATTCAACTTCTAAGTTCAACTAGTTTATGAAGTGGTAATTAAATTCTATAGTTATATTCATTTTCAATGTTCAACTAGTTCAAATTCAAATTTTAATTCATATTCATATTTAATATATAAAATTAGTTATATATAAACTTCTAATACAACAATTAATTGTAGATCAAGATGTAATTCAAAAAAAAAATAATTCACCACATTCAAACATTCATCATATATATTCATAACATCCAAACATTCATCATATAATACTCAAAATACTTCAATTACTAATTTAATTTCAAATTAACACTTCACTAACTATTTATCCTTCAAAACGTAAAAAAATCCTTCATTAAAAAATCTTAAATCAAAAACAGTAATTATAATCCTACTTTGAAATCTTGAAAACCAATTCATTCACTGACTAACGATGCCCAATAAAAGTATGCCTAATTTTTAGAAAACCCTAAATTCAAAAATCATCAAATCTATATGCCTAGCTAACATTAATCAAATCAAATTAATAATTGATCAAACACAACCCAATAAACACAAAACAATAATATACTAACTATTATCATAAGAATTGATAAAACCGTAAGGTTAGGAACTAACCTTAAAATGAGAAGAGAGACAGCGACGGCACCGTATGAAGGTGGCGGAGACGGAATTAAGTGAAGAGAGAAGAGAGAGAATAGATTGAAGAGAGAAGAAGAGAGAGAACAAAATTGGAAATCTTGATCTGGTCAAGATATTTTAAAAGAAGTGATGGACAATGTCTATTGTCCATCACTTTCTTTTAAAATAGTTGACCAATATTATGACAAAAAAAAGCAAAAAAACTGAGAGGTGCTCTGCGTCACTTTCAATAAATGTTTGACAATACATTTTGACTTAAAAGTGATAGACTTTGAGATGATGTATGTCACTTTATTAAAAAATGAATTCAACAATTCCTTATTAATTATATATATATAGTTGACACAAAAATCCACACAAAAAGTGATTGACTAAGCGAATCCATCCGTCCTAATTTAACAAATTAAAAAAAAAATTATTAAAAAGCAACAAATAGTGTGACCAATGGCGTCACTTTTTGGAGCGATGTCGTATGTCACTTTTATGTCTGCGATTTATATAAGTTTTTAGTAGTGATTGGATATATAGATTGTTACTACAAACCCAAACTTTAATAGGTGAAGGCTTCCATCTCATAAAACCTACTTTGGGAAAACCCGGACACTACTATGTGAGATTTCTCCCTTAACTTGGAAGTCCCGAGTTTACTAGGTGTGAGTCTCTTTTAAACTTGTAGCTGAGATCCATCTATGTGTGAAGTGTCGATTCCGTGGTCTCCATCCAGTTGTGCTAAGCATATACCCCTTAGACTAGTCATTAAACCTTACTCATACTCATGTATCATGGACGGATGTCCTTGAATATCAATCCATGTTCAAGTGATTCTATCACTTCATTCATTCAAAGATTTATAGGGTACAAGAGGTGGGTAACGGCCTTCCACCATAATTCTTTCCATTAGTATTCAATTCATAACATTAGACTTAGTATCAAATCCCTAGTTACATTAATAACTACAATCCCTACCCTGAAATCTTCACTTCTTATGACAATCATACATATCTAGGTAACAGGGTATCATAGTCACAAGCTTCTTTTCTAAACCTATTGTATCCATATTTCATAATAATGATTCGTTCTTAATTATTACTTGTCATGACCAATCTTATACAATTTAATCGAATGCAATTTATGTTTACATGCTTTTAATCGTGAACATTACTCTCCATGTCATAAATTCTAGAAGATCAATTCTAAGTTTCCAATTTCTCTTCACAAGACATAAACCCCATTACTTTAAATTCAACAATTAAACTAGGGTTAACCATGGAAAACATGTAATATTATCATAATGTCATAATTCAATACTAATTCAATCATAAACAAGCAATATCCACTCAACAAGATTCATACTCAATTTAACCCATATTATTGGAAGAAACTGCAACTTGAATTGGGTATTTCATCTGCACAATTGGTTGTATTCTAGGGGGATCCATAGATGGAAGAATTTATGGATAAATAACCTAACATAACTTGGATACAATTCTCTCACATATCTTAAAAGATTTGAGGAATTTTACCTAGCTTGACCCCCCTTCTTCTTCTTCTACTTCAACTTCCTCTTCTTCATCTTCTTCTTCTTCTTCCTCTTCCTCTTCCTCTTCCTCCTCTTCATCTTCCTCCTTTTCCTATTCCTTTTCCTCTTATTCTTATATTCTCCTGGAGGAGGTTTCCTCTGCTGAGTCGGGGCTTGCGGCTCATCCTATTCGTCTAAGCTTCCGAGGCGGATTCTTCTTCTTTTTCTTCTTCTTCTTCTTCTTCGTGCGTGAGGCTTCTTCTTAGGTCTTCTTCTTCCTGTCTTCTTCTTCTTCTTCTTCTTCTTCTTCGTATTCCGTTCCTCCTTTCACTTCCTCTTCCTCTTCTTATTCCTCTTCCCCTCTTCTTCTTCTTCCTCCTATTCTTCTTCCTTTCCTCCTCTTCATATTCTTGCTCTTCCTCCCCTTCTTATTATTTCTTCTTTTCCTCTTTTTCCTCATCTTCTTATTCATTGAAGGGAATTGTGTTTTTGGAGAATTGAAATAATGACTAGAATCAATGTATTGCGAGTTCTAATAGGTTTATGTATGTGGTGTAAACTAATATAAAACTTCACCACTTAACCCCTAATTAGTTTCGGAATGTTCCACTAACTCTCAACTTAACTGACATAAGGATTACAAAGTCTCAACTCATGAGACTACGCTAATGGGTCGCGGGTCCACCCACGATCTTTGCTGGTCAATCATGGGTGAGGTAGTATGGCCTGGTTATTGGGGCTTGACCCATGACTCCTCAGCCACGGGGCATGGGTACCCCTATAGGGCGTAGGTCCCCCACGTAGGTACTATTTTGGGCACATTCTAGGGTAGCTTTAGGGTCCTCGGAGGACCCTTGGTTGGTCAGTGGGGAGTCGTACGTTGACATTTTAACACCTAACCCTTATTTCTAAGTATGTGAATTCAAAACTACGACTCTTACAATCACGTCAAGCTTTAAAACCCTCACATAAGGTTCTGCTATAGCCTACTAGTTTTTTGGGTTCTACAATCTCTCCTCAGTAGGAACATTCATCCTCAAATGACAATTCTAAATACCTTTTAAAGAAAATGACTCTACTAGTAGACTGTCATGCTTGAAAAACATTTAATTCCACATTACCAAGGAGGAACATATAAACTCCAAGCTAAACATACTCCATGCAACACAAAGAAGTAGGAGCTAAATCTAAAAACCCAAAATGCATGAAATCCTACATCTACTCATATTCAAGGAGGAATTACAATGTCCAAGCTAAAACATGCTCACCATACACTCATGGAGACTACATGCAATGTGTACTCATAACATTCTTCAAAAGAGGAATCTCTCAACTCTAAGCTAGCACATGCTCGTCTATTCATCTCATGTAATTCTATAGGCAACTCTACTCATTGCATTACCACATGAGGAAAAAAATTCACATAATTAATTTATATCAAGACCTAAGATTTTATATGAAAATGCATCTAAAGAAATCATTGCCACACATATCGACACAATGGCCTTGTTATCTGGTCAGACCATCTCAACTTGGGAGTAAGCCTAGGTGGATTTTCTCGGCACCATCACTTATAATTGCAAGGTCGGATAAGGTTATCACTTCAACTTTCACCAACATACAAATCTCAAAATGGCCAAGTAGGGTACTAATATCAAAAACACAAAACCATATTTAAGTTCATTCATACTAAAACAACATCAAAAGTCTAACATAATAAGTCACAAAAGGCAAGATATCTCGAATATACTAAAGCATAAAACACATACCTACCAGTAAAAACATTAGTTCACTTTTGTTCATTTCTAGCTTGAAGAATATACACCTATTCTTCTTTTGAGCATTCTCATCCGCACCACAAGAAGCAACTTTTTTATACTCTCTTCCATTATCCGTTAGCACCAGTCTATCTTTCATGTGTGCCCACTTTATCCACATGCATAACAACAATCCATGACTGCTACACACTTACCATGGTGATTCCTCCCACACTTGGTATAAGTAGGCTTAGGTAATGGAGACTTACTACCCTTCTCTTGGTTAAACGTAGGGGTATTGGAAGGATCTTAAATGGAATATCTTTGTTTCACCCTACGTTGACCTTGTCCTTAAAACTTTGCATTGGAAAAGTTCCCATCTTCGATCCTAGCTCTTTTTGCCTCCCTTTTCTTTCCTTTAGTTTATATTCCTTAATTTGTTAGGCATACACCATAAGACATGACATATATATATTATCATGGATCTTGGTCGTACGACATTCTTTTGCTACCATGTTGGGTACTCCTGTTTTCACATAAGGGGGCATCCCCTAGACGTAACATGCGTCGTCGTCCTCTTTGAGTATTAAGAATAGCCTTTTAGATTACATCATTATATTCATTGGTTAAAATGTAAAAACTTTTAAAACTTTTCTACATCTACCTTGAGGTTAATATAGACCTTTACCATACACATAATATAGTCATATAGAGTATGCATAGACCCTTCGTATATGAATATTACTTAGTCTTCAACTTTTATTTCACATAGATATATATGATATAACATAGTATTAATTGGATGTCTCATATCATAAACCATCTTAACACGAGTATATTAATAGGGCATATCCCATACATCAAAGTAATAAGGCCACATATAGGTTATACAATGTTTACTACTCAAATTAAAAGGAGAGAACTAAAAGTCTTATAACTAGAACAACTTCATAAGCTTGATATTGGTATTGCCCTAGGAAAGTGAAGACCTACCCAACTTGGAGGAGTGAGAATTCCAAGTTTTCACTTAAAGTTGTCTCAAAGCCCTTCAACGACCCGAACCTAAAATATTGGGGAAAAGTAAGAAAATGGGGTTATACACCACTTCTACTAAGTATGAGAATGTATGCACATATATCATAAAATAATGCTAAAAAGAGGACGTATCAATAAACATGCAATTTACTTTGAAAAGCCCCCTGCATATTCAAGAAGATCATACCAATCAATAAAACATATTTATTAAGTCAAGAGCATACATATCACAACACCAAAAATAATAAGTCTAGTCAAGGCAACATGCTTATCCACACAATTTAAATACATAGTCAAGACAACTGTATTATCATGCTATAACATCAACAAGCATGAACAAGAGTTCATTACAACATAACCAAAGCAAGATCATTACCCACGAACCCTTATTAATTCAACTAGTGCAATGACTAATCAAAGCCCCAAACCTTATTCAATCAAGTGAACTCAACAAGAATCATGACCAATTCACATAGAATATCATTAAAAGTACATATCCTCCTACTTTTGGCAATAGAGACCAAACATAGATTCATAAGTGAATTCAACATCATAAGATAGCATCAATATGTCATATCATCATATACATACTATTTACATTTGTAAGCATATACATATATAAGAACATCCTCCTAAAGCTTCCCTCAAGGCAAACTAGTGCAAGGCGTAGGTAGAGTCCCATACCCCTACCTAAGATAAGTCAAACCTCCTAAGTCACCCTAGTTGGTTTGTACTTCATTACATCATTTTAGTGTAGGGAACAATTGCCTTAACCGAAATATATGACAATAGCTAACTGTGGAATCCGGTGTTGTAAAACCTTGCAGCGATGAAAGGTGGTTTACCGTACAAAGTAGGACCAAACATAAACTTAGCTTTCTTGTTTGATACACTAGCTAGTGTTCCTATGGGGCCATCATAGTTAAGGAACTAAGACATAGGTATAAACACTCTACATACGATTTGGCAATCGGAGTCATATCTTATGAGAATCCATAGGGTGAGTATCCCTCATAGGGGAGTCAACACCTCATGTGAAACTATAGGGTGAATATTACTCTACGGAAAGTCATAACCTCCCATTATCAAGTTCTTTCGGTGCTAAGTTAACGTCCCTTTTGAAATGGCTTTAGTGTTTTTACTAATCATCATAGCTTAATGTAGGTCATAGGGTAAGTCCCTTGTATAATCATCGTTATCATAGCTCAATAAAAATTACATGAGTATTGTCCTTTCATTACAATTCATATATCTGAGGTTACCAAATTTACATAATAATATCATGATAAGGCACATTGGTAAGTTAGCACCATCCTTATGACATTTACATCTTAGCCGACAACTCAAAATCTATAGTGCAAGACATTTAAATTCAATATCATACCAACCCTATCAACCTTAATATAAGGTATACTTTAATACAACATCATCACTAAATCAAAAGTAACCACAATTAAAGTAAAAAATAGATATCACAAGTCTTACACAATATCCTTCACAATGTCGTCATCATGGTCTTACCATCAACCCTCAACTCAACCCAAAAATGAGGAAATATCATTGCACAAACATAATAAACATAATAACAAGACCAATTGAATCTTTATACAATAATCCCTCTCTAGTTCATAGCCTAGAATTAGACACTTAGATCAAGCTCATAGTCTACTTAATCTTCTAGGTAAATTATTCAAAAACTAGCATAATTGGATTACAATGCATCAAAATATACTCATAATTGGCATAATTCCAACAAAGAACAGCAATTCACACACTAACAAAGCCAATTGAATCAATACTATACAATTCAATTTAAGATTACAACCTAGAGTTAAGGGGAATTGGTCATGTTCTACAAACTAGACCAATGCATAAAGAAATAACATCATTAAGTTACAACACATGTTAACATATTTTTAGTATGTAAAATAAATCAAAACAAAGTAATTCGTAAGATCAATTTCATATTGGATGAAAACCCACTTGAATTTCATTTAATCAATTTTAAGGTTTCTTCGGGGAAAGATGACCCAAAGGTGAAAGGAATATCATACCTTAGTATTTGATGAATATTGATGGATAAAAATTGGTTATTTAATCCCTATAACCCACCTTGACCTTGTCTTCTATGGTGTTCTTCAACTTGGGAGAGAGAAAGAAGACAAAAGGAAGAGAATTTGGGTTTGGGAATTATGAGGGCTTAGGTTAGTTTAATTAGCTTAGGGTCTTTATATAGGTAATTAACTAACTTAAATAGGAGTCCCTTAACCCCTATATAATTAAATAACCACTTAATTAATTAATTGAGCCAAACTAAAAACGTCCACCAAAACAGTGTGCCCACAGACGACACCCCGATTGACCCCTTGTTAGTCAATCGACGAACCAAGGGACCAACAATCCTGTTGGTCTGTCGTTAAGTTCAGAGACTTTTCAAATCAGGCCTCTGTTGTATTTGGCTAAGCCTCCATTGACGAAAGAAGTCCACTCCCCGTCGATTGGACAACCAGAATCATTGGTTGCATCTGTTGGTTAACACATCCTTGGGCCGCCCTTGACCCCAAAATGCAAGGGTCCTCTCCAAGGGCCCTTGGGAAGTCATGCCAAGAATTTTTTATTATGAATCAAATATAATACGTGTTAGACACCCTTTTACCAAAATTCATCATTTTCGAATCTTAAAACTTAGTCAAATAGGCTAAGGCACACTAGCACCTCATTGAACTAGTTTCCGGACGTCATTGAGGTTCCTTATTGTTTTGTTTTCTAAACTTCATAAATGAATTATGTACTTTATTTATGACCATAAACAGCGTTTAAACCTTTTGATACCTATTTTAGACTCTAGAATACCTCTTAGACTTTCGAAGTATTACAATTGTAAAACACCTACTCATCATATCCCTCGAAATCATCACAATAGATGGAGCAACTTGGATAGTAGAGTGAATTTCAAGGAATAACTATTAACACTCATTCTACCTTAAATAAGGTTAATGAACTCTTCTATCTTAGGTTCCCTGGTGAGACTTACTTTGAGAAAACCCGAGCGCTATTATGTTAGAGTTCTCCTGTTACTTGGAAGTCTGGAATTAACTAGGAGTGAGTGTCCTTTAAACATGGAGCACGGACCCATCTATGGGTGAACTTTCAATGTCATTGTCGATATACACTTTGCGAAAGCATAAATCTCTTAGACTGGTTATAAAGCCTTACTTAACATTCATGTATGATGGAAGGATTTCCGTAACAACCGTTCCATGTTAAATAATTATATCACTTCATGCATTAACATTCATATGGTAGGGAAGGTGGGTAAGGCCCTCCACCACATATCTATCCATCAATATTCAATTCATCAAATTATCTTACTTTCAAATCCCTAGTGATCAACATTCATGTCTACAAGCCCTACATTCAAATGTTTACTTCTTAGAATCATCACACATATCTAGGTCACAAGATATCATAGTCACAAGCTTGTTTCTTAAGCTATTCTAGACATTTAATCATGATGGTTCATTCTCTATCATTACTAGTCGTTATACATCATATATGCTTTAATATGATGCAATGCATGCTTATACTCTTCTTATCTTGAACAATTACTATACATGTCATCAATTCTACAAGATCAAGTCTAAGTCTTCAATTTCCTTTCACAAGGCGTAAAACCACATTACTTCATATTCATCAATCAAACTATGTTTAAACATGGAAACATGTAATAATATCATCATAATGTCTTAATCAATACTAATTCAATTACAAATAAGCAATGTCCAAACAATTGGTTCATACTCAACTAAACCCACAATATTGGAAGCAACCCTAACTTCAATTAGGGATTTCATCTTCACAATTTGAGGAATTAAAGGGGTCTAAATAGATGGAAGAATATCCTCCTCCTCCTCATTCTCCTCCACCTCCTCCTCCCCCTCCTCCTCCCAGTCTCCTCCTCCTCCTCTTGCTCATACAGAGAATGATTCTTTCAGGGAGTTAGGTTTCTTTGGGTACTTGAATTAATTACTAGGATAAATGTATTTAGGGTTTAATATTTTTATATAGGTGGTTTAAACAAATACATAAAATCACCACTTAACCCATAATGAATTCTACAAAGCTTCACTAACTTAAGGACTACATTGTACCAACCCATTAGACTACACTGATGGGCCATGGGTCAACCAACCTTTCATTCTTCTAAATTGTGGCTGAGGTAATGTAGCTTCATTTTGGGGACTTGACCCACAACCCCTCATCCAGGGGCGTGGGTCCCCCTACATTGCATAAGTCTTCACGTGGATACTGTTTTGCGCAGTTTCTATGGGAGTTTTAGATTCCTCCTCAAGGACCGTATGTTGGTCCTTAGGAAACCGTACCTTGACATTTTAACCCCTAACCCTTTATTCTATGTACGGGAAGTCAAATCTACAACTCTTACCCTTATGTCAAGCTCTAGTTACCTCACATAAGGCTCTAGTTTAGCGTACTAGTTTTCGGTGTGTTAGATATAGTAATAGACATTTTCAAAACAATTTAATTAAATTCTAGGTTTTTAAAAACTAGTGTAAATTGGGGGGATTACAGGGATGATTATCAATTGCGAAAATAGGGGACTAATCAAGTAAACATGCATCCTTAGGGATGCGATCGATTAATCGCCAAGTTTTCTATATTGGTGATTATTATTTTACTAAAAGACATCGAATCTTAGTGAACAGGCCATGGTTTAAGTGTAACAACTGTTTCTCAATCAACCATTAAAAAATCAAGCGATTTCTCTCAAACCTTGATAAGGCCAACAAATATGAACAAACAAAAACCTCCATTAATATATGATACGCTCAAACTTACTTCTCAAATGAGAAGTAAAGCGGTCGTGTCAAGTAAATAACCCAACTAGTGAGGTTGGGATCGTTCCCACGAGGAAAATAGTCTAGACTTAACTTTAACCTAGTATTACTATCGTTTAGTCAATAACTTTCTTGGAAAGTAAAAATATAAAAAAGGGGGGTTTGTATTACCTATTGAGTAAAAATAACTAATGTAATTGAAAGAGACAGTTGACAGTTTTTAATATTGGGTTTTAATCAATGCATTAAAGTAACTAGGGTTTACGTGTTCCCCACAGGTTCGTAACTTGATAATTCTAACTATAACAATCCTTTCCTAGTATCTTGCATGCAAAGTGATAAGTTATGTATTTCTAAATCCTTGGTCCGGCATCTAGAAAATCTCACTCCGCACCTTGGTCCGGCTACGTGTATTGCTTTCCTAACCCTTATCTTTACCTCATATTAAGCATCGTATTCGATATTTGACTAAGTTATTACCTCGTACCAATCAATACTAGCCTATTAGATAGTATACACTAAATCTATGTTAATAATTCTTTTCCTATTATCTACCTCCTTGGTCCGGCAAGTAGCATTAAGGCGAGTTCTAACGTTGATCATCCGTTAAAAAGACTTCTAAGCGAAAGAATTATTAATACATGCAAGACACTATTCTAGAATTGTTATTTTAGTTAGGGTTTATCTCATTATTTGCCTATGGTTCCCACAACCCTAGTTATGGAATTTAGTTCCTCATAGCCATAAACACAATATTCAAATATGTTAAACAAGAATTCATGTACTTACTTCAATGAGAAAGAATAAAGTCCGAAAATATACTTGATTAATCACCAAAAATCACTTGTATCAATCTCGGATAATCAAACACTCAAAGACACCGAGTTTTATAATCACAAAGTCTAACTATATGGAATTTGATAATCAAAGAGTCTCACCTCAAAAACGAGGTTTTTCGAACTATTTATAAAAAATGAAAACCTAATTAAACAAGGATTCTAATTTCGGGAAATCTGCCAAAACGCGGCTGGCTCGACGGACCTCGCGACGGACCGTCGTGGTCACGACGGACCGTCATGGGATCCGTCGTCCCATACTTGTCCAATTTCTTCTGCTGCTTCTTCATTCCCCTCGACGGCAAGTGTGACGGACCGTCATAGGCACGAAGGTCCGTCGAGGGTCTTCGTTTCAAAATACTTCAACTCCTGGAATCTGGGTACTGGGATCACTTCTCTGAACTTCACGACGGACCTGCAGGACGGACCGTCATGGCCATGACGGACCGTCACAAGCTTCGTAATCCCACACTTGGTCAGACTTCCCCATCTTCCTTCAGCAGCTTCTCTACGCTGCCACCTACGGACCGTTGTAAGCACGATGGACCATCATAAGCTCCGTAGGTGGTCTCTTCTGCACTTTTCGCTCAAAATCTCCGCATTCAGCTTTGGACAGATTTCCTGCAAAACAAAGAGAAACTTATATCAAAATTAGCACAAAAAGGCTTTTGGACACACTAAACTTAAGGAAAAAGCATTAATTATACCGTGAAACCACGGTATATCAACACCCTCAACTTAAATTCGTTGTTTGTCCTCAAGCGACGCACTATGACTCACTACACAATCTTTGTACAATAGTATTCACGTTTTATCCTTTGCAATCATTTGGCTATCAATCCCGATTAATCCCATCAAATCTATGCATGCTATCACTATTAGGCTTGAATTTTGTGGGATTCGAACATGACACAGACTCACCATGCACCAACACCTATCCTCTTCAATTTCTCACCGAAGTGCTAACAATTCCGGTATTGCAACTAGTGTCCTCACTTTAGAACAAAATCCTCATTTTTCACACAATGATTTCAGTTTGAGTATAAGGATTACATTTCAACACTCACTCTCAGAACAAAGTCACACTCATTCATACCTATTGCCATAAGCTTGCCCTTATTTTCACTGCCTTAAGTTCGCTATACAACCCTTAGGATCACGATAGGACTTTTTTTAGCTTGTAACGTAGGCTCAGAGTCAGGTAGGGTATATTTAGGTATACTGTAGTGACTTTTTGCCCTCCTTGACATATCGGCTAAACCTTCCACCCTATATCACTTTATCTCACCCAGTTTCTCCTATTCTTTCACCTTGCTGTTTCCCTTCTTTCTTCATTTGCGTAAGTGACTCTTTTCTTTTCTTGTTTGTAATTCTTGAATATATTTTTTTTTTCAACGAGTTCTTGAGTCACTTTACTTTTGTTCTTTCTCTCTCTTTGTTCTTTCAACCCCACTTTCCAGAGCATTCCTCAAAACAGCCACCCTCAACTCATGGCTTTGCCATGAGTCAAGGTACACAATACCCAAAATCGGGTCAGGGCCATAACGAAGGTTGTTTATACATTAGCCACCCTCAACTTATGCTTTTGGCATAAGCTGAGGTGCACATGTCCAAGGAGGGACCAGGGCCAACATATTGTTCCCAGAAAAGATCAGTTCGGGTGAAAAAGAAAGGTCTAATTTAAGCTCAAATTATTTGGATCAAAGAAGGATAACTTTCATTTGGTTTCTTTATTTAGGCTAGAAATGGGCTTTATTGAATAAGGGCCTATGATCATTTCCTAATTGTTTGTTACAACTTACTTTTAGCAGGACTAACCAGGCAAGTTCTAGCTCAGTATCAATAGTGGACTATTCAACTTTCCTCACACTCACTTGACATCTCATCACTATACCAGATTATCAGACACCTAGTTTGACTTGAAGATTTAGGGTAACTCTATTTCATGTTTAGAGCCACACAATTATCAGTTACTACGCCTAGTCATGCAACATTTTCCAGTTTTATCGGGATATCATTTTAGCCATCATGCTTCAGAGTTAAACTTATGTACAAAAGATATAACGTGCCGGTTCAACAGAAAAATAATCAGCCTTTTGGGGAAAAAGAACACAGGCAAGAAAACCCCAAAAGAGGATAGTGAGTTGGGCTACTCAGACTTCACCCTAACACTCACTTTCCCTTTACCCCACCCCCAACAAAAAGCATGCAATTGTCCCCAATGCATAAAAAAAATCTAAAGATTAGAGGGGTAGGTGAAGCAAACCTGTGGCGCATAGCGCCGTCAATCAGCAAGCTGGTGGGTCCGGTTTTCCGGAACCCACAGCCTCTGCAATCTGGACACCCTCAGTGGTGTCCTCAGCAATCTGGACACCCTCAGTGGTGTCCTCAGCAACAACTGCACCCTCAGTGCCTCCTACGGTCTCTACAGTATGGGAGCTAGACGCCCCAGCCGCTATCTGCGATGCTCGGATCCTGTGTGCCTCCGCCTCAGCAATTGAGGCTCTCCTCGCGGCCTCCATCTCGCGGCGCTCCTTCTTCCTCGCTCGCGCCTCGTCCTCTGATCGACCCCTACGCCTCTTGGCACTCTCTCGAGGGGAGGGTGGGGGGCTGGCTGGAGTAGAAAACAGGGCCGCCAATACAGTATCCTCAGCAGGCTCGACAGACTCCGACACTCTTGCAGCTAGGATCGTGTCGATATCTGCACGAAGACTGGAGACTGCAGCCTGAAGAGTCGACACATCTACCGAAGGGGCTGGTCGAGCTAATACTCGTAATTCAAAGGCATCGAGGCGCTGGTGAACCTCAGCAACCTTCCGCTGCATCTGCCTCTCCATGCGCGCTTCTAACTCGGCAATAGACTTCTGCATCCACGGCTGGATATGATGCAGAAGAGTGGCCATCTGTGCCTCCAGTTTTTGGACTCGAGCAAGCGGGGCTGGTGTAGGTAGAGGGGCTGTGCTACTACCCGGGATAGACTCGACCGGGATAGTGTCCGTGGATGCCTGTGTCGCTGTGCGGGCCTGGGCCACCGTATCCGCAAGATCATCCGATAGTGGTGGCAGCTCTGGACGGGGCCCTCGACGTGGGGCCAACTCATTGGCCTCGTCTCTGATGAGGCCGACGTCAACGGTACCGGGCGGAGTCCTCAACTGATCTATGTGCCATACGGGCACACCTGCAGACCTGCAAAGGGCAAAGATCAAGCACGGAAAGGGGTAGGTGGTGGTGACCTTGAATGCCCTCTCGTGCATGACTGCCTGGAGAAGCCATGCATAGTCCACCTCGAAGCCAGCGACCATCGCCGCCATCAGCACTGCTCGATCCCAGGTGACTATGTTATCAGCAGCTGTGGGGGAAAGGGAGTGACGCACGAGCAGCCACAAGAACTTGGCGACGAACGTGAGGTTGGCCTTCTTGATGGCCCCCTTCGGCTTAGTGACCCAGTCGGCACCCTCTCCGTCGACTGATAGGTGCAGGGCCATCCACCTCTTGGTGGTCTCTCTCAGTGTCCGCTCGCGCATGAATTGTCCATCCTTGACTATCTGCCAGCGATAGTCAAACTCGGCAGTGGTGGGGGTCCGAGTAGCAGCTGCACTCTCGCCGTATAGGAACCGGCGGATGGCGGGCAGGGAAATGTCGACCTGCACGCCCCGGACTAAAACATGCTCCAATGGGGCCTGTTTCGCGGGAGAAGCCCGCCTGTCGATCTGTCATCGGAGAGTCGCTACGTAGGACGCGTAGAACTCTCGGACCATCTCCTCACTGTAGCGTCCCAATGGACGGGCTGTCCACTCGAGGCGATGTCTGGTGAAGATGTTGTGGATCTCCGGCATCGAGGGGAGACTCCCTGTAAGTACCCGCCTCTCCAGGGTGAGTGTCCGAGTCATTACCCCTTTATCAGTAAGGAATTTTGCGTCGGAGTACACTTGAAACTGGCCTTCAACGCACCACCGGTTTGACTGGTCAGATGCTGGGGTGGGGACCTGGGCTGGTGCGCCGGATGTGGAGTCTGAACTGTTAGCCTCATCAGACGAGGCCGACCCTGCAGCAGTGGCGGGTGCGGGAACCTCAGCAGATCCTGAAGCTTCCTCGGACCAGGATACTCCTAAGGAGCCAGACGCTCCTTCCTCGTTGGTGGCCGACCCAGAGGGTGTGCCGATCAGTGTGCGCTCCACATCAGACTGGGAGGCAGTGACTACGCCGGACGCCACCGTCTTCTTGGGTGTGGCTCGGGGGGCCGTGCAGCACGGGAAGGTGCGGAGGTGCCTGGGGGCATGTATTCAGGGTCCCGCTCATCATCAGACCTGATGATCAAGCGTGCAGACGGGGCCACAGACTTGGATCGCCCGCGTGCGTAAGCTCGGTCTTGCTTGGGTGCCATAGTAGGTAGTACCTGCAAAGGTTCACTATTAGTACGAGTAATGTCAAACAAGACAAGCAAGCTCATTCAACATAAAACATTTCAAATAGTGTGAGAGTGATAGTGAAACTGTATCACACGACGGGACAGATGACGGCTCGTCGTGGATACGACGGACCGTAATGAGGTCCATCGTGTTGTACTTGGTCGATGTACATATAAAGAACCCTGAAAGAGGGGTCTCTGACCATCATGACGGTCGTGCAGGACGGACCGTCGTGGGTGTGACGGTCCGTCGTTAGTGTCCGTCGTTGGACACTTGGAAAAGTTTTAGAGACCCTTAGAAACAGGGTCTCTGACAACCATGACGGTCGTGCAGGACGGACCGTCGTGGGTGTGATGCTCCGTCGTAAGTGTCCGTCGTTGGACACTTGGAAAAGTTTTAGAGACCCTTAGAAACAGGGTCTCTGACAACCATGACGGTCGTGCAGGACGGACCGTCGTGGGTGTGACGGTCCGTCGTAAGTGTCCGTCGTTGGACACTTGGAAAATTTTTAGAGACCCTTAGAAACAGGGTCTCTGACAACCATGACGGTCGTGCAGGACGGACCGTCGTGGGTGTGACGGTCCGTCGTAAGTGTCCGTCGTTGGACACTTGGAAAAATTTTGGAGACCCTTTTCAGAGGGGTCTCTGACAACCATGACGGTCGTGCAGGACGGACCGTCGTGGGTGTGACGGTCCGTCGTAAGTGTCCGTCGTTGGACACTTGGAAAAATTGTGGAGACCCTTTTTAGAGGGGTCTCTGACCGCCATGACGGTCGTGCAGGACGGACCGTCGTGGGTGTGACGGTCCGTCACAGGCGTCGTTGGGGAGGGTGCTAGGGCTTATGCAACGGACCCTACGACGGTCCGTCGTGTATACGACGGACCGTCATCGGGGTCTCGTTCTGACTATCAGAGACAGAACTGTAGGTACCCTAAGCAACCCCAATGAACCCACATGGTCTTGTAGTGTTGTGGACCTATATGTGTCTATCCCAACTACCTAGGAAACTATTAATGTGAAATCACCTATGTCTAGGGTTATTAACATGGCAAATTCAAACAGTTTAGAGCCTAGGTCTAGGCATAAGCATATCAAGGGAACAAGATACGAATAAGAACGAATCTAATACTAACTAATAAATAAAAATACAAGAGAAATGAGTACAAATTTAGAGACACATACCTTGGAAATGGAGAAAAACAAGTGGGGAATGATTCAGGTAGCAAGGTAGATACCAAAAACAGCAGCACCGACAAGTAACTGATAGTGATTAAGTTTGGGGAGATTGTGGAGGCAATGATCAGTGGGGGGGAGTTGAAAAGAGAGGGGAGATGAGAGGAATGAGGAAATAATGAGGGAAATATGGAGGGGCGGGAGTATAAACGGTCAGAATTTGAAAAGGGTTGTCCGGGTCGGGTCGGGTTAATTTCATTAAACACACGACGGTTCCCCGACGACGGTCCGTCGCATGTGTGACGACCCGTCGTGGGTTACGTCGTGTGTACCCTAATTTCAAACTGAGAAAAACGTACCTGGTGTGACGGATGAATACGACGGTCCGTCACGTGTGCGACTGTCCGTCACGTGTGCGACGGTCTGTCGATATGTCCGTCAGTGGCTGCTGCAGAGTAGTTTTCTGGTGATGTGCCTGCAAATTTAAAACCCATTAGTAGAAAAATGCTACTATTAAAAAAAAAACAATAAGTATTGGGTTGCCTCCCAACAAGCGCCAGATTTAACGTCGCGGCACGACTGGGGCCACTTGATTACTCAGACTTCATCAAGATGGTATGCCTCGATCACTTCATTCGCCGATTCAGCATGCCCTAGATAGATTTTTATGCGCTGTCCATTGACCTTGAACCGCACACCCTCCTTAGTTTCCAACTCAACTGCTCCATGAGGGAATAGTTGGGTAACTGTGTAAGGACCAGTCCATTTGGACTTGAGTTTGCCTGGAAACAAGAGCAATCTGGAATTGAATAGAAGCACTAAATCCCCGACCATAAACTCTCGTTTTTCAATTTTGTTGTCATGATACTTCTTCATCTTTTCTTTATATAGGGCTGAGCTTTCATAGGCTTTCAGGCGAAATTCATCAAGTTCATTCAACCCATTTAACCGTTGCTCTGCAGCTTCGCTCCAATCCAATTTTAACTTCTTCATAGCCCACATGGCTTTATGCTCTAACTCAACCGGAAGATGACAAGCTTTCCCATATACAAGTTGGTATGGAGACATACCTATGGGAGTCTTATAAGCTGTCCGGTAGGCCCAAAGAGCATCATCAAGCCTCCTTGACCAATCTGTTCGACTAGCATTCACTGTTTTGACAAAATCTGTTTGATCTCCCGATTCGATACCTCAACTTGCCCACTAGTTTGAGGGTGGTAAGGCGTGGCCACATTATGGCGAACACCGTATTTCTCCAATAACCCCTTGAACAATCTGTTGCAGAAGTGGGAACCCCCATCACTAATAATGGCCCTTGGAGTGCCAAAACGGGAGAATATATTCTTTTTCAAGAATGCAGTGACACTCTTCCCTTCATTGTTTGCGAGAGCTATGGCGTCGACCCATTTAGATACATAATCAACTGCTACAAGAATGTACTTCATCCCATGAGAACTCACGAAAGGGCCCATAAAGTCAATACCCCATACATCAAATAACTCAATCACCAGAATGGGGTTTAGAGGGAGCTCTTGCTTTCTTGAAATACCACCATCTCGTTGACATTTGTCACATGATTTAGCAAACCCATGAGCATCTTGATGAAGAGTTGGCCAATAGTAACCACATTGCAATATCTTGTGAGCGGTTCGGATACCACTGTGATGTCCGCCAACAGGTGAAGAATGGCATGCCTCCAATACACTCAACATTTCACATTCTGGCACACAACGCCGAATAAGCCCGTCGGCACAACTCCTATACAAGTATGGTTCATCCCAAAAGAACTTCTTCACATCGTACATGAACTTTTTCCTTTGATGAAAGGACAAGTCTGATGGAACAATATCACTAGCCAGATAGTTCGCAAAATCTGCAACCATGGAATCAAGTCTTGTGAAGCAGCCAATACATGTTCATCGGGGAAAGTATCATCAATGTCAGTCTTATCCCCTAACTTTCTCATAGCTTCATCCTCTAGACGGGACAAATGATCAGCAACTTGATTTTCAGTCCCTTTTCTATCCAGCACTTCAAAGTCAAATTCTTGCAGCAGTAATACCCAACGAATCAGCCTTGGTTTCGCATCCTTTTTCGCCATCAAATATCTCAGTGCTGAATGGTCAGTATGCACTATGACTCTAGTACCTAGCAAATAGGAGCGAAATTTCTCAAAAGCAAAGACTACTGCGAGGAGTTCTTGCTCAGTCACTGTGTAGTTCTTCTGGGCTTCATTTAGGGCTTTACTAGCATAGTAAATTGGGTGAAGGATTTTGTTTCTTCTCTGTCCCAATACTACACCAAGAGCCACCCCACTAGCATCGCACATTACCTCAAATGGACTGTTCCAATCCGGAGAAATAATGATAGGTGCAGACACCAACTTTTCTTTTAGCTCACCGAATGCTTTAAGACAGGATTCATCAAAACAAAATTTACATTCTTTCTCCAGCAATTTGCACAATGGGTGTGCAATCTTTGAAAAGTCTTTGATGAATCTCCGATAAAAACCTGCATGCCCAAGAAAGCTTCTCACACCTTTCACAGAGATCGGCGGGGGAAGTCTCTCTATTACCTCAACTTTAGCTCGATCAACCTCTATGCCCTTTTCTGAAATGCGATGACCCAACACAATACCCTCTTTCACCATGAAATGACACTTTTCCCAGTTTAGTACTAAATTGCAGTCTTCACATCTCTTAAGGACCTCAGATAAATTGGACAAACATCGCTCGAATGAATCACCAACCACAGAAAAATCATCCATAAAAACCTCTATAGTATCCTCCACCATGTCAGAAAATATTGACATCATACATCTCTGAAAGGTTGCGGGTGCATTGCACAACCCAAACGGCATTCTTCTGAACGCAAAAGTCCCATATGGACAAGTGAAAGTGGTTTTCTCTTGATCTTCTGGTGCGATAGAAATCTGATTATATCCAGAATACCCATCAAGAAAACAATACCACCCTTTTCCGGCAAGTCTATCCAACATCTGATCCATGAAGGGCATAGGAAAATGGTCTTTTTCAGTCCATGAGTTCAGTTTACGGTAGTCCATGCACACCCTCAATCCAGTAACCGGTCTCATCGGAACAAGTTCATTCTTTTCGTTGGGGACCACAGTCATTCCCCCTTTCTTAGGTACACACTGAACCGGGCATACCCAACTACTATCAGCGATTGGATATATGACTCCGGCATCAAACCACTTGATGATTTCCTTCTTCACAACCTCTTGCATAGGAGGGTTCAAGCATCTCTGGTGCTCAACACTCGGCTTATGATCAGGCATGAGTTGGATTTTATGAGAGCAAATACCGGGGGGAATCCCAATAATGTCCGCAATAGTCTACCCAATAGCTCTTTTGAACCTTTTTAGTACCGTCACCAAACTCTGAACCTGTTGTGCATCCAAGTCTGACGCAATGATTACCGGCAAAGTGTCACCCTTTCCTAAGAATTCATACCTGAGATGAGGTGGGAGAGCTTTCAGTTCTAATTTTGGAGCTTCTCTATAGATGGTTTCGCGGGTGGGGACTCGCGATTCTTCATATCAAGCTCAAATTTCTTTGGTTTAAACCGAACATCACCTCGGTCAAGAGCAGCGACTAATGACTCATACTCTTCAATGCAATCGCTATCAAAGTTCATTATCACTGCCGCTAATGCTTCGACACCTAGACGTTCTTCTATTTGTGTCTCAAATGTCTCACCCATGTTGTAGGATATCGCAGATGCCGATTGGAGCTCACCACTCTGCTTCATGGACCTATAAATATTAAAGGTTACTTCCTCATTGTTCAACCGAAATTTCATCTGCCCCTTTTCCATGTCTACTAAGGCTCTTCCCGTAGCAAGGAATGGCCTACCAAGAATAATGGGCACTTCAAAATCGACTTCGCAATCAAGAATAACAAAATCTGCTGGAAATATGAACGACTCCACTTTTACCAACACATCATGGAGTATCCCTATAGGCCGTTTTACTGTTCGATCGGCCATCAGTAGCCGCATCGCAGTGGGTTTTGGGTCACCCAAACCCAAATTCTTGTAAATCGAGAGGGGCATGAGATTTATGCTTGCCCCCAGATCACATAATGCTTTCGCAAAATGTAATAGCCCGATTGTACAAGGAATGGTGAACGCACCCGGATCTTCTTTCTTTTGGACCAGAGATCTTGTAGCAATAGCACTACAATGCTGCATTCTATCATCATCCTCAAAAGTAACCGATCTTTTCTTTGTGACCAGATCTTTCATAAACTTGGCGTAACCGGGCATTTGTTCTAAAGCTTCTACCAAAGGGACATTGATAGAGAGTTGCTTCAACATTTTTATAAAACGCCGGTATTTACCATCCTCGGTCTTTTTCACTAATCTCTGAGGAAATGGGGGTGGTGGCCTAGGCATAGGAGTTACCTTTTTAGGCACTTCAGCATCTTTTGCAGTGTTATCCTCTAATTCAGCATCAACTTCTACCACTTTATCAGATTCTGTTGTCACCTTATTCTCATCAGATGGCATAGGTGGATCAATGATTTGCTTGCCACCGCGAGTAGTAATTGCCATACAATGTCCATCATTTTTCGGATTTTGGACAGTGTTGCTAGGAAGAGTGCCCGGTTGCCGTGTGTTAACAGTTGCAGATAATTGGGCCAATTGTAACTCAAGTTGCTTAATTGATATTGCATGGGTATCAACTTTTTGCCCAATACCTGCTAGATCATTCCTCAACTCTTTATTTTGCTCATCACTAGCATCAAACCTCCTCATCATTTTATGCAACATATCCTCAACTCGCGACATACTACCTCCACCATCCCTAGGAGTAACTTCACGATTTTGAGGAGGAACATAAGGTCCATTTCTGTAGTTTCTGTTACCATAGCTACCCCTGTTGAAGTTGTTATCGCGATTGTAGTTTCCATCTCGGACATAATGACCCTCACGATTGTAGTTACCATAGTTCCGACCTTGGTTCCCTTGACCTTGGCGCCAATTTTCCTGATTAGAGCCTTGGGCACTTGGTCGGAAACCCCCCATCTGTTCATTTACTGCATAGGAATCCTCCTCATAATAACACTCATCGATTGGAGGTGGTGGTTTAGCCAAATAGTTGACTACATTAACCTTTTCTGCACCCCCAACGACATGTTTTAGTACCAACCCAAGCTCAGTTCTCATCTGAGCCATTTCTTCACGAATATCATCTGTGGCTGGGTTGTGAGTGGACTGCACTGCGAAGGTGTTTCTCCCTGTATCGGACTTCCTAGTACTCCAAGCTTTGTTGTTACGGGAGATTTTCTCTAATTTCTCAGCAATCTCAGCATAAGGGCATTCTCCATAAGATCCACCTGCTATAGTGTCCAACACTGCTTTATTGTTATCATCCTGTCCCCGATAGAAGTATTCTTTCAGTGACTCATCATCAATGCGTTGATTTGGAACACTTCTCAAGAATGAGGTGAATCGATCCCAAGAACTACTAACTGACTCTCCTGGTAGTGCCACAAAGTTGTTCACCCTGTCTTTGTGGTTTAATTTCTTGGAGACCGGATAGTAGCGTGCTAAGAAGACATCCCGTAGTTGATTCCAAGTGAAGATGGAGTTTTATGGGAGCTCAGTGAACCACATAGCAGCCTCTCCCGTCAGTGAGAGAGGAAACACTCTGAGCCCTATCACATCTAGATCCAAATCAGGCCTCCCCACACAACTTTTACACACTGCCCTTACCTTAGCTATATGGGCATGTGGATCCTCAGAAGGTAGCCCTGAAAACAAACCTCTGGCAGTGAGCATTTGCATCAGACTACTAGTTACCACAAAAGTGTGGCCTGTGGGTAGAGGAGGCAAAACCAGTGGCCCATCCGAATCTGCTATGTTATCATAGCCTCTGTAGTATGCTTGGGGCCGTGGAGCGGGATTCTGTCCCCTCTGTTGATGTTCACCCGGAGCATCGGGTAACATCTGACCATGAACATCAGCGGGAGCTGGGATGTTCTGGTTTGGGTCCTCATCATTGATTCCCAAATTACGATTCATGTTTCGCAGTGTACGCTCTAGCTCGTGATCGTAGGGAAACAACGGTTCTCTTCCTCTTCGTGTATTTGGCATACAAGGAGGATAGTTCTGAAAAGAAATCAAAAACAATAAAACAAAGTAAAATCAAGAAAATATCAACTAAACTATAGTAAGAAGTTCAAGTTAATCTAAAAGCTAAAATCCCCGGCAGCGGCGCCAAAATTTGATACGCTCAAACTTACTTCTCAAATGAGAAGTAAAGCGGTCGTGTCAAGTAAATAACCCAACTAGTGAGGTTGGGATCGTTCCCACGAGGAAAATTGTCTAGACTTAACTTTAACCTAGTATTACTATCGTTTAGTCAATAACTTTCTTGGAAAGTAAAAATATAAAAAAGGGGGGTTTGTATTACCTATTGAGTAAAAATAACTAATGTAATTGAAAGAGACAGTTGACAGTTTTTAATATTGGGTTTTAATCAATGCATTAAAGTAACTAGGGTTTACGTGTTCCCCACAGGTTCGTAACTTGATAATTCTAACTATAACAATCCTTGCCTAGTATCTTGCATGCAAAGTGATAAGTTATGTATTTCTAAATCCTTGGTCCGGCATCTAGAAAATCTCACTCCGCACCTTGGTCCGGCTACGTGTGTTGCTTTCCTAACCCTTATCTTTACCTCATATTAAGCATCGTATTCGATATTTGACTAAGTTATTACCTCGTACCAATCAATACTAGCCTATTTTATAGTATACACTAAATCTATGTTAATAATTCTTTTCCTATTATCTACCTCCTTGGTCCGGCAAGTAGCATTAAGGCGAGTTCTAACGTTGATCATCCGTTAAAAAGACTTCTAAGCGAAAGAATTATTAATACATGCAAGACACTATTCTAGAATTGTTATTTTAGTTAGGGTTTATCTCATTATTTGCCTATGGTTCCCATAACCCTAGTTATGGAATTTAGTTCCTCATAGCCATAAACACAATATTCAAATATGTTAAACAAGAATTCATGTACTTACTTCAATGAGAAAGAATAAAGTCCGAAAATATACTTGATTAATCACCAAAAATCACTTGTATCAATCTCCGATAATCAAACACTCAAAGACACCGAGTTTTATAATCACAAAGTCTAACTATATGGAATTTGATAATCAAAGAGTCTCACCTCAAAAATGAGGTTTTTCGAACTATTTATAAAAAATGAAAACCTAATTAAACAAGGATTCTAATTTCTGGAAATCTGCAAAAACGCGGCTGGGTCGACGGACATCGCGACGGACCGTCGTGGTCACGACGGACCGTCATGGGATCCGTCGTCCCATACTTGTCCAATTTCTTCTGCTGCTTCTTCATTCCCCTCGACAGCAAGTGTGACGGACCGTCATAGGCACGACGGTCCGTCGAGGGTCTTCGTTTCAAAATACTTCAACTCCTGGAATCTGGGTACTGGGATCACTTCTCTGAACTTCACGACGGACCGTCATGGCCATGACGGACCGTCACAAGCTTCGTAATCCCACACTTGGTCAGACTTCCCCATCTTCCTTCAGCAGCTTCTCTACGCTGCCACCTACGGACCGTTGTAAGCACGACGGACCGTCATAAGCTCCGTAGGTGGTCTCTTCTGCACTTTTCGCTCAAAATCTCCGCATTCAGCTTTGGACAGATTTCCTGCAAAACAAAGAGAAACTTATATCAAAATTAGCACAAAAAGGCTTTTGGACACACTAAACTTAAGGAAAAAGCATTAATTATACCGTGAAACCACGGTATATCAATATACTCTCTCAAGCTAGATTGGCTGGATCAAATTCCAACCACTTTTTTAAAGATGAATCAACAATACTCGAATCACTACAATCATCAATTGATAAATTTAATTCTGAACCTCTTTCTCAAACAAGTAGAGAGAATACTAAGCTAGAGCTATATTTGCAACTACAATTCATCAACTAAAACTCAACTATCAATTGAACCCACTTCAAATCAACAATTAAATTAGTAAGTACTGACACCCATAAGATAATTGAGATAATTAATCACATAATCAAACCCCCCAAAATGGGATGCTTTATCCAAACATTAAAAGAGTAAAAAATGTTACTAGTTACGTTCTCCATCAGTTTGGGTACCAAATTGCATGTCTTCACAATGCTCAAATTTAGTTCAAAATCCAAACCCAACTCTAAATTTCTACTTAAACACTCTAAGAATCAAAAACTCAATGTAAGAATTCTCAAAAACTTGAAAAATTCACTCACAACTTTAGAACTCCTTGAATTTCTTTTTATAATCAAATTTCTATATTTCAGAATTTTGGCTTTGGAGTAATTCAGTGGAATTAGTTGAGCATCGCCAATAGGTCGGTGATGCGCCAAATTTCATTTTCCATCACCTTTACTTGTCTCTTCACCATTCCTATTCTATGACTTTAGGCGATAAGAATCTACCTAGTCGATCCAGTCGGCGTTTCGCTAAAAAGCCACTTATTATTACCAAGTTGACTTTTCCTAAAGTGTAACATTTGGTAAGCTCAAAAGACACTCGCTGACTTCCCGAGTGGTCTTGGCGATCATCAACCTTTCTTGTCTTTAGCTTGTTTATGTTTTCCGGTCTTTTTTGCCTGGTTATACCCTTGCCTTACTCTTTCGCCTTCATTCCTGTAAATTAGCATTTAATTATCAGTATAGAGCATAGATTACACATTGAGGACACTAAAACACTAGATTTTAAGCCCTAAATGTTTCGAAATCCCTGAATCATCATAAGACACATAAAATATCCAAAATCCACTACTAAAAAGTGTTAAGGAAGCACAGAAAGAAAAGCGACAGATGGCGTCAAACAAAAAAGTGACGTCATTTCCATACAATACATCGTTTTTAACCAAAATAATTATTTTTAAAATTATTTTACAAAAAGTGATGGATGACATCTCCTAGTTTGACATTATTTCTTGTGGAGTTTTGGACCAAATATATAAATAATTAAAAATTAATTATCTAATATAGATAAAGATGTTTTCCATCGCTTTTCCGAAAATAATAATATATAAATTAAACAATAACCATGATGTATAACACTTTTAATTTTCTTGATTTTATAAATTTTTGACCAAAGTGACGGATGACATCTTTATATTTGTCGCTTCTTTGTAAAAATATAGTAAAATATTTATAAAAAGCAACGGACACTGTCTCTTAGTCCTTCACTTTTTGGTCAAATAATTTGACAACTATCTAATAGAATGTGACTATTAAAGAGGCTATGTCCATCATATTAAATTAAATATCTGAAAGACATAAACACGATTTTCCCCTATTTCCCCATTCTCCCCATTCCACATTGATCTGCCGCCACTGTCCCACCGTCTCGTTGTTGTCTCCTGTGTGAGTCATCAATAGCTACCGCGAGTCTATAGCTGCTAGAGCCACCGCATCTTCCTTCTCCTGTCTCTGTGTTCTCTGCTTCTCCTTTAAGGCTAGAGTTTAATTCATAAATGAAAAATCAATTTGAGCTAAATTTGATTTTTAATTATTAAGGTATAATTAATTTATTGAATTTGTGTTTATTGATTATTTATTTGAATTAGGGATTATTAGCTAGTGAGTGAATTGAGATTTTTAATTTTAGGATTATGGTATTTTATGATTAGTTTTAATTAGGGTATTTTAGGACTATTTTTGAATTTGGATTTTAGGATTAGTTTGAATTAGAGATTTAAAGAGTAGTTTGAATTAGGGTATTAAAAGACTTGTTTATATTTGGGTATTTATTGAGTTAATTAGTTTGATTTTGGTATTTTAGGATAATTTGAATTAGGTTATTTAGTGGGTTTTTTGGATTTGGTTGTTTCTTAAGTTAGTTTGATTTTCATATTTTAGGACTAACTAGTTTGAATTTGAGATTTTAGTTTTAGTTTGAATGAGGGTATTTAAGGACTAGTTTGAATTACATTATTTGATGACTTGTTTGAATTTGAAATTTTAGCACTAGTTTAATTTTGAGATTTTTTGACTAGTTTGAATTTGAGAATTTAAGATTAGTTTAAATTGTGATTTTTGACTAGTTTGAATTTAAGATATTTGGACTATAATAGTTTGAATTTGGGACTTTAGGACTTGCTAGTTTGAATTTGTGATTTTAGACCTAGTTTATATTAACGTATTTATCGAGTTGATATTGTTGTGTTAATTAGAAGATATAAGTTAGTTATCTAAGTGTTCTGAATATAAGATGGATGTTTGAATAAATATTAGTGAGTTGGGAATCAATGAAGTGATCTTGAAGTTAGGGAAGTTAGAGATGAACTTGAATTACCACTTAACTAAAACTTATAATTAATTATGAATATGAACTTGAATCATATTGACCTTAATTAACTTGTAAAACCCCGAAAATGACTTAGATGAACTTGATACTTACATGGGTATCATGATGTTATAAGGTCCCAAATAGGTCTATTATATTGTATAGAGGCAGTGTCTAGGATTTTAGGTGCATTGGAGGTCAAACATCAAGGGACGACTAAGACGTTCGACGACTGAGTCACCTATGTGTCTCATATATGGTTATATCTTTTTATGTGTGACTCATGAGGTTATAACGTCCATAAATGAGTTATTATTATGTATATAGGTAGTTTGTCAAGTTTTGTTGAGTTTGGAGGTCAAACGTCCTAGAATGTCCATGACGTTTGAAAGTGTTTCCTTGAAACGACTTTGTGTGTCTAAGCATGTTTCGTCGAGTTTTAAGTGCTTGTTTTGGATGAAATTTATGTGAGAGGTTATAAACTCATACATGATCATGTTTCAGTTGGAAATATTTGGGAAAACATCCCCAAGGACCAACAAGGGTACTTGAGGAAGGACCCAAAAGTGATGCCCAAGACTACCCAAGACAGCCCAACCAACTGTTGGTAATCGATGCCCAGTGGGTCAGTTGACGCCCTGTTGGTGGTGGCTCATCTACTGGGAGTTATTCGTGGGAGACGACAGGCCAAATACCAGCCTCATTCCCACACCACGGAACAACAGGACGGTCTGTTGGTCAAGGGACGGGCCGTCGATGGCCCTTCCGTCTGTGAAGCTATGTTATGCGCAAGTTTACTGTTATGTGAGCGGTGAAATGGGAATTTCCACCCACTTACAATTATAAGGTTTGGAAGTTCTTAAGGGGTATTTTATACATGTATATAAGTGTTTAACACTTGGAAGATTTCATTCTTCCAAATAAAAACCCCAAAACCCTTAGTATATCCCCAAGACTCCATTGAAGTTCAAAAGTCAATGAAAAGCTCGGTGTAACGAATCGAGTGGATATTCTTAATCAAAGTGAAGAATTATCTTAATCAAGGTATGGATTTTTATCCTTTAAATCATCAAGGATCCCCAATTCTAAATATTTTAAGTTTTCAAAGTTGAATTGTCCAATTTCATGATTCTACTATTGGTTCTTGCATCAATTGTTTTTAAACATTGGATAATGATTTAATCGATATTGTATTAACAATTTTAAACTAAATTACCTATGAACCCTTGAATTGGATGAACCCTAGATTTTTTACTAATTTATGGGTAACTCGTTATTGACTTAATGTTTGTGAATTCTAGTGTAGATTTGTATGGGCTTTCTAATAATGTAAGGACTGTGTTAAATTGATATCTATGTTGTATTATATTGATGAATTTACATTGAATTGACCTACTTCATTGACTATTGTAGTTTTTATGCTGAATTTATGTTCATGGCCATAGGTATGGGCCTTATGGTATTGAATCGGATGATTTAGCATCGAATTGAGGTGTTGAGGATGTTTAGGTGGTAATCTTCCCTATTTACTTTGTTTTGATAATAATAAGACTTCAATTACATTGTGATTGGTATGGTACACTTATGGTGGCGGTGTTATGTGATTTACATGCAATTGATGTGGCCTTGTCGGCGTTACTTTATGTATTATGACGATCATTGCCTTGTCGGTAAACTACTTGAAGTAATGTGGCTATTGTCTAGTTAATTATGTGAAGTATCATCATATCTACTTATATTCTAGTAATGTCAGAGTTTGATGTATATTAGGAGATCATGTTAGACTATGACTATGTGCTTATATGTGTAGTCTTAGAGTTGATGCATTACCGTTCCTACTTGATTATATGAGTCTATAATTGTTATATTGGTGATGTTGTCGTAACGTATAGGGTTACATAAAGATGGAAAGGTTCATCCGATGTGGTTTAAAGAATGATATGTTATATGTGATAAGGTAAAAGAATATTGTGTCTTGTTTCGTAGACTTATGTCCCTTACTTGTTATATGTATGAATGTTACGATATTATGATATGTCTTGACTCGGTAGGCTTATTTCACCCATGTCATGTATGAGTGAAAGATATGTGCGAACTTAGAGGATGTTATACATGGTAAATGTTATATTATGAATGTTGAAGTCGAGAGCCATAATGGTATCCTTCTTGAAGGGAATGGTGGACTTAAGGTTAATTGGTTGGAAACGCATCATATTAATCCTTAGGAAAGTCATAATGAGCTCTCTTACTCTCCATTGAAAGGTATCCCTAGTGGACCTCTTTGGTAGGGTGAATGTGATTGGGTTATGAACTAGATAAGGAACCTATTCATGTGATCCTTTAACGTCAATTACTCTATGAGAACCAAGGCTAGCAGCGATTTATTATGTTATAGGAAATAACTCCACTTGAGAATGAGACTACAGTACAAAGTTCCACGACTTGAGAATGAGAGTAGAGTGCATAAAATCCCTTCATATTCCTTAATAATGTGATTATATGGGATGTGTTCTAGTTCTACCCTTGGCATGTAGAACATCCTCATCGGAGTAGGTTAGAACTCCGGAATCCATGTCTAGCTATCATGGTCTAGGTCGGTTATTGCTTATTCTCATCATGTGGTATAATTACTAGTATTAGAGAAGTTCTATGAATTTTAGGTGGTGGTATGGGATGCTATCTAGAAATTGCACAATAGGCTTTCAGGTGTTAGTTAGAGTCCCTAGGTCTTGTCGAAGACCATTATTTGAATATTTTTTATGTGTTGAATGTCTCCTAAATTAAATAATGAATGTAATGACTTAAGTTAAGCAAGAGGGTATGTTAATGGAATAAGTACTTATCTAGAGTAGTTAAGGGTTGTCTAGTTAAGGTGTGGGATTTTACCCCTACATGCATGCCAACCACTGCGGACCATACATTTTATTCCTTACTGCTATAACCCTAAAAGAATTTGGAGGTAACTATTTCTTCTAAACATACTAGAACATTTTAATTGTCACAAATATACAACATTCTGACATTTATGTTTTGTTCTATTCATAGTAGGTAAACTTACTTTTGCCACCACTATAGCAAAAAAAAATTATCTTAATCTTAGAATGGACAACATCACCTCATTGCTTCATATGTTCTCAAAGAAGTCAGTTGATGTACAAACTATAGGGAGTACAAATGGAAGTACCATTTCCATTGCAGAAGCTATGATTGAATTCGGATGACTATTGCAGAGTTAGTATATTCTGAGTGGAGTTCGGACATATAGGTAAGTTCTATAATACCCCTTTATACCATAGGCACAAGTTATTGTATCAACATTCTACACTTATATGTGATTATGTATGTATATATATCTGTGTGTGTGTGTGTGTGTGTATTATATGTATACATTAAACTTCATTTTTACATATGGTTGGTGTGGTTACACTCTGGGAGCAAATTACTGAAATAAGTAACTTTTTTGATTGCTATTACATTTCCTGTAACATCTGTAACAAGAAATTGAATTTTCAAATGGTGTTTACATATGCCAAAAGTGCAACAAAATATGCGACTTACCATTAGTTACGTAAGCAACCAAATAACATTTCAAACACAACTTACATTCAACGGAACCCTAACGATTTGTCCATTCATAGATTTAAGATACACATTAAGTTTAAAGACACTAGTGGACAAACTACTTTGTCCTGTTGAATGGGGTTGCGGAAAAACTTCTTGATACTTCTTCTCACAAGTTGGTTAACCGATTGTCCAAAAATGAGACTCCTGTACCGTCACAGATTCACAATCTTTGCGTGGTGGACTTTTTCTTCAAACTAAAATTGAATTATTTCAATTTGTAAGAGGGGCTAGAAAACTATACAGTCACAAAAGTTTATGTGCCAGATAAAGAATTATAATTGCAGCATGTCCTAAACATAGAAAAAAAGGTAAAGAAGTACTCTATTATTAAGGTCTTAATACATATACTCCTGAAAGGTACATCAATCACCTTCCAGACAATCCACTTAACGTACATCATCATTAATTATTAGATTAGATTTTTACCAACACGGAAAAGAATAAGTAGAAGATTCACCTGAACAAACAGATTGTAATGTGGGAGGATCAAACACAGACGACTCAAAAGAAATTCCTATTGGAGGGGACGCTTCCACTTCATACAGAAGAGTTTCTTTGAGAAAGTTGAAGAAGATACAGAACTTATTCATAGATGTAAATGAAGAGAGTGACGTAGACACCATAAATATGGTAAAGTAGAGTTTTTCCCTATGCTAGGGACCTTATTATGATTAGTTTAGATCAAGTAGTGTCTATTTTGTTAGTTGAGAAACTTTTCATGTCCTAAAATGGATAATTGTATGTCATATGTTGATGATGTTTGTTATGGTAGGGGATTTGTTTTTTTCTACTGCCAAAAAATCTACACCTACTACAGGTACTTGTATAAAAGTTGTGTTGTTTATGTGACATATGTTTATGCTCTTAAATTTATTTGTTGCTACCTATTCCTACTTACTAGGGTGTGAATAACTCAATCAAGCAATGACATTTTTAAATTCTAAAAAGAAAAACATATCACACATTTGAGAAACGTAAAAGTCTATATTTCAACTGTAATTATTTACTGAAATTAAAATTGTTACATTATGCACATTTTGGAATACCTAGCCTTAATAATAAAACTATATTTACTCATATAAATCAAGCCTTACCATCACATACTTAGTTTTTACTCACAGAACGCTGGTGCCTTACGTTATATAGTACATTTTTTTCTCTCGAATTCAATTCCTTCATCAATGCATTTGAAAACAAAAGAAAAGTGATTGGTTCATTCTCATATGATGGCACTATAATAAATTACAACACTGTACTCCAAAAAAGCCAAAAAAATAGATTACATGATTTGATCCAGTTTAATAAGAAACCAGGAATTGGATTTCCAAATTGTTGTAGCAATTTCAAATCTCAAACTATTCACATAATTTCAAAGTCGAATGATTTGCCCAGCTGTGTAATGTCTCTGTAAATCTCAAGCACAGCGTCATGTGCTACAAGTAGTATAGCAACAATTTATTGAATAAAAAGCAGTTATGTAACATATCATACTCAAACGATGTTTTCTCCTACATATATATTACACTGTTGTTCGGCAAAAGATGTTGAGAGTTTGTCAAGTAGTTACAGATTTGTTTGGTTGGTAATTGATGATATTCCAAAATCAAACACTATTTTGCTAATACATCAAATTTTACCACCAATTTTTCACAATCAATAGTTACTGTAAACCATTTCTCGATCTCGCTGGAAAATGGTAATCACATAATGGGTTTTTAGCTATGGATCTGTTATATTTGATTCACTAACCACGTCAATAATGTGCCTATTGAATTATCAGGAAAATAGTTGGGGTTAACCCACTGAAAACGAATGAATTATATTCATTCCAAAAGATAAAAACAACCAACTTCACAAACTAAAAAACATGATTGTTTACAGTCTAAACTGATCAAACTGAATTAATTGGTTCAAAAAAGTAGAAATAATTAACTTTACAAAAAAACAACATGGCTATAAAATGTCTTAATGGACTATTAAATAACGTCGCCCCCAAGCGGTGCATCATTTCACACACTTATTTGTCACGACCCAAATCGTGGACGCGACTGGCACCCATATTTACCCTCCTATGTGAGTGAACCAACCCATCTAAACCTTAACATTTCAAGATATATCAACAGAAAATAATGCGGAAGACTTAAACTCATTAATAAAACAATTCAAAACTATTATTATTATCCCCAAAATCTAGAAGTCATCATCACAAGAACATCTATTTAAAATTACTAAGCTAGGAATGTCTAAGAACAAAAATAACTAAAAAGCTAGTCCATGCCGGAAGTTCAAGGCATCAAGACTTGAAGAAGAAGACCCAGTCCAAGCTAGAAGCATTAGCTCACCCTGAAGATCCGGTATGACGAAAACTGGCTCGAGTTACTGTTGTGTTGAAGTTGACGGAACGTTTGCTGCATTTCATAAATAACAAAGAAGAAAACATAAAAGTAGGGGGTCAGTACAACCACAAGTACTGAGTAGATATCATCGGCCAACTCAAAATAGAAGATAATATATATCAAGTAATATTATAAATCAACTATAAACTCTACATGTAGCAACAACAAGTATTATAATCGTCAATAAATACCATCAAGTTCATCCATGAGGGCTCAAGCCTCAATACCATACTCATTTGGGAATTAAGTTCATTATGTTAAGTATATTATCATCTTTCAAGATTCATTATCTTTCTTCCTCTTGTGTCGGTACGTGACACTCCGATCCCCTAATTCTACGTGTCGGTTCGTGACACCCGATCCCCTATATGTGTCGGTACGTGACACTCCGATCCCCTATATGTGTCGGAACGTGACACTCCGATCCCCTATATCTACGTGTCGGTTCGTGACACCCGTCCCACTAATACTATGTGTCGGAACGTGACACTCCGATCCACTATTACTATGTGTCAGAACGTGACACTCCGATCCACTATTACTATGTGTCGGAACGTGACACTCCGATCCACTAAATTGATTCTATCCGTTCATCAAGCCTTCTCTATACCAAGGCATCATCAATCCCATTACTTTAATTCATCAAGCCTTCTTTTATACCAAGGCATCATCATTAATAACGTAGATTAGAGTTCCTTTCAAGATTTGGGATTCAATGGTTTTCATCATGCTTGTTTTATCAAAATCACATAATAATATTCATGCAAGCATACAATTAAGCTTATAGACAGGTTTACAATACCACCAATACATATCATTCACTATTAAGAGTTCACTACGAATGTCGTAAAAACCATAACCTACCTCCACCGAAGAATTGATCAAGCAAGAATTTTCCCCAAAGCTTTGCTATCCTCTTTGTTTTCTCTCTTTCTCGTTCGACTCTCTCTCTCTTTTTCTCTTTCTGTTTGTTTTATTCAAACCCTCTTTCCTTTACCCTAATTATCATATAATTAAGACTAAAAGAGGACAATAAAACCCACTAATTAACTTAAGGTTACCTCTTTTAACCCCCAAGTAATTAGACTTATTAATATTAACCCTCAATCTTTATAATTAAGGAAAGAATAGTCCAAAACGACCCTTAAAACGTGTAGAGGAATCCTATTCTGCCTGGGATTTGCACAACCTGTGACGGTCCGTCCTGCACCTCCGTCCTGACGGTCAGAAACTCGTTTCTTGTACCAAATTCTCAAAAGTTGAAGTGTTTTGCAACGGGAGCTCACGACGGTTCGTCGTGGATGTGACGGCACGTCCTGCAGGTCCGTCACAAATTACAGAGAGTCAATTTTCAGTACCAATTTCAGAATTTCTAAGTATGCTGAAACGATACACCCTCGACGGGCCGTCGTGCCTGTGACGGTCCGTCGCAGTGCCCGTGGTCTTTGCCAGTTTTTCCAGAATTAAAATCTGCTGCTCAAAACGACTAAACAGGTCGTTACATTATTACAGATAACTGCCAATGGTATAAATCAAGAAGTAACACATACTTTTTTTCAAAAGGCAATTCAAGAACAAATTTGATAAAGTTCAACGAAATCTGTATATACAAAGATGAATAAGTACACTTTCCTCCACTTCAAACATCAATGCAGGCAGTCTTTGAAAAGTGTGATAACCGAAACAAATATACTTTCAAACAAGTAAAAAAACATGGGTGGTCGTCAACCCAAAAATACAAGGATATTTTGCAGATCATGGGGACGGACATAATGGATTTTATAGCACACACCATTAAGGAATTTTGTGGATCTAAAGATATTCATGCCGATATTAACAAACTATAATTTCTACCACAGTTAGAAAGGAAATGCAAGAAGTTTATTAAAGATAGGATGAATTATACATTAACAACAAACCAAAATTAGAGGACCGTAGAATTACTAAGTATTCAAATGCTGCCCAAGTATGTCCGTCTGAAACGGAAACTCACATTAGTTCAAAGGAAATACAAAGATCAACCACATAAGCAACATGATTTGGTTTTACATTTTCTCAAAATATTAGCTAACGAGATAAAGGTGGCGAATGGCACAACCAAAAACGTTCAACAACAAATAAATGGTATGGTTCAATTAACCCCTACCGCCACGATACGGCCTACAAGTTAGAGTGTATACTACTAAATAAATGTAAACATATTTTAACGTTAAAAATGGATGCATAAAATGGGTGACAACCATCCTCATATATATCAGCTACACATACACTAAATTTGTTAATATGTTCCACCCTCTGTTTATGTTACATAAATGCCCTAACAGGTCATTGGAGATCTACACCAATAATCAGCTTACTATTATTGTTGTAAATATATACAACCTAATATTTTCTTACATGCTTCATCCCCAATGCACAATACTTACTAACAACATTGTCAAAACAACTTTACGGGATGAAGCTAACAAGTCATGTGATTTGGTTATGGAGGAATGCAATAACGACTCAATTCCAAATCATCGTCAGACAATCAAATGTATAATCATGTGCCACAATATAAGTACATTCTGCGTAACTTCAACAATGCATATAATTAACTAAAAACCAAACTCTATATTGGATAAGCAACTTAAGTGTTCATGCATATAACACTTATAATAACTACCAAAAATCTGTTGTGGCAGGTGAATACAAGAAAGCTTGGAATTTAGGGCCTCTAACCCACACCTGCCAATATTGTGGGGTCATACTGTGGTATGAAGAACGGACAAACAAAAGTAAAAATACATGACAACAAAAATTTGCAATATGTTGTATGGAGAGTCGTGTTCATTTATTGTTACTTACTCAACAACAACCCTACCTTCAATCTCTTAGGAACTGAATTCGTACAACTGGGCGTACACTTCAGGAAAAATATTCTGGTATACAACTACATGTTCACGTATACATCTATGGGCAGTCGAGTGGATAGATCAATTAATCGTACAAAAAGTCCTTATGTGATCGGAATCATTGGTCCAAATTATCATCATATTGGCTCTCTATTACCTGAAAATGGTAAGACGCCACAATTTGCACATCTCTATATATATGATACTGATAATGAATACAAAATAGAATCATCACTATAATGCATGAAGAAGTTGAAATAGACATGTTCGTGGAATATATGAAATGCTAGACAAGCATAATGTTTTGGTAAAATCATTTTGTATACAATATATATATATATATATATATATATATATATATATATAGAACAACCACAAATGAAGTTTTGCCTACCTCTCCTATCATAAAGGAACACCGATGGTCGACATATAATATACCAACGACTTGTAAAATTGTTGGATTGATCGTTGGCGATCATACAAATGCTAACTTAGAACGAGATATTATTGTAGAACACCGCAAAAACGGCCTGCAAAGGATCACAAATTTACACACAAGGTTTATTTCAATGACTTACCCATTAATACAACCATATGAGGAGGATGGTATAGTCTGGGAATACGGTTGGTGTTTGAAAGCCATAAAACATAGACGCGAGAAAACTTGATAATGAGACAGTTTTATATATATCGCATAAAACAACGCCTTAATGAGGGGCACACTCTTATACAATCTAATAGGCTACTTCAATAGTACATTGTGGATGGTTACATGGCATTGAAGAAGAACGATTTAGATATATCCAAAATAACCAACAAAAACTTAGTGCTGATATTTTTTGGGGCTTGATGGATGCTATTGTACGTGGAGATTTTGATTGTTCACAAGTAGGGAAAACAATTATATTACCTTCGTCACACATTGGCAGCCTCGCTACATGGCTCAAAACTATCATGATGCAATGGATATATGCAGAGAGGATGGATACCCGAATTTATTCCTAACTTTCATACGCAACCCAAAGTGGCAAGAAATAAATACAATGTTGTGCCTCATTGTCCATGCAGATGGTAGCCGGATTGACATCATATGTAGAGTTTTCCAGATCAAGTTGGCCAAACTAATGCACCAAATTAAAAAAGATGAGCCCTTCGGGACAATCATGGCAAGTAAGTTCTGACTATCAAATGCTCTTACATACCTTGCTACTTAATCACACAATAGTAGTCAGGTGCACCACCCAGTGAACCAAAACAATTAACAATGTACTACTAGAAACATGACCACCCATCACATATATGATAAACATCAAAAAACAAGGGCAAAATACACAACCCAATTAGAAAAGAAATAAGAGGCTGATAAGCCATAGTTTACACATCGGCACACACTAAATAAGTCGCGCATGAATAGTAGTAAAAGATAGTGTATCCAACAATTGCTACCCAGTGGAAAACGTGCCTAACAAAAAAAATGAAATGACCAATTGGATTGAAATTATTTAATATGAACTTTACATGACTGGGAAAATAGGAATACACTATTTAACAATTATAGAACAAACGGACAATGTGTATTACGAAATAAGACACTTCAAAACTGAAATGAGGTACTAAAAAAAGAAAGGTTGGGCATGCACGTGACCATGTAAATGAAAGAACTCAACCACTGTAAATGACATACAGTAAAAGCTATGGCTACAGTTCAAAACGTACTACTACATCATACACCTACTAATTCTAATACAAAGTGACATCCTAAATAAAGAAACAAACTAATCAGATTGCCAATACTAAAAATTATGAAGGTACATGTACAATTGACTTCCAGAAAAGAGGCTTGCCACATGCACATATACTGCTCTTCCTTCATGAATCACTAAAAAGTCCAACACCAGAACATATTGACATATTAATATCCGCTGAAATACTTGCGCTTGAAGAAGATCAAGATGGGTATCATGCAGTCAAGAACTTTATGATACATAGACCTTGCGGACAACTCAATCCCCGCTGCCCATGTATGAGATAGGGAAAATGCACAAAACATTTCCCAAAGAAGTTCAATGACCGGACAACTTTTGATTTTATAGGCGATTGAACACGGGTATTGAAGTGAAGAAAAATGGAGCTAGTTTAGACAACAGATATGTTGTGCCATATAATAGGAACTTGCTTGTGCAATTTGATGCACATATAAATGTTCAAGTGTGCAATTACCAATTTCCTGTTCAAGTATGTTCACAAAGGGTCTGATAGAGCCAAAGAAATAATAGAATTATCTAGCAGAACAATTGACAACGAGGAAATTAAGAAGAACCTATATTGCAGATACATATCGGCTATAGAAGCTTGTTGGACGATCTTCTAGTTTGACATACATTACAGAAAATCAACAGTTGAGCGCTTACCATTCCATTTAGAGGGACAAAACACCAAAATATTTGAAGGATCAAGGCGAGCTGAAAGCGTTCTGAGAAGACTAGATATTGATAAAATAATTTACAGATTGGTTTGAGGCAAACAAAGAATACCTGATGCAAGAGAGCTAACATATTCAGATTTTCCGACGCGTTGGGTGTGGAATAAAAAAAATATTCTCAGAGGAAAAAGGGTCAAGTAGTTGGTAGAATATACTTTGCACATCTAGCAAGTGGAGAGCGTTTTATTTACGCATGCTCTTAAATTTTATAAAAGGTTGTACTTCGTTTGAAATCATTAGAAGAATTAATGGAGTAGATCATAGAACATATTGAGAAGCTTGCTATGCATTAGGCTTATTAGATGATGACAAGAATTGGAATGATTGCTTGGCAGAGGCAGCCCAAGTGGAAGTGGGAATGAATTCCGAAATTTGTTTGTAACTGTAGCTATTCATTGTCAAGTCTCTGATTCGCGGAATCTTTGAGAGAATAACTATGAAATATTATCAGAAGATATCACATGGATGTAGAGAAAGAGATTCAGATTGAAACATTTACAACTAACTCAAAACAAATAGAATCGTATTCACGGTTAGACACTGATAACATACTTTTAAAAACCGATAGAAGTTTGAGAGACATTGAAGGAATGCAACTTCCAGATACTTCATTAATGCGCAATGTAGGAAATCGGCTGATCAATAAAGATCTAGACTATGACAAATGAGAACTCAAAAAATGTGCACGCAAAATCATTTGCCTTGTTAAACAGTTGTCAACTATCGCCATATAAAGCGATAATATCATCGGTGGATACTTATTAAGGTAGATTCATTTTTATGCACTTACATGGTGGTACAGGCAATACATTTTCTATATAGTACAATTATTTAAAATATCAGATCACAATAAAAAATAGTTCTCCTCGTAGCAACATCCGGTATAGCAACATTTTTGTTACCAAATGACAGCACAACTCATTCATGCTTTCATATTCCTCTTGATGTCACGCCTATGTCAACCTGTGACATAAAACAAGACATCCAATTAGAGGAACTACTAAAAAACATTATTGATTATTTGAGATGAAGCCCAAATGGCAAATAAATATTGCTTTGAAGTCTTCGACAAGACATTGAGGGACATTCTTCGAGATAGGTATGAAAATAGCTTGGACAAGCCTTTTGGGGGGGACTAACAATCGTATTTGGTGGGGATTTCATATAAATACTGCCAGTTGTTCAAAAAGGAACAACATCTGACATTATGGATGCATCCTTAAACTCTTCACACTTGTGGCCCTTTTTTTAAAATTTATGAACTGAAGAAAAATATGCGACTAACTACTGGAAAAGTGATTGGTTCTAAAGCCGTCAATATTAAATCTTTTGATAAATGGTTATTGGAGGTTGGAGATGGATCTATTTATGTAGATAACAAGAAGGAACTCATTAAGTTGCCACATGATGTCTGCATTCCAACGTCACACAATCATGTTGAATCAGTTGTAGATGCGATATATCCATCGCTATTAGAGAATTACAACTACCCTACGTACTTGAAAGAAAGAAGCCATACTGACACCAAAGAATTAAATGGTCTATGAGATGAATGACAAAATTATGTAAATGATACCAGGCAAAGGAAGAACCTATTATAGCTCGGACAATGTGTGCATAGCAAGTATGAATACTAATAAGGAACATATATTGTACCAAACCAAATTCCTTAATAAGTTACTGTTCCCAGACATCCCTAACCATGACATACACTTAAAAGAATGAAGTGCGGTTATGCTTCTTAGAAATCAAAATCAAAGGACGGCCTATGCAAAGGAACAAGATTAATTATCACACATCTTGGAAAATGGTCTGTTAGTGCAATATAATCTTTGGTAAGAAAATCGGCAATAGGGTCACGATAACAAGAATTGTCCTGACTCCAAGTGAATCTAAGTGGACATTCAAGATGAACAGACATGAACTTCCCTCAGTACCCTCTTATGCGATGACGATCAATAAGAACCAAGGACAAACTCTACAGAAAGTTTTGTTATATCTTCCAAAACAGGTATTCACACATGGACAATTATATGTCTCGATATCACAGGTAACAACAAGATAAGGATTGAAAATTGTCACGACCCAAAACCGAGCCGCGACTGGCACTCACGCTTAACCTACTATGTGAGCGAACCAACCAATCTAAACCCCAATATTTCAAACATAATTAACAAAATACGATGCGGAAGACTTAAACTCATTAATAAAATCAATTCAATAACTATTATTATCCCCAAAATCAGGAAGTCATCATCACAAGAACATCTATCCTCAAATTACTAAACTAAGAGTATCTAAGAAAGCAAAAACAATTAAAAAGCTAGTCCATGCCGGAAGTTCAAGGCATCAAGAGTTGAAGAAGAAGATCTAGTCCAAGCTAGAAGCATTAGCTCACCCTGAATTTCCGATGTAGTGAAGACTGGCAAGAGTTGCGGTTGAGTTGAAGATGACGGTACGTTTGCTGCACTCCACAAATAACAAAGAAAGAAACATACAAGTAGGGGTCAGTACAAACACAAGTACTGAGTACGTATCATCGGCCAACTCAAAATAGAAAATAGTATATATCAGTTAATATCATAAATAAACTATTATACTCAACATGTACCAACAACAAATACTACAATCATCAATAAGTACTACCAAGTTCATCCATGAGGACTCAAGCCTCAATACCATACTCATTTGGGAATTAGGTTCATTAGATTGAGTATATTAACATATTTCAAGATTCATTATCTTTTATTCCTCTCGTGTCGGTATGTGACACTCCGCTCCAAATACTATCCTGGTGTCGGAATGTGACACTCCGATCCTCATATACTATCCTGGTACCGGAACGTGGCACCCGATCCATATACTATCCTGGTGTCGGAACGTGACACTCCAATCCTCATATACTATCCTGGTACCGGAACGTGGCACCCGATCAATATACTATCCTGGTGTCGGAACGTGACACTCCGATCCTCATATACTATCCTGGTACCGGAACGTGGCACCCGATCCATATACTATCCTGGTGTCGGAACGTGACACTCTGATCCTCATTCTATCCTGGTATCGGAACGTGGAACCCGATCCCCTAATCTTACTACTTTCGTTCATTAAGCCTTCTTTTATACCAAGGCATCATCATTAACAAAGTAGATTAGGGTTTCTTTTCAATATTTAGGATTCAATAGCTTCATCATGCTTATTTTATCACAATTATATAATCATATTCATGCAAGCATACAATTAAGCATATAGGAGAGTTTACAATACTACCAATACATATCATTCGCTATTAAGAGTTTACTACGAATAGCATAAAAACCATAACCTACCTCCACCGAAGAATTGATCAAGCAAGCAATTTCCCAAGAAGCGTTTCTTCTCCTCTCTCGTTCGATCGACTCTCTCCCTCTCTTTGTTCTTTCTATTTTTCTTATTCAAACCCTCTATCTTTACCCTAATTAGTATATAATTAAGTTTAAAAGATGACAATAATAACCCACTAATTAACTCAAGGTTACCTCTTTTAACCCCCAAGTAATTAGACTTATTAACATTAACCTCCTAATTTCATAATTATAGTAGGAATAGTCCAAAAATATCCCTTAAAACATATAAAGAAATCCGACCCAGAATGGGATTACGAAACCTGTGACGGCCCGTCGTGCCTGCGACGATCCGTCCTGCAGGTCGTCGCAAAGTTCAGAGACTCAATTTCCACTAAAGACTCTGTGACGGTCCGTCGTGCCCACGACGGTCCGTCCTGCAGGTCCGTCACGAAGTTCAGAGAGTCGATTTTAGTACCCAAATTTCAGAATTCTAAGTGTTTTGGAAAGAGACACCCTCGACGGTCCGTCGTGGGGTCCGTTGTCTCAGCCAGTTTTTCCTGAATTAAAAATCTGCTGCTCAAAATGACTAAACAGGTCGTTACAATAGATACCAATTTACCCATCGTTCGTCCTCAAACGATCACAAGAAGGAAAAACAAGGGTGAAAAGGAGTACCTGAATCTGTAAACAGGTGTGGGTATCTTTCTTGCATATCAGCCTCCTTCTCCCAAGTGGCCTCTTCAACTGGTCGATTCTTCCACTGAACTTTGATGGATGCAATCTCCCTTGACCTCCACTTGCGAACTTCTCTATCTAAAATAGCAACGGGTTCCTCCTCATAAGTCAAATTCTCATCAAGCAGAACTGAATCCCAACGAATGATGTAGTTTCCATCCCCATGGTATCTTTTCAACATGGACACATGAAATACCGGATGCACTCCGGACAGCCCTGGAGGCAAGGCTATTTCATAAGCCACCTCCCCTACTCGCTTAAGTACTTCAAATGGTCCAATATACCTTGGACTTAGCTTACCCCTTTTTCCAAACCGCATCACCCCTTTCATGGGCGAAACCTTCAACAAGACTTGTTCACCCTCCATGAACTCCAAGTCTCTAACCTTTCGATCCGCATATTCCTTTTGACTACTTTGAGCCGCTAAAAGCTTTTCTTGAATAGATTTCACCTTCTCCATTGAATCCCTTAACAGATCAGTACCCCAAGGTCTAACCTCAAATGCATCAAACCAACCAATGGGAGACCTACATCTCCTCCCATACAATGCTTCAAATGGAGCCATATCAATACTGGAGTGATAGCTATTATTGTATGAAAACTCCGCTAAGGGTAAGAAGTTATCCCAATGACCACCAAATTCTATCACACATGCACGAAGCATATCCTCCAAAACTTGAATCGTTCGCTTAGACTGACCATCAGTCTGAGGGTGAAACGCAGTACTAAGGTCCAACCTAGTACCTAATTCCGCATGCAATATTCTCCAAAACATAGAAGTAAACTGCGTACCTCTATCTGATATGATGGAAAGTGGAACTCCATGCAATCGAACGATTTCTGAGATGTAGATTTTGGCTAACTTCTCTGCATTGTAGGTCACCTTGACCGGAATGAAGTGAGTGGACTTAGTTAATCTGTCCACAATTACCCAAATGGAATCAAACTTACCCAATGTCTTTGGAAGACCAACCACGAAGTCCATTGCAATTCTCTCCCACTTCCATTCAGGAATGGGCATTCTCTGAAGTGTTCCTCCGGGCCTCTGGTGTTCATACTTTACTTGTTGACAATTTGGACATTTAGCAACAAAATCCACAATGTCACGCTTCATTCTACTCCACCAAAAGTGTTATTTTAGGTCGCGGTACATCTTGGTTGCACCAGGATGCATAGAGTATCCGGAACTATGAGCCTCTGTAAGAATATTGTGGATCAAATCATCAACACGGGGCACGCGTACCCTTCCCTTAATCCTCAAAACACCTTCCTCATCAATTATTGCTTCCTTAGCCTCTCCTCGCAACACCATATCCCAAATTCGACTTTGTTTCTAATCATCAAACTGTTTTCCCTTGATCTTGTCAAGAAAAGAAGATCTCGCCTCCATACAAGCCAAAAATCCTCCTTTCTCATTTACTTCTAGCCTCATAAAGTCATTAGCCAAGTTTTGGATTTCCTTAGCCAATGGGCGTCTAGAAATTCGCAAATGAGCTAGACTTCCCATGCTTCCTGCCTTTCTACTTAAGGACTCTGCCACAACATTAGCCTTTCCCGGATGATACAAAATAGTGATATCGTAGTCCTTCAGTAGTTCCATCCATCTCCTCTTTCTCAAATTCAAATCCTTCTGAGTGAAGACATACTGTAGGCTACGATGGTCCGTATAGACTTCACACTTAACCCCATAAATAGTGTCTCCATTGCTTTAGTGCAAATACTACCGCGGCCAACTCCAAATCATGGGTCTGATAGTTACGTTCATGCACCTTTAATTGCCTAGAAGCATAAGCAATCACATTCTTCTCTTGCATTAGCACTGCACCCAACCCAGAATAGGATGCATCACAATAAACAATGAAGTTCTTACCCTCTACTGGCAAGGTAAGAATTGGTGCAGTAGTCAACAAGGTCTTGAGTTTCTGAAAGCTTTCCTCACACTCATCCGACCATACAAATGGAACATTCTGCTTAGTCAAGTTCGTTAATTGGGAAGCAATAGAAGAGAATCCCTTGACAAATCGGCGGTAGTAGCTAGCTAAACCAACAAAGCTCCTTATTTCTGACACGTTTGTAGGTCTCACCCAATTCTTCACTGTCTCAATCTTAGATGGATCCACCATCACTCCATCCTTAGAAACCACACTGAATCTAGCCAAAACTCACACTTGGAGAATTTGGCATAAAGCTTTTTTTTCCTCAACAACTCTAAATACCATTCTCAAATGCTCCTCATGTTCCTTCTTACTCTTTGAGTATATCAGTATATCATCAATAAATACGATCACAAAGAGATCCAAATATGGCTTAAAAATCCCATTCATCAAGCTCATGAAAGCAGCAGGGCCATTCGTAAGACCAAATGACATTACCACAAATTCGTAGTGCCCATACCTGGTTCGAAAAGCAGTCTTTGGCACATCCGTTGCCCGTATTTTCAATTGATGATAACCGGATCTCAATTCAATTTTAGAGAAGACACAAGCACCTTGTAACTGATCGAATAAGTCATCAATGCGAGGAATGGGATACTTGTTCTTAATAGTTACCATGTTCAACTGCCGGTAGTCTATGCACATCTGGAAACTCCCATCCTTCTTCTTCACAAACAAAACAGGAGCACCCCACGGAGATGCACTTGGTCTAATGAAGCCTTTGCTCAACAACTCTTGAAGTTGGGTCTTTAACTCTCTTAACTACGCGGGAGCCATTCTATAAGGGGGTATAGAAATGGGGCGAGTACCCGGTTCCAGATCAATGCAAAAATCGATATCTCTATCCGGTGGCATACCAGGAAGATCTGCAGGGAACACATCCAGAAACTCACGAACTATCAAAACCGACTCAATTGAAGGTACTTGAGTAGTGTCATCCCTGAGATGTACCAAGAACGCTAAACACCCATTACTAACCATTTTCTTAGCAGAAGAAAGGAGATGATACGAACCGGACTGGAAGTGTAGTCGCCCTCCCACACTAACGGATCTTTCCCAGGCTTGGCTAACGTCACAGTTTTGGCATTACAATCCAAGATTGCAAAATTTGGAGAAATCCAAGTCATACCCTGAATTACATCGAAGTCAACCATTTCTAGGATAACCAAATCTACATAAGTGTTGCTCCCCACAAAAGTCACCAAACAAGACCAATATACTTTTTCAACTATCACAGACTCATCCACCTGAGTAGAAACACGAATAGGCATGTCAAGTGATTCACAAGGTAAATTAAGACCAGTAGCAAATGAAGAAGATACATAAGAAAATGTGGATCCAGGATCAAACAATACAGAAGCCATGCAATCACAAACCGAAAGATTACCTGTGATAACAGCATCGGATGTCTCCGCTTGAGATCTCCTAGGGAAAGTGTAACAGTGGGCCCCATTACTTGTCTGTCCGTTGCCACTACCGTGTTGTGTTGTAGTGGCTCCAGTTTGCCCATCACCCCGGCCGTTTTTGTGACCACCATTACCTCGACCACCACGTCCTCCAGAATAACGGTCTCTACCATGACCACCTCTACCTCTGACTATGGGAGGTCTGTAACTCTGTTTTGGGCAATACCTCTTAATGTGCCCAGTCTCCCCACATCCATAACATTCTCTGGATTTAAGCATAGGTCTCTCAGAGAAGTGTTGACCGGTCTGAGGTGGACCCCCAACTACAGTCTGTAGTGAAGACTGAATTGGTCGGACTGAGTAACCTCCTGAACCCTGTCCTCTAGAATAAGAACCATTAAACTCACCTCCCTTTCGAAACCTTTTTGATGTCGATGTCGTGGTGAAGTCACCTGGCTTCACTCCTTTCACCTCTATCACGAAGTCTACCACTTCTTGGAAGGATTTTGCCGTAGCCGCTACCTGTAAGGCCGAAATCCGCAATTCTGATCTCAACCCCTTCACAAACCGGCGAATCCGCTCTTGTGGACTGAAACAAAGTTGGGTGGCATACCTGGATAACGCACGAAACTTAGCCTCATATGCATTAACGGACATCCTACCTTGCTCTAGGCTCAAGAACTCATCTCTTTTCCTATCCCTCAAGGTCCGGGGAATATACTTCTCCGTAAACAAGCTAGAGAATGATGCCCAAGTCATAGGTGGTGCCTCTGTTGGTTGACACTCAACATGTGACCGCCACCACATTTTGGCGTTTCCTTGAAACCGATAACTCACAAACTCAACACCAAACCATTCTACTATACCCATCTTGTGTAGTATATCATGACAGTCAACCAGAAAATCGTAGGCATCCTCCGATTCAGCACCCTTGAAGACTGGAGGTTTCAATTTCAAGAACTTACTGAAAAGTTCATGCTGATCATTTTTCATTATAGGCCATGTAGTCAGACGAGGAAACGTGCCTATTTCCAATGAGGCATCCATACGGGGAGCCATAGTGGCTGCATGTTGTACCTCTGAAACCGGAGGTGTTGGTGCAGAAAACACTGGAGGGGCCTGACCCTGATCAGATAACCCGCTAAGATAAGCAAGAACCTGATTGATCATCTCTGGGTAGGTTGGGGTGGCAATTCCTCATTTTGCACTTGTTCATTCTCCCCTTCCTCACCCTCTCTTACTACTTCCTCAGTCGGTGGAGGAGTCACTGCCCTAGCATCAGATGGGCTAGGTACTTGTCCTCTTCCTCTAGAGGACGTCCACCCACGACCCCTACCACGGCCTCTTGCCGCTACTCCTCCTCGAGCTACAGCCCCAGTGGCTGGCTCAGATGCTTCTTGTCTTGCCGGTGTCGGTGTTGGTGTTGGCGCTGTCGTTGCTCTAGTTCTAACCATCTGCGAAATAGAGTGAAGATGGTCAGATACCAATTTTTATCACCTAGATACCAATTGGATCCAAGTAATAGCACGAAAGAAAGAATGAAAGAATGGAATTTTCCTAAAGTCTTATAGCCTCTCAAAGAAAAGTAAAGGCATCCCCCTACCGTTCCTTAAGACTCTACTAGACTCGTTCTTGTGTGATGAGACCAACGAACCTAATTCTCTGATACCAAGTTTGTCACGACCCAAAACCGAGCCGCGACTGGCACTCACGCTTAACCTACTATGTGAGCGAACCAACCAATCTAAACCCCAACATTTCAAACATAATTAACAAAATACGATGCGGAAGACTTAAACTCATTAATAAAATCAATTCAATAACTATTATTATCCCCAAAATCTGGAAGTAATCATCACAAGAACATCTATCTTCAAATTACTAAACTAAGAGTATCTAAGAAAGCAAAAACAATTAAAAAGCTAGTCCATGCCAGAAGTTCAAGGCATCAAGACTTGAAGAAGAAGATCCAGTCCAAGCTAGAAGCATTAGCTCACCAAGAATTTCCGATGTAGTGAAGACTGGCTAGAGTTGCAGTTGAGTTTAAGATGACGGTACGTTTGCTGCACTCCACAAATTACAAAGAAAGAAACATACAAGTAGGGGTCAGTACAAACACAAGTACTGAGTAGGTATCATCGGCCAACTCAAAATAGAAAATAGTATATATCAGTTAATATCATAAATCAACTATAATACTCAACATGTAGCAACAACAAATACTACAATCATCAATAAGTACTACCAAGTTCATCCATGAGGACTCAAGCCTCAATACCTTACTCATTTGGGAATTAGGTTCATTAGATTGAATATATTAACATATTTCAAGATTCATTATCTTTTATTCCTCTCGTGTCGGTACGTGACACTCCGCTCCATATACTATCCTGTTGTCGGAACGTGACACTCCGATCCTCATATACTATCCTGGTACCGGAACGTGGCACCCGATCCATATACTATCCTGGTGTCGGAACGTGACACTCCAATCCTCATATACTATCCTGGTACCGGAACGTGGCACCCGATCAATATACTATCCTGGTGTCGGAACGTGACACTCCGATCCTCATATACTATCCTGGTACCGGAACGTGGCACCCGATCCATATACTATCCTGGTGTCGGAACGTGACACTCTGATCCTCATTCTATCCTGGTACCGGAACGTGGCACCCGATCCCCTAATCTCACTACTTTCGTTCATCAAGCCTTCTTTTATACCAAGGCATCATCATTAACAAAGTAGATTAGGGTTTCTTTTCAAGATTTAGGATTCAATAGCTTCATCATGCTTATTTTATCACAATTATATAATCATATTCATGCAAGCATACAATTAAGCATATAGGAGAGTTTACAATACTACCAATACATATCATTCGCTATTAAGAGTTTACTACGAATAGCGTAAAAACCATAACCTACCTCCACCGAAGAATTGATCAAGCAAGCAATTTCCCAAGCAGCGTTTCTTCTCCTCTCTCGTTCGATCGACTCTCTCCCTCTCTTTGTTCTTTCTATTTTTCTTATTCAAACCCTCTTTCTTTTACCCTAATTAGTATATAATTAATTTTAAAAGATGACAATATGTCACGACCCAAATCGGGGACGCGACTGGCACCCACATCTACCCTCCTATGTGAGCGAACCAACCAAACTAACCCTTAACATTTCAAGATATATCAACATAAAATAATGCGGAAGACTTAAACTTATTAATAAAACAATTCGAAACTATTATTAATATCCCCAAAATCTGGAAGTCATCATCACAAGAACATCTATTCCAAATTACTAAGCTAGGAATGTCTAAAAACAAAATAACTAAAAAGCTAGTCCATGCCGGAAGTTCAAGGCATCAAGACTTGAAGAAGAAGACCCAGTCCAAGTTAGAAGCATTAGCTCACCCTGAAGATCCGGTATGACGAAAACTGGCTCGAGTTACTGTTGTGTTGAAGTTGACGGAACGTTTGCTGCATTTCATAAATAACAAAGAAGAAAACATAAAAGTAGGGGGTCAGTACAACCACAAGTACTGAGTAGATATCATCGGCCAACTCAAAATAGAAGATAATATATATATCAAGTAATATTATAAATCAACTATAAACCCAACATGTAGCAACAACAAGTATTATAATCGTCAATAAATACCATCAAGTTCATCCATGAGGGCTCAAGCCTCAATACCATACTCATTTGGGAATTAAGTTCATTATGTTGAGTATATTATCATCTTTCAAGATTCATTATCTTTCTTCCTCTTGTGTCGGTACGTGACACTCCGATCCCCTACCACTATGTGTCGGTACGTGACACTCCGATCCCCTATATGTGTCGGTACGTGACACTCCGATCCCCTATATGTGTCGGAACGTGACACTCCGATCCCCTATATGTGTCGGTACGTGACACTCCGATCCCCTATATCTACGTGTCGGTTCGTGACACCCGTCCCACTAATACTATGTGTCGGAACGTGACACTCCGATCCACTAATACTATGTGTCGGAACGTGACACTCCGATCCACTAACATCATTCTATCCATTCATCAAGCCTTCTCTATACCAAGGCATCATCAATCCCTTTACTTAATTCATCAAGCCTTCTTTTATACCAAGGCATCATCATTAATAACGTAGATTAAAGTTTCTTTTCAATATTTGGGATTCAATAGCTTTATCATGCTTATTTTATCACAATCACATAATCCTATTCATGCAAGCATACAATTAAGCATATAGACAGGTTTACAATACTACCAATACATATCATGCGCTATTAAGAGTCTTCTACGAATAGCATGAAAACCATAACCTACCTCCACCGAAGAATTGAGTCAACAAGCTATCTTCTCAAAATCCTTGCTATCCTCTTCATTTCTCTCTCTCTACTCGTTCGTTTCTCCTCTCTTTCTGTTATTTTCTTTTGTTTTGTTTTATTCAAACCCTCCTTTTTTTTTACCCTAATTAAAATATAATTAAGACTAAAAGAGGACAACAATACCCCCTAATTAGCTTAAGGTTACCTCTTTTAACCCCCAAGAAATTAGACTTATTAATATATAACCCTCAATCTTTATAATTAAGGAAAGAATAGTCCAAAACGACCCTTAAAACGTGTGGAGAAATCCTAAACTGCCTGGGATTTTCACAACCTGTGACGGGCCGTCGTGCCTGCGACGGTCCGTCACGGTGGTCGTCGCAACCTCCCCAGATTCCAGGTGGGCTGTGACGGCTCGTCACACCTGTGACGGTCCGTCCTGCACCTCCGTCATGACGGTCAGAAACTCGTTTCTTATACCAAATTCTCAAAAGTTGAAGTGTTTTGCAACGAAAACTCACGACGGTTCGTCGTGGATGTGACGGCACGTCCTGCAGGTCCGTCACAATTTACAGAGAGTCGATTTTCAGTATCAAATTTCAGAATTCTAAGTGTCATGGAACGAAATCTCCACGATGGGCCGTCGTGACTACGACGGTCCGTCGTGACACCCGTCGTCCCAGCCAGTTTTCCCAGAATTACAGTCTACTGCTTAAAACGACTAAACAGGTCGTTACAATAGATACCAATTTACCCATCGTTCGTCCCCGAACGATCAAAAGAAGGAAAACAATGGCGAAAAGGAGTACTTGAATCTGTAAACAGATGTGGGTATTTTTCTTGCATATCTGCCTCCTTCTCCCAAGTAGCTTCTTCAACCGGTCGATTCTTCCATTGAACTTTGATGGATGCAATCTCTCTCGACCTCAACTTGCGAACTTCTCTATCTAATATAGCAACCGGTTCCTCTTCATAAGTCAAGTTCTCATCCAACAAAACTGAATCCGAACGGATGATGTAGTTTCCATCTCCGTGGTATCTCTTCAACATGGACACATGAAATACTGGATGCACTCCGGACAGCCCTGGGGGAAAGGCTAATTCATAAGCCACCTCCCCTATTCTCTTAAGCACTTCAAATGGTCCAATATACCTTGGACTTAACTTACCTCTTTTACCAAACCGCATCACCCCTTTCATGGGTGAAACCTTCAACAAGACTTGTTCACCTTCCATGAACTCCAAGTCTCTAACCTTTCGGTCACTCCTTTTGCCTACTTTGCGCCGCTAGAAGCTTTTCCTGAATAGCTTTCACCTTCTCCATAGAATCTCTCAACAGATCAGTCCCCCAAGGTCAAACTTCAAAGGCATCAAACCAACCAATGGGAGACCTACATCTCCTCCCATACAATGCTTCAAATGGAGCCATGTCGATACTAGAGTGATAGCTATTATTGTATGAAAACTCTGCCAAAGGTAAGAAGCTATCCCAATGGCCACCAAACTCTATCACACATGCGCGAAGCATATCCTCCAAAACTTGAATCGTTCGCTCAGACTGACCATCTGTCTGAGGATGAAATGCAGTACTAAGGTCCAATCTAGTACCTAATTCAGCATGCAATGTTTTCCAAAACTTAGAAGTAAACTGCGTACCTCTATCTGATATGATGGAGAGGGGAACTCCATGCAACCGAACGATCTCTGAGATGTAGATCTTGGCTAACCTCTCTGCATTGTAGGTCACCTTGACCGGAATGAAATGAGCGGACTTAGTTAACCTATCAACAATCACCCAAATAGAGTCATACTTACTCAATGTCTTGGGAAGACCAAACACGAAGTCCATCGCGATTCTCTCCCACTTCCATTCAGGAATGGGCATTCTCTGAAGTGTTCCTCCGGGCCTCTGGTGTTCATACTTTACTAGTTGACAATTTGGACATTTGGCAACAAACTCAACAATATCCCGCTTCATTCTACTCCACCAGAAGTGTTGCTTTTGGTCGCGATACATCTTGGTTGCACCAGGATGTATAGAATATCCGGAACTATGAGCCTCGGTAAGAATAGTGGTGATCAAATCATCGATGCGGGGTACACATACCCTTCCCTTAATTCTCAAAACACCTTCCTCATCAATTATTGCCTCTTTAGCCTCTCCTTGCAACACCTTATCTCGGATTCGACTTAGCTTCTCATCATCAAACTGTTTCCCTTTAATCTGATCAAGAAAAGAAGATTTTGCCTCTACACAAGCTAACAATCCTCCCTTCTCATTTATTTCCAACCTCATAAGGTCATTAGCCAGAATCTGCACTTCTCTAGCCAATGGGCGTCTAGAAGCTTGCAAATGAGCTAGACTTCCCATGCTTCCGGCCTTTCTACTCAAAGCATCTGCCACAACATTTGCTTTTCCCGGATGATACAAGATAGTGATGTCGTAGTCCTTCAGTAGTTCCATCCATCTCCTCTGTCTCAAGTTCAAGTCTTTCTGAGTGAATACATACTGTAGGCTACGATGGTCCGTGTAGACTTCACACTTAACCCCATACAAGTAATGTCTCCATTGCTTTAGTGCAAATACTACCGCGGCCAACTCCAAATCATGGGTCGGATAGTTACGTTCATGCACCTTTAATTGCCTCGAAGCATAAGCAATCACATTCTTCTCTTGCATTAGCACTGCACCCAACCCAGAATAGGATGCATCACAATAGACAATGAAGTTTTTACCCTCTACCGGCAAGGTGAGGATAGGCGCGGTAGTCAACAAAGTCTTAAGCTTCTGGAAGCTTTCTTCACATTCATCTGACCATACGAATGGAACATTTTGCTTAGTCAAGTTCGTCAATTGGGAAGCAATAGAAGAAAATCCCTTGACGAATCGGCGGTAGTAGCTAGCTAAACCCACAAAACTCCTTATTTCTGACACGTTTGTAGGTCTTACCCAATTCTTCACTGTCTCAATCTTGGATGGATCCACCATCACTCCATCCTTAGAAACCACGTGCCCCAAGAAGGACACTGAATCTAGCCAAAACTCACACTTGGAGAATTTCGCATAAAGCTTTTTCTTTCTCAACAACTCTAACACCATTCTCAAATGCTCCTCATGTTCCTTCTTACTTTTGGAGTATATCAGTATATCATCAATAAACACAATCACAAAGAGGTCCAAGTATGGCTTGAAAATCCCGTTCATCAAGCTCATGAAGGCAGCAGGGGCATTAGTAAGACCAAACGACATTACCACAAATTCATAATGCCCATACCTAGTTCGAAAAGCAGTCTTTGGCACATCCATTGCTCGTATTTTCAATTGGTGATAACTGGACCTCAAGTCAATTTTGAGAAGACACAAGCACCTTGTAACTAATCGAACAAGTCATCAATGCGAGGAATGGGGTACTTGTTCTTAATAGTTACTTTGTTCAACTGTCGGTAATCTATGCACATTCGGAAACTCCCATCCTTCTTCTTCACAAATAGCACCGGAGCACCCCAAGGGGATGCACTTGGTCTAATGAAGCCTTTGCTCAACAACTCTTGAAGTTGTGCCTTTAACTCTCTTAACTCTGCGGGAGCCATTCTATAAGGGGGTATAGAAATGGGGCGAGTACCTGGTTCCAAATCAATGCAGAAGTCTATATCCCTATCTGGTGGCATACCAGGAAGATCTGCAGGGAACACATCCAAAAACTCACGGACTACCGAAACTGACTCAATCGATGGTACTTGAGTAGTGTCATCCTTGAGATGTGCCAAGAAAGCTAAACACCCTTTACTCAACATTTTCTTAGCACGAAGAAAGGAGATGATACGCACCGGATTGGGAGTGTAGTCACCCTCCCACACTAACAGATCTACCCCAGGCTTGGCTAACGTCACCGTTTTAGCATTACAATCCAAAATTGCAAAATTCGGAGAAAGCCAAGTCATACCCAGAATTACATCAAAGTCACCCATTTCCAAAATAACCAAATCTACATAAGTGTTGCTCCCCACAAAATTCACGAAACAAGACCTATACACTTTTTCGACTTTCACAGACTCACCCACCAGAGTAGAAACGCGAATAGGCATGTCAAGTAATTCACAATGTAAATTTAGACCATTAGCAAATGAGGAAGATACATATGAAAACGTGGATCTAGGGTCAAATAATACAGATGCCATGCAATCGCAAACCAAAAGATTACCTGTGATAACAGCATCAGATGCCTCCGCTTCAGTTCTTCCAGGGAAAGCATAACAATGGGCCCTATCATTCGTCTGTCCGTTGCCCCTACCATGTTGTGTAGTAGTGGCTCCGTTTTGCCCATCACCTCTGCCGTTTTGGTGACCACCATTACCTCGACCGCCACGTCCTCCAGAAAAACGGCCTCTACCATGACCACCTCTACCTCTAGCTGTTGGGGGTCTGTAGCTCTGTTTTGGACAATTCCTCCTAATATGTCCAATTTCCCCACATCCATAGCACTCTCTGGAGTCAGGCATAGGTCTCTCGGAGTAGTGTTGACCGTTCTGAGGTGGACCCCCAACTACAGTCTGTAGTGAAGACTGAATTGGTCGAACTGAGTGACCTCCGGAGTTATGTCCTCTAGAATAAGAACCATTAAACTCACCTCCCCTTCGAAACCTCTTTGATGTCGATGTCGTGGTGAAGTCATCTGGTTTCACTCCTTCCACCTCTATCACAAAGTCTACCACCTCTTGGAAGGATGTTGTCGTTGCCGCTATCTGTAAGGCTGAAATCCGCAATTCTGACCTCAACCCCTTCACAAAACGGCGGATCCGTTCTTGTGGACTGAAACAAAGTTGGGTGGCATACCTGGATAATGCACGGAATTTGGCCTCATACGCGTTAACCGTCATCCTTCCTTGCTCTAGACTCAAGAACTCATCCCTCTTCCTATCCCTCAAAGTCCGGGGGATATACTTTTCCATGAACAAACTAGAGAATGATTCCCAAGTCATAGGTGGTGCCTCTGTTGGTTGATACTCAACATGTGAACGCCACCACATTTTGGCGTTCCCTTGAAACTGGTAGCTCACGAACTCGACACCAAACCTCTCTACTATACCCATCTTGTGTAGTAGCTCATGACAATCAACTAGAAAATCGTAGGCATCCTCTGATTCTGCACCCTTAAAGACTGGAGGTTTCAATTTCAAGAACTTACTGAAAAGTTCATGTTGATCGTTTGTCATAATAGGCCCAGTAGTCAGACGTGGAAATGTGCCTATTCCCAATGATGCATCCATGCGGGGAGCCATAGTAGCCGCATGTCGTATCTCTGAAACCGGAGGTGTTGGTGCAGAAACCACTGGAGGTGCCTGACCGTGATCAAATAACCCACTAAGGTAAGCAAGAACCTGATTGATAATTTCTGGGGTAGGTTGGGGTGGCAATTCCTCATTCTGCTCTTGTTCAGTTTCCCCTTCCTCACCCTCTCTTACTACCTCCTCAGTCAGTGGAAGAGTCACTGCCCTAGCCTCAGATGGACTAGGTGCTCGTCCTCTTCCCCTAGAGGACGTCCTCCCACGACCTCTACCACGGCCTCTTGCCGCTGTTCTCCCTCGAGCCACAGCCCCAGTGGCTGGCTCAGTCGTTTCTTGTCTTTCCGTTGTTGCTGCTGGTGCGGTCGTTGCTCTAGTTCTAACCATCTGCGAAATAGAGTGAAGATGGTCAGATACCAATTCGTATCGCCTAGATACCAATTGGACTCAAGTAGTAGCACGAAAGAAAGAATGAAAGAGTGAAATTTTCCTAAAGTCTTATAGCCTCTCAAGGAAAAGTAAAGGCGTCCCTTACCGTTCCTTAAGACTCTACTAGACCTGTTCTTGTGTGATGAGACCAACGAACCTAATGCTCTGATACCAAGTCTGTCACGACCCAAATCGGGGACGCGACTGGCACCCACATCTACCCTCCTATGTGAGCGAACCAACCAAACTAACCCTTAACATTTCAAGATATATCAACAGAAAATAATGCGGAAGACTTAAACTCATTAATAAAACAATTCGAAACTATTATTAATATCCCCAAAATCTGGAAGTCATCATCACAAGAACATCTATTCCAAATTACTAAGCTAGGAATGTCTAAAAACAAAATAACTAAAAAGCTAGTCCATGCCGGAAGTTCAAGGCATCAAGACTTGAAGAAGAAGACCCAGTCCAAGCTAGAAGCATTAGCTCACCCTGAAGATCCGGTATGACGAAAACTGGCTCGAGTTACTGTTGTGTTGAAGTTGACGGAACGTTTGCTGCATTTCATAAATAACAAAGAAGAAAACATAAAAGTAGGGGGTCAGTACAACCACAAGTACTAAGTAGATATCATCGGCCAACTCAAAATAGAAGATAATATATATATCAAGTAATATTATAAATCAACTATAAACCCAACATGTAGCAACAACAAGTATTATAATCGTCAATAAATACCATCAAGTTCATCCATGAGGGCTCAAGCCTCAATACCATACTCATTTGGGAATTAAGTTCATTATGTTGAGTATATTATCATCTTTCAAGATTCATTATCTTTCTACCTCTTGTGTCGGTACGTGACACTCCGATCCCCTACCACTATGTGTCGGTACGTGACACTCCGATCCCCTATATGTGTCGGTACGTGACACTCCGATCCCCTATATGTGTCGGAACGTGACACTCCGATCCCCTATATGTGTCGGTATGTGACACTCCGATCCCCTATATCTACGTGTCGGTTCGTGACACCCGTCCCACTAATACTATGTGTCGGAACGTGACACTCCGATCCACTAATACTATGTGTCGGAACGTGACACTCCGATCCACTAACATCATTCTATCCATTCATCAAGCCTTCTCTATACCAAGGCATCATCAATCCCTTTACTTTAATTCATCAAGCCTTCTTTTATACCAAGGCATCATCATTAATAACGTAGATTAAAGTTTCTTTTCAAGATTTGGGATTCAATAGCTTTATCATGCTTATTTTATCACGATCACATAATCCTATTCATGCAAGCATACAATTAAGCATATAGACAGGTTTACAATACTACCAATACATATCATGCGCTATTAAGAGTCTACTACGAATAGCATGAAAACCATAACCTACCTCCACCGAAGAATTGAGTCAACAAGCTATCTTCTCAAAATCCTTGCTATCCTCTTCGTTTCTCTCTCTCTACTCGTTCGTTTCTCCTCTCTTTCTGTTCTTTTCTTTTGTTTTGTTTTATTCAAACCCTCCTTCTTTTTACCCTAATTAAAATATAATTAAGACTAAAAGAGGACAATAATACCCCCTAATTAGCTTAAGGTTACCTCTTTTAACCCCCAAGAAATTAGACTTATAAATATATAACCCTCAATCTTTATAATTAAGGAAAGAATAGTCCAAAACGACCCTTAAAACATGTGGAGAAATCCTAAACTGCCTGGGATTTGCAAAACCTGTGACGGGCCGTCGTGCCTGCGACGGTCCGTCACGGTGGTCGTCGCAACCTCCCCAGATTCCAGGTGGGCTGTGACGGCCCGTCACACCTGTGACGGTCCGTCCTGCACCTCCGTCCTGACGGTCAGAAACTCGTTTCTTATACCAAATTCTCAAAAGTTGAAGTGTTTTGCAACGGAAACTCACGACGGTTCGTCGTGGATGTGACGGCACGTCCTGCAGGTCCGTCACAATTTACAGAGAGTCGATTTTCAGTATCAAATTTCAGAATTCTAAGTGTCATGGAACGAAATCTCCACGACGGGCCGTCGTGACTACGACGGTCCGTCGTGACACCCATCGTCCCAGCCAGTTTTCCCAGAATTACAGTTTGCTGCTTAAAACGACTAAACAGGTCGTTACACAATAATAACCCACTAATTAACTCAAGGTTACCTCTTTTAATCCCCAAGTAATTAGACTTATTAACATTAACCTCCTAATTTCATAATTTTAGTAGGAATAGTCCAAAAATGTCCCTTAAAACATTTAAAGAAATCTGACCCAGACTGGGATTACGAAACCTGTGACGGCCCGTTGTGCCTGCGACGGTCTGTCCTGAAGGTCGTCGCAAAGTTCAGAGACTTAATTTCCACTAAAGACTCTGTGACGGTCTGTCCTGCAGGTCCGTCACGAAGTTCAGAGAGTCGAATTCAGTACCCAAATTTCAGAATTCTAAGTGTTTTGGAAAGAGACACCCTCGACGGTCTGTCGTGCACATGACGGTCCATCGTGGGGTCCGTCGTCTCAGCCAGTTTTTCCAGAATTAAAATCTGCTGCTCAAAACGACTAAAAAGGTCGTTACAAAAATCTACAACGCGGATGAGGACACTAAAGACCATACATACATTAAGATATTTCCTACAAAGAAGTTTTCCCGAATATATGTCTAAGACTTGTGGAAACACACGAGGTATTGATTAACATATAATATTAACTTTAGATTTGCAATACTATCCTTAGATAGAAGAATAACAGAAATAGCATTAAAAAATGACAGGTGTTCGGATAACTAGTGATACAAATAACGATACACAATAAAAAGATCAACCAACATAACCACATATCCGGCAGTATACAATATGGTAAACACAAATAATGATGGATCAGTTGCAAATACATACATTGGAGGTCAACACTCACTTAATAAATGCTCATAAAAAATGTATGCAAGGATATATGGAAAAAAACATAAGCATGAAACACAGATAATTTAGGGACAATTGCATTGGCGGGAACGTAGGGGTTTTCACTAATATGAAAGTTATGATACGCATTAGCCAGGGAATACATTTAATTATTTATTGGCTGTGTAATGTAACATGGTATGATGATTTTTTAAAATATAAGGATACAAAAATCGAAGTGATTACATCTTATACACCGCTATTGGATTGTCTATCTATATGTAACAATATTTAGAGTGTTGTATACCCACTGAATTGCATGTTTAGACATGGACAAAAGCACATTAACCCAACAAAAAAGATTCTACACCATGTACATTGAGCCTTAAGGGTCAACTAAGGGTCGTGCAAAGGTGCAACAAACTAATAATATCATAAACCGCTAGTATATTAAAGTTTGGATGCATAAAGAGTGGGAGACATAAAAAAAGGATAATAACTAAATATTAAAATTAAACACTTACTTAATAAAGACACTTAAACTAAAAAAAATAACAACACAAGCTGCAAATAAAAGACCCGCGCGAAGCGCAGACCCTTTTCCTAGTTTAAGATAAAGCTAAGGGAGAGAAGAAAATCTAACCTTGAAGAATCAAAGTTTTAGCAAGTGGGGTTTAGTCCAGCAAGGTAATTCATGGGCATTTTCATTGCTCTCTTCTCCTTGCATATTTTGTGAAAGTTTTATTTGTTAATGAGTTAAGGAGTGTCGCCTCTATATGCTGTGAAACTTGGTTAATATTCTAGAAGGATGTACTTGTTGGGACAACCATGTGGTAGAGTCCCCTTAAAAAAATTTTGTGGGATAATTTTGGGAATCTTAAATGTGATGTTAATTTCAAATAATGGGAGTTTTATCACAAGCCATGAGTTCATATAGCTACTTACACATTGTGATGCTTAGGATTGTGTTTGTGTATCATTAAATAAGGGGGTGTGGCTGGATATGTGTAGAGAATTCATGATTGTTGGAGGATAAAACATTGAAAGTGTAGTGATACACCACTTAATTAAATGTTGTCTAAGCTGACTTCCTTCCATTCATTTATATATTTTTTCCAAATGTCATGAAGCTCAGGGAGTTTTGGAGCACCTTATCAGAAAGTTGTATAGTATATGAAAAACATAGTGGAGAATGACCGTGAAGAACACCCTTGATGGGATCAATTCTTGATTTATCACCAATTACTATTTTGGTCTGATCACCTAGACAAAACTAGTCGATTTACTACCAATGTTAGTTTTATTATTCACTCCACTATGCATAATTAATCTAAGAGGAAGGTGGTTAACTCATTCTAATATCCAAAGTTATGGTAGTTAACTCATTCTAATATCCAAAGTTGTACAACAAGGTATGTAAGACTATTTGATTCCATATATTTTGGCATGATGTGTGTTTCAAAAAATTGAGATACCTAAGTGATCGTTATGGTACAAGATATAATGTGAGGGTTTACACTTTCTAATGTAGCTAACGATCTTCTTGATACTGTCAATGTTTTCAGAAGTCTGTCAAACTACTTCTATACTTGTTCATTGGTCTGTTTATATTTCCAAAGTACTATTTAGACAAATGTACTTAAAATAGTAAGATCCATGAGTTATCTACCTCTTCAAATTACGTTTATTGAGGCAATAAGATCTTCCATTTTATATGTTTCAAGTATTCATATGTGAGATACACATTATGTCCATTTTTCATATTATTATGTCCTTGCATACAATGTGCAACCCTTATTTAGTTTTGTCAAGTGCTTAATAAGTTCAAATGCTAAGGAAATCTTTCATTTGACATCACATACGAAGCGTTTAGCTATAATATCATTGTATGCAGTACTTAACTATCCAATTGAGGAATTACGTCCCTATAAAAGTGCATGTGTGCCCCACGCAACAAGTCCAAATATGTTTTAAATGAAGGGCCTTCAAATCATAATCATTTGTTCACTTTCTTAATGAATCATTTGCTATAAGTTCTTAATTTCCATACAACTTCATGGACCACCTCTATTCTTTTTTCCCAAATGAATTTCACAAGTCAATTAATTTCCTAAGTAGAACACTAAAATTACAATTGCTTCCTATATCATTGTTTCTGCCTCGATTAATTCACATGTCTTCATAACTGGTATATAGACCTAAATATCCAAATAGTTATGAATATTAGAAGAATATCTCAAATATTTAAAATACAAGGTAAACTCAAGTTATGGGTGGTGGCTTATGGGTTAAAGTATCTAGCACGGGCCAATCTAAATTCTTGCACTTCAAGGTGACAACTCATGGGGTGGTGATTCCTAGCATGGGCTGATCCAAAAAAAATTATTGTGGGTGGTAGCCCAGGGGATAAAAACCTAGCATGGGTTGATCAGATTTGTATATTTATGAGGACCGTATCCTAGTAGTTAAAGTGTCTAGTATTGGTCATCCTCTTTTATCACTGTCAGCTAGTCATTGTGTCACATGCTACAAGGTCTATAAATCATAGATGAATAAGCTAAAACAAAAGATTGTAATGTACATGAATCCACAAGTATATGAAAAGGTGAAATGTGGTCTCTTATTCTTATGGTTAAAGAATATTGTACATTTTTACTTGATTTTACTTGAGCCGTTATTTTACATATGCATACTTTATACCTCACATATTCAGTATATTTTTTTGTACTGACGTCCCATATGGGGACATTGTGTTTCATGACGCAGGTACATATACTCAAGCTAAAATAATATGTCCAATAGAAGTACAAGATACTCAGTGGCCTTTAAGAAACTCCATGTCGATTCGGGGCTTGTCGAGTCTCTAACATATTTTTGATGTTATATTAGAGTTTAGTGTATGGAGGGGTCATGTCCCGACCTAATCCAAGTTTTTATCTTTTAGATGCTTTGTTGAATACATGTCAAAGTAAAGTGTTGTTATGTCTTGTTCTTAATAATTAAGGCATCAACTCCTAGCAGGTGCATTTATTTCGAGTATATCAATGTTGGCCTTTTATCAAGGTATTTGACCTACACTCATCAAAATGTTTTAGTTATTATAGTTTCATGTACGATAAGCACAAGTTATAAGTTGGTTCTATCATGCCTTTAAGGCATTAGGTGTCTGTACATCTCAATGGGACTTGAGGTGTGACACTTTTAGAAACGGTTTCTTTACCCCAAAGATCTAGGGATAAAAATTAGTATATCATTAATGTGGAATTTTATTTGCCCTAAATTTCTTACCATAAATAGGTTTTTCTTTTAGGAAAAGATTTTAGATTGATTAATCCTTTTTCTAAAGTAGGAAAAGGTTTACGAGTCTATAAATAGAGACATGTTCCTTCTAACTTAATCAACATTCACAATATAGTCTTAAAGGCTTTGAGAGTTATGGTTAGGGAGAGAATTTTTGGGTCACAACCTTGATACGTTATCGCTTGTGTGAACCTCCAATGTATTCCGAGTGAATTGATTGAGGTTGTTTCTCTCTGTATTTTGTACTCTCAGATTTATAGTGGATTTCTCGTCTTCTTTGTGAACATAGGTCAATTGACCAAACCACGTCAAATCTTTGTGTCTTGTAGTATATTTCTTATTGTCTTCTTACTTGTGGTCTTTTGAGGTTTGCTTTGCTAGCTTCTGCGTTTACACCTGCTTATTTCCGTTCCTAAAAAGTTGTATCAGAGCCAGATTCAATGACGGAGTCATGTTTAGTGGTTCGATAATCGATGATTGAACTAGGTTAGAAAGAGGTGTTCATCTTGAAGGGTGTAGTTCTAGCCGCAACCTTTTTTGACAATAATGAAGAATTTTGTTGCAGAAATTTTTTCAGAGAGGTTTTCTGTGTTGAGACAAAAAAAATTCAAAGGAGATTATGGAGAGGAGAAGTAAGTTGTGGAAGATTAAGTCAAGAAGGTGGACAAATTTATTTTGTTAGAAATTCAGGTCAAGGGGGAGAATTGATGGGTTTTATTTGCCCTAAATTTCTTACCATAAATAGGTTTTCCTTTTAGGAAAAGATTTTATATTGACTAATATTTTTTTTAATAGGAAAAGGTTTAGGACTCTATAAATAGAGACATGTTTCTTCTAACTTAATCAGCATTCACAATGTAATCTTAAAGGCTTTGAGAGTATTGGTTAGGGAGGGAATTTATGGGTTACAAGCTTGATACGTTATCGCTTGTGTGAACCTCCCATGTATTCTGAGTGAATTGGTTGAGGTTGTTTCTCTCTGTATTTTGTACTCTCATATTTATATTGGATTGCTCATCTCCTTTGTGGACGTAGGTCGGTTGACTGAACCACGTCAAATCTTTGTGTCTTTTGATATATTTCTCGTTGTCTTCTTACTCGTGGTCTTTTGAGGTTTGCTTTGCTAGCTTCCGCAATTACACCTGCTTATTTCCGATCCTAACAATTAACTCCCTAAATACAATTTGTAGAATCATCAAATATATTGTCATCGATGTTATACTTGAAGGACCTAGAGACCAATCTTGTACCATTAAAAAAGACATTTAGTATATATGTTAATGTTTCAGTAGTATTACAGTACTCTTTTATTTAACCAACCTACATGCATATAAAAATAAAATCATTAAGTTTTAACTTTATCTATTATATGCATCAACATAAACTCACTAATTTAATCTATGAAAAACATAATAACTGATATAAAAAATGTATGGTAGGATATCAATTATCACTAGAGTGTAATTTTGTTCGTTTCAAAATTTAGTCCTTACTTATCACATAATACTTTGAAGTCCCCGATATAAAATTTTTATATATTTTAAGTATATACATATCTCTAATTTAACATCACAAGATTCAATTTTTTTTTAAAATTTTCTTAAACATTGTAACAAGTCAATAGAGGAAAAATAAAATTGACATGAAGGTAGTTGACATTAATTTATGTGACTATACAAAAAAGAATGGAAAACCAACATCTCATTTAATTGATTGATCAATTAAGTGATTAACTCATCATAAAATAAGTCTAGAGATTAGTTACCTCTTTTTCCTTAACCCTCCTACCAACCGGTATATTTCACACAACTTATATTGTTTATTTAATAATCACAATATCTATTTCCCAACACAAAAAAAATAGATACCAACCATATGCATAAAATTTTGTTGCCTAAATCCTGTCTCACATAGACCATATATTTTAAGCTAGTTAACTTGTATCTTCAGTTTAAACAACAATTTTTGAAGATCACTAGTTGTTCAATGATAAAACAAATTAAAAAGTAGTTTTTTTTACTAGAATAAATATTTTCAATTCAAACGTTAAATTAATTAAAAAGATAAATAATATACGCTAAGTATAGTGCATAAAAGATAACATAATTACATATCGATCTCCTATGTTGAGATAAAGTGGAAATAGCAAAATTAGTAGTAGTCATGGTAAACAAAGAAATATGTTAAGGTTCAATGATATTGACTATGATCAATACAAAGGGGTTGGGAGCGAAATTCGGTCAAAGAGGATAGTCAAAGAGGGACTAGGTTTATCTTTCAAGCCAATATATATCTAGGATTTTTCCTTAAATCACATTTTTCGAAAGTCTCAAAAATATTGAAAACCTTGGTACGCATGTTCTTGATCGAGTATCAAAATCAATTAAACTAAATGAGTTTTGAAAAGCTCCAAAAGGTTAATGAACATTCTCTTGTAAATCACAAAATCAAATGAAAATTGTATGATTCATGACAAGTGAATGCTTTTGAATTCTCCCTTTCCCTATTTTCAAGATAATTTTCATCATCATTTCCAATATTGGATCAGACGCTGAAAGATTATTGAGAGAACAAGTAACCATTATGGAACTAACCTCAACTCGCAAGATAGGTAGTAAAATAATTGGAACTGTAGGACTAATAAATTAAAAACAGCGTAGTAACATCGAAAGATTAAGCTCGACAAAAGAACATATTAAAACATTAAAACATGAAATCATCATTCAAAATAGTATACATGTTTAGAAAATAGCTATCTTAAAAGCATATCTCATTTTACATAATCAAAGAAAACCACCAAAATTACGAAAGCAAGTAATATCCCTAATTCTTGATGAGATAGATAAAAGAACTCCCTTGAACCTACATGCACTTTGGTTTTCTCGGGGCAACATAAGGATGAAATTGGTCAGTCACATGTTCATTCGGGGATGGAATCGTTGGGTCAATGGGAAGGTCAAGTCGACCTGATGGGGAGACCACTTGCCACTTGTCTGGAAGAGTTGAAACATAATGGTAGGAGAAAAGAGGTAGAGCTCCAATATGGTTGACTTTAGTTAGTGCAATTCATTGTAGTGTTGCTGAACTTCTAGGAGGCTTATGTTCTCTAATGACCCTTAAGAATAAACAGTAAAACCATTCAATTAGAATCAGCACAAGTGAACAACGCATTGGGTTCAACCCGAACTAGTTCATCCAGATTCAAATCCTTTTCTTTTGGTTCTTCTTCAAGAAAATAAATGTTTCTTTGTTTGATGAGATTTGAACTTCGAATGAATTAGGATATTTGTAAGGATAAGTTGAATGACTTTCTTTTTTTTTTCTCTTTGGATTTTTGCATAAGCTTTCACATGTAGGAAGGTTTTGAAATGAGTGAAAATATATTAAAGCTTCGGGGTAATGTGAGGAATTTGGAATTCAAATTTACCAACTAGAAAAGTGATGAAATTTAATAGATTGGTTAAATTAGTTTATTATTTAAATTCTAAGATATAATAATCACTCAATTATAGATAATTATCAAGTAGATTTATATTGCTATGAAACTATATAAACAAAAAGAAGAATAAAGTAGGAAAAAGATAAAAGGCTTTTTATTAATCTTGATGTATATTCAGGATTAATGGATCTTATTTACAATGAAGGAAGACCTCTTTGTTTATAGGAGAGACCTAAGTTGATCCAAGTAGGATTTCTAACTTTATCCGAAAAGGACTCCACATAATTAGACATTCACTATAATACAAATATGTTAATAACATTCCCCCTTAAAAGTCGGTAGGTTATGTGCCTCGTTAAAATCTTACTAGATAAAATAGAGTGGGAAAAAAATTTAGTGAAGGAAAAAGAATATCATATCTAATAATACGCATTATGGATACCTCATTAAAAACCTTACAACAAAATCTAAGGGGACAAAACCTTGTGAGAGAAAAGATTATATCACGTATTAACACTCTCTAATGAGAACATCAATCCACAGACTTCAATATTCGCTTTCCAAACTTGTGCACTATTTGTTGCATGTTAATATCACCATTCTTCGGAGCTCATGAGTGTAGCAAAATTTTGACGAAATATGCTTTCTTCTATATTCTTTTATGAATCTTTCCTTCAAGATCAAAAATTTCTGCAAGTTCCTTACTTCAACTTCTTTAAGCAAATAATCTATTGCCTTTTGAAAACTCTTCAATAGTTTCAATTCTAGCCATCAACTTGCATAACAATAATTATATATGGTTTATGCATTTTAATTCTATTTAATCGTTGTGAGGATTATAACAAAGTTTCCAAAATCTTGTATGTGCTTTAGATTTTGATCCCAACATATATTTTCATATCAAATTTGTCAAGTGAAAACATTCAATATTATATGTATGATATTTTCAAGTGCCTATATGGCAAATCAACTAAGCTTAAAGCTTAACAAGAGGTATACAATATTGTGCGCTATTCTATAAAATATACTGGCAAGCATATATTATTTTTGTATTATTTATAATACGACATAACTTATTGAGATCTCATATGAATCGATACATTCTCTCTTGAATATTAATTTTAATTTATTTTTATTCATTAAAATAAATAATACTCCAAATAATATTCACATGTTCTTGCATATTCTTATTTAATTGGGTTATAACTAGGACTAAATTAGATTGTGGTTTATTGTTATGTGGATTTAAAAAGATAAAAAGATCATGTGTACAAGATAAAATGTATGTCGTATTTTGTTGATAAAATATTAATAGGGTGTTTCCGAAGATAGATAAATAACTTCGGAAACTTTTTTGTCTCTCCCCCCTCCCCCCCTCAATTTAAGAGACCTTTTAAATCCTTAATCCCCCTCCCACAACACACACACGCGATATACATTTTTTGCCGATATATCATGTGCGTATGATTTCATTAAATTTACGATTGAAGCTTTTCCTATTAATTTATTATTAGATATAATAATGATGTTATAGCTAAAAGTAAATTAACAAGAATGATGAGAACACATCCGAAAATGAAATATAAAAAGAATAACAAGATGATATATCTCAACACAAAAAAAATAGAAATATTAATCACTGATTAATTTTCACAAAATCTTATCAAAATTTAATTACTATTTTTTATATATATACAATAAGTAACTTTAATACGTTGATTACTCGATTAAAAGAACTTGTGTATTTTTGTTTATTTCCATAAATATATTAAATTTATTAGATAAATAATTTCTCACACACATACCATATATATCAAAATAGTTTTGTTGCGCCATCTAAATGATTATATTGTGTAGAGGACATGCAATTTTCTAAGTATCTTATTATTAAAGATTAAAAAAAAAAGTAAAAATATCGCAGTTGAATAAACTCCTTTTGTATATTTATGACTAGTCTTCATATTTAGAGACCGAGACGACTTGAAAACTCAAGTAATGAAGGACCCTATAAACAACCACATGTTCGTACGCCAACACATAGTGCGGAACGATAAGCAATGAGCCTAATGAGCAGAAACCTTAAATTGACAATAACTAACAATATAATAAGGAAATGAATAACACTTGGAAAGAAATGACATAACTATACATAATAATATTTGATCAACTCAGATGAACAGGTGCAAGATAGAACAAAGCCACAAAAATTAGTACAAGATGGAAAATAAGAAAAATAGGTACATACTTGTAACGAATAAAACGATTAGTCAAACTTATATACATATGATGATGGGTCAAAATACTATGTCATTAGCTGACCCTTGATCTCCAGATATCCAACAACTATGCACTTGATCAACGTTGTCGGCTTGAACTCAGATTTGCATCACAAAAAATAGATTTTGATTCGGGGCTTGCCAAGTCTCTAACATATTTTTGATGTTATATTATAGCTAAGGGTATGGAGGGGTCATGTCCTGACCTAATCCATATTTCTATTGTAACGACCTGTTTAGTCGTTTTAAGCAGCATATTGTAATTCTGGGAAAACTGGCTGGAACGACGGGTGTCACGACGGACCGTCGTGGTCACGACGGCCCGTCGAGGAGTTTTCGTTCCATGACACTTAGACTTCTTCAATTTGGATATTAAAAATCGACTCTCTATAAATTGTGACGGCCCTGCAGGACGTGCCGTCACATCCACGACGAACCTTCGTGAGTTTCCGTTGCAAAACACTTCAACTTTTGAGAATTTGGTGCAAGAAACGAGTTTCTGACCGTCATGACGGAGGTGCAGGACGGACCGTCACAGGGGTGACGGGCCGTCACAGCCCACCTGGAATTTGGGGAGGTTGCGACGACCTGCGTGACGGACCGTCGCAGGCACGACGGCCCGTCACAGGTTGCGCCAATCCAAGGCAAATTAGGATTTCTCTACATGTTTTAATGGCCGTTTTGGACTATTCTTTCCTTAATTATAAAGATTGAGGGTTAATATTAATAAGTCTAATTACTTGGGGGTTAAAAGAGGTAACCTTAAGTTAAATATTGGGTTTTATTGTCCTCTTTTACACTTAATTATATGTTAATTAGGGTAAGAGAAGGAGGGTTTGAATAAAACAAAAGAGAAAGAACAAGAGAGAAAAGAGAGACACGAATTGAGAGAGTATTAATCGATCGAAGAGGGAAGGGGAATAACAAAGCTTGGGAGATTTCTTGTTGATTCCAATTCTTCGGTGGAGGTAGGTTATGGTTATGTTACGATATTCGTAGTGAACTCTTAATAGTAAATGTTATGTGTTGATAGTATTGTAAACCCTGCTATGTGCTTAAATTGTATGCTTGCATGATTATGATTATGAAATTGTGATGAATTAACAAAGCATGATGAAGCTATTGAATCCCAAATCTTGAAAGAACCCTAATTCGCTTGATATATTATATAATAAGATTGATGATGCCTTAGTATGAAAGAAGGCTTGATGAATTAGGGGATCGGGTGCCACGTTCCGTTACCAGGATAGAATGAATATGAGGATCGGAGTGTCACGTTCCGACACCAGGATAGAATATGAGGATCGGGTGCCACGTTCCGGTACCAGGATAGAATGAATATGAGGATCGGAGTGTCACGTTCCGACACCAGGATAGAATATGAGGATCGGGTGCCACGTTCCGGTACCAGGATAGAATGAATATGAGGATCGGAGTGTCACGTTCCGACACCAGGACAGAATATGAGGATCGGAGTGCCGCGTTCCGGCACCAGGATAGAAATAGAGGAGCGGAGTGTCACGTACCGACACAAGAGGAAGAAAGATAATGAATCTTGAAAGATAATGAATATACTCAAACTAATGAACTACATTCCCAAATGAGTATGGTATTGAGGCTTGAGTCCTCATGTGTGAACTCGGTTGTATTCATTGATGAATTAAATATTGCTATTGCTACATGTTGAGTATTGTAGTTGATTTACATTGTTATTGATATATATTGTTCCCTATTTTGAGTTAGCCGATGATATCTACTCAGTACTTGTGGTTGTACTGACCCCCCCTACTTTTACGTTTTCTTCTTTGTTATTTGCTTAATGCAGCAAACGTTCCGTCAACTTCAACTCAACAGTAGATCTAGCCAGTCTTCACTTCATCGGAAATTCAGGGTGAGCTAATGCGTCTAGCTTGGACTGGGTCTTCTTCTTCAAGTCTTGATGCCTTGAACTTCCGGCATGGACTAGCTAGTAGTTGTTTTAGCTTCTTAGACAGTTTTAGTTTAGCAATTTGAGATAGATGTTCTTGTGATGATGACTTCAAGATTTTAGGGATATTAATAATAGTTTGAATTGTTTTATTAATGAGTTTAAGTCTTCCGCATTATTTTCTGTTGATATTATATTGAAATGTTAAGGTTTAGATGGGTTGGTTCGCTCACATAGGAGGGTAAATGTGGGTGCCAGTCGCGTCCCCGGTTTTGGGTCGTGACAAACTTGGTATCAGAGCATTAGGTTCGTTGGTCTCATCACACAAGAACAGGTCTAGTAGAGTCTTAAGGAACGGTAGGGGGACGCCTTTACTTTTCTTTGAGAGGCTACAAGACTTTAGGAAAATTCCGTTCTTTCATTCTTCTATCGTGCTACTACTTGAGTCCAATTGGTATCTAGGTGATACAAATTGGTATCTGACCATCTTCATTCTATTTCGCAGATGGTTAGAACTAGAGCAACGACCGCACCAGCAGCAACAACGGCACAACAACAAACATCTGAGCCAGCCACTGGGGCTGTGGCTCGAGGAAGAACAACGGCAAGAGGCCGTGGGAGAGGTCGTGGGAGGACGTCCTCTAGAGGGAGAGGACGAGCCCCTAGCCCATCTGATGCTAGGGCGGTGACTCCTCCACGACTGAGGAGGTAGTTAGAGAGGGTGAGGAAGGGGAAACTGAACAAGGCAGAATGAGGAAATGCCACTCCAACCTACCCCAGAGATGATCAACCAGGTACTTGCTTATCTTAGCGGGTTATCCGATCAGGGTCAGGCACCCCCAGTGGTTTCTGCACCAACACCTCCGGTTTCAGAGGTACGACATGCGGCTACTATGGCTCCCCGCATGGATGCATCATTGGGAATAGGCACATTTCCACGTCTGACTACTGGGCCTATTATGACAAATGATCAACATGAACTTTTCAGTAAGTTCTTGAAATTGAAACCTCCAGTCTTTAAGGGCGCAGAATCAGAGGATGCCTACGATTTTCTAGTTGATTGTCATGAGCTACTACACAAGATGGGTATAGTAGAACGGTTTGGCGTGGAGTTCGTGAGCTATCAGTTTCAAGGGAACGCCAAAATGTGGTGGCGGTCACATGTTGAGTGTCAACCAACAGAGGCACCACCTATGACTTGGGAATCATTCTCCAACTTGTTTATGGAGAAGTATATCCCAAGGACTTTGAGAGATAGAAAAAGGGATGAGTTCTTGAGTCTCGAGCAAGGAAGGATGACAGTTAACGCATATGAGGCTAAATTTCGCGCACTGTCCAGATATGCCACCCAACTTTGTTTCAGTCGACAAGAACGGATTCGCCGTTTTGTGAAGGGGTTGAGGTCAGAGTTGCGGATTTCAGCCTTACAGGTAGCGGCAACGCCAACATCCTTCCAAGAGGTGGTAGACTTTGTGATAGAGGTGGAAGGAGTGAAACCAGATGACTTCACCACGACATCGACATCAAAGAGGTTTCGAAGGGGAGGTGAGTTTAATGGTTCTCACTCTAGAGGACAGAGCTCCGGAGGTTACTCAAGTCGACCAATTCAGTCCTCACTACAGACTGTAGTTGGGGGTCCACCTCAGAACGGTCAACACTACTCCGAGAGACCTATGCATGAACCCCGAGAGTGTTATGGATGTGGGGAGATTGGACACATTAAGAGTTATTGTCCAAACCAGAGTTACAGAGCCCCACTAGCTAGAGGTAGGGGTGGTCATGGTAGAGGCCGTTTTTCTGGAGGACGTGGTGGTCGAGGAAATGGTGGTCACCAAAACGGCAGAGGTGATGAGCAAAACGGAGCCACTACTACACAACATGGTAGGGGAAACGGACAGACGAATGATAGGGCCCATTGTTGTGCTTTCCCTGGGAGATCTGAAGCGGAGGCATTTGATGCTGTTATCACAGGTAATCTCCTGGTTTGTGATTGCATGGCATCTGTATTATTTGACCCTGGCTCTACGTTTTCATATGTATCTTCCTCATTTGCTAATGGTCTAAATTTACATTGTGAATTACTTGACATGCCTATTAGCGTTTCTACTCCGGAGGGTGAGTCTGTGATAGTCGAAAAAGTGTATAGGTCTTGTTTGGTGAATTTTGTGGGGAGCAACACTTATGTAGTTTGGTTATTCTAGAAATGGGTGACTTTGATGTAATTCTGGGTATGACTTGGCTTTCTCCGAATTTTGCGATTTTGGATTGTAATGCTAAAACTGTGACGTTAGCCAAGCCTGGGGCAGATCCGTTAGTGTGGGAGGGTGACTACACTTCCAATCCGGTGCGTATCATATCCTTTCTTCGTGCTAAGAAAATTGTTAGTAAGGGGTGTTTAGCTTTCTTGGCACATCTCAAGGATGACACTACTCAAGTTCCTCCAATTGAGTCAGTTTCGGTAGTCCGTGAGTTTTTGGATGTGTTCCCTGCAGATCTTCCTGGTATGCCACCAGATAGGGATATCGACTTTTGCATTGATTTGGAACCGGGCACTCGCCCCATTTCTATACCCCCTTATAGAATGGCTCCCGCGGAGTTAAGAGAGTTAAAAGCACAACTTCAAGAGTTGTTGAGCAAAGGCTTCATTAGACCAAGTGCATCTCCTTGGGGTGCTCCGGTCTTGTTTGTAAAGAAGAAGGATGGGAGCTTTCGAATGTGCATAGATTACCGACAGTTGAACAAAGTAACTATTAAGAACAAGTACCCCATTCCTCGCATTGATGACTTGTTCGATCAGTTACAAGGTGCTTGTGTCTTCTCGAAGATCAACTTGAGATCCGGTTATCACCAATTGAAAATACGAGCAACGGATGTGCCAAAGACTGCTTTTCGAACTAGGTATGGGCATTATGAATTTGTGGTAATGTCTTTTGGTCTTACGAATGCCCCCGCTGCCTTTATGAGCTTGATGAACGGGATTTTCAAGCCATATCTGGATCTCTTTGTGATCGTGTTTATTGATGATATACTGATATACTCCAAGAGTAAGAAGGAACATGAGGAGCATTTGAGAATGGTGTTAGAGTTGTTAAGGAAGAAAAAGCTTTATGCGAAATTCTCCAAGTGTGAGTTTTGGCTAGATTCAGTGTCCTTCTTGGGGCACGTGGTGTCGAAGGATGGAGTGATGGTGGATCCATCGAAGATTGAGACGGTGAAAAATTGGGTAAGACATACTAATGTGTCAGAAATAAGGAGTTTTGTTGGGCTAGCTAGCTACTACCGCCGATTCGTCAAGGGATTCTCTTCTATTGCTTCCCAATTGACGAACTTGACGAAGCAGAATGTTCCATTTGTATGGTCAGATGAGTGTGAGGAAAGTTTTCAGAAACTCAAGACTTTGTTGACTACCGCACCTATCCTTACCTTGCCAGTAGAGGGTAAGAACTTCATTGTTTATTGTGATGCATCCTATTCGGGTTTGGGTGCAGTGTTAATGCAAGAGAAGAATGTGATTGCTTATGCTTCGAGGCAATTAAAGGTGCATGAACGTAACTATCCGACCTATGATTTGGAGTTGGCCGCGGTAGTATTTTCACTAAAGCAATGGAGACACTATTTGTATGGGGTTAAGTGTGAGGTCTATACGGACCATCGTAGCCTACAGTATGTCTTCACTCAGAAAGACTTAAATTTGAGACAGAGGAGATGGATGGAACTACTGAAGGACTACGACATCACTATCTTGTATCATCCGGGAAAGGCGAATGTTGTGGCAGATGCCTTGAGTAGAAAGGCCGGAAGCATGGGAAGTCTAGCTCATTTGCAAGCTTCTAGACGCCCATTGGCTAGAGAAGTGCAGATTTTGGCTAATGACCTTATGAGGATAGAAATAAGTGAGAATGGAGGATTGTTAGCTTGTGTAGAGGCAAGATCTTCTTTCCTTGACCAGATCAAGGGGAAACAGTTCGATGATGAGAAACTAAGGCGAATTCGAGATAAAGTGTAGCAAGGAGAGGCTAAGGAAGCAATAATTGATGAGGAAGGTGTTTTGAGGATTAAAAGAAGGGTATGTGTGCCCCGTGTGGATGATTTGATCCACACTATTCTGACAGAGGCTCATAGTTCCGGATATTCGATACATCCTGGTGCAACCAAGATGTACCGCGACCTAAAGCAACACTTCTGGTGGGTAGAATGAAGCGAGATATTGTTGAGTTTGTTGCCAAATGTCCAAATTGTCAACAAGTGAAGTATGAACACCAGAGGCCCGGAGGAACACTTCAGAGAATGCCCATTCCTGAATGGAAGTGGGAGAGAATCGCGATGGACTTCGTGGTCGGTCTTCCCAAGACATTGGGTAAGTATGACTCTATTTGGGTGATTGTTGATAGGTTAACTAAGTCTGCTCACTTCATTCCTGTCAAGGTGACCTACAATGCAGAGAGGTTAGCCAAGATCTACATCTCAGAGATCGTTCGGTTGCATGGAGTTCCCCTCTCCATCATATCAGATAGAGGTACGCAGTTTACTTCTAAGTTTTGGAGAACATTGCATGCTGAATTAGGTACTAGATTGGACCTTAGTACTGCATTTCATCCTCAGACCGATGGTCAGTCTGAGCGAACGATTCAAGTGTTGGAGGATATGCTTCGCGCATGTGTGATAGAGTTTGGTGGCCATTGGGATAGCTTCTTACCTTTGGCAGAGTTTTCATACAATAATAGCTATCACTCTAGTATCGACATGGCTCGATTTGAAGCATTGTATGGGAGGAGATGTAGGTCTCCCATTGGTTGGTTTGATTCCTTTGAAGTTAGACCTTGGGGGACTGATCTGTTGAGAGATTCTATAGAGAAGGTGAAAGCTATTCAAGAAAAGCTTCTAGCGGCGCAAAGCAGACAAAAGGAGTATGCAGACCGAAAGGTTAGAGACTTGGAGTTCATGGAAGGTGAACAAGTCTTGTTAAAGGTTTCACCCATGAAAGGGGTGATGCGGTTTGGTAAAAGAGGTAAGTTAAGTCCAAGGTATATTGGACCATTCGAAGTGCTTAAGCGAATAGGGGAGGTGGCTTATGAATTAGCCTTGCCCCCAAGGCTGTCCGGAGTGCATCCGGTATTTCATGTGTCCATGTTGAAGAGATACCACGGAGATGGAAACTACATTATCCGTTGGGATTCAGTTTTGTTGGATGAGAATTTGACTTATGAGGAGGAACCAGTTGCTATTTTAGATAGAGAGGTTCGCAAGTTGAGGTCGAGAGAAATTGCATCCATCAAAGTTCAATGGAAGAATCGATCGGTTGAAGAGGCTACTTGGGAGAAGGAGGCAGATATGCAAGAAAAATACCCACATCTGTTTACAGATTCAGGTACTCCTTTTCGCCATTGTTTTTCTTCTTCTTTTGATCGTTCGGGGACGAACGATGGGTAAATTGGTATCTATTGTAACGACCTGTTTAGTCGTTTTAAGCAGCAGATTATAATTCCAGGAAAACTGGCTGGGACGACGGGTGTCACGACGGACCGCCGTGGTCACGACGGCCCGTCGAGGAGTTTTCGTTCCATGACACTTAGACTTCTTCAATTTGGATATTAAAAATCGACTCTCTATAAATTGTGACGGACCTGCAGGACATGCCGTCACATCCACGACGAATCGTCGTGAGTTTCCGTTGCAAAACACTTCAACTTTTGAGAATTTGGTGCAAGAAACGAGTTTCTGACCGTCATGACGGAGGTGCAGGACGGACCGTCACAGGGGTGACGGGCAGTCACAGCCCACCTGGAATTTGGGCAGGTTGCGACGACCTGCGTGACGGACCGTCTCAGGCACGACGGCCCGTCACAGGTTGCGCCAATCCCAGGCAAATTAGGATTTCTCTACACGTTTTAAGGGTCGTTTTGGACTATTCTTTCCTTAATTATAAAGATTGAGGGTTAATATTAATAAGTCTAATTACTTGGGGGTTAAAAGAGGTAACCTTAAGTTAAATAGTGGGTTTTATTGTCCTCTTTTACACTTAATTATATGTTAATTTGGGTAAGAGAAGGAGGGTTTGAATAAAACAAAAGAGAAAGAACAAGAGAGAAAAGAGAGACACGAATTGAGAGAGTATTGATCGATCGAAGAAGGAAGGGGAATAACAAAGCTTGGGAGATTTCTTGTTGATTCCAATTCTTCGGTGGAGGTAGGTTATGGTTATGTTACGATATTCGTAGTGAACTCTTAATAGTGAATTTTATGTGTTGATAGTATTGTAAACCCTGCTATGTGCTTAAATTGTATGCTTGCATGATTATGATTATGAAATTGTGATGAATTAACAAAGCATGATGAAGCTATTGAATCCCAAATCTTGAAAGAACCCTAATTCGCTTGATATATTATATAATAAGATTGATGATGCCTTAGTATGAAATAAGGCTTGATGAATTAGGGGATCGGGTGCCACGTTCCGGTACCAGGATAGAATGAATATGAGGATCGGAGTGTCACGTTCCGACACCAGGATAGAATATGAGGATCGGGTGCCACGTTTTGGTACCAGGATAGAATGAATATGAGGATCGGAGTGTCACGTTCCGACACCAGGATAGAATATGAGGATCAGGTGCCACGTTCCGGTACCAGGAGAGAATGAATATGAGGATCGGAGTGTCACGTTCCGACACCAGGACAGAATATGAGGATCGGAGTGCCACGTTCCGGCACCAGGATAGAAATAGAGGAGCGGAGTGTCACGTACCGACACAAGAGGAAGAAAGATAATGAATCTTGAAAGATAATGAATATACTCAAACTAATGAACTACATTCCCAAATGAGTATGGTATTGAGGCTTGAGTCCTCATGTGTGAACTCGGTTGTATTCATTGATGAATTAAACATTGCTATTGCTACATGTTGAGTATTGTAGTTGATTTACATTGTTATTGATATATATTGTTCCCTATTTTGAGTTAGCCGATGATATCTACTAAGTACTTGTGGTTGTACTGACCCCCCCTACTTTTACGTTTTCTTCTTTGTTATTTATGTAATGCAGCAAACGTTCCGTCAACTTCAACTCAACAGTAGATCTAGCCTGTCTTCACTTCATCGAAAATTCAGGGTGAGCTAATGCGTCTAGCTTGGACTGGGTCTTCTTCTTCAAGTCTTGATGCCTTGAACTTCCGGCATGGACTAGCTAGTAGTTGTTTTAGCTTCTTAGACAGTTTTAGTTTAGCAATTTGAGATAGATGTTCTTGTGATGATGACTTCCAGATTTTAGGGATATTAATAATAGTTTGAATTGTTTTATTAATGAGTTTAAGTCTTCCGCATTATTTTCTGTTGATATTATATTGAAATGTTAAGGTTTAGATGGGTTGATTCGCTCACATAGGAGGGTAAATGTGGGTGCCAGTCGCGTCCCCGGTTTTGGGTCGTGACATCTATCTTTTAGAGTCTTTGTAGACTAAATATTAATGTAAAGTGTGATTATGTCTATTTATTAATAATTAAGGTATCAACTGCCTAGCATGTACATTTATTTTCTGTATATCAATGTTGGCCTTTTATAAAGGTATTTGACCTATACTCATCAAAAAGTCATAGTTATCATCGTTTCATATATGATAGGCACAAGTCATAAATTGGCTCTCTTAGGCCTTTAGGGCATCAGGTGTTAGTCTACCTAAATGGGACTTGGGGTGTGACACTTCTAAAAACAGCCTCTTTACTTCATATATTTAGGGATAAAAATTAGTATGTCATACGCTCCCTAGATACACTTTGTAGAAGTACACTAAATGTATTGTCAATGATGTTACACTCAAAAGATCAACAGCCATTCTTGTACCATTTAAAGAGACATTTAGTATATATGTTAATTTTCTCAATTGTATTATGTTACTTTTTTATTCAACCAACCTATATATATGTAAAAACAAAATCATTAAGTTTTAAGTTTATCTATTGTATGCCTCAACAAAAAGTCACTTATTTACGCTATAAAAACATAATGACTGATAGAAAACATGTATGGTAGGATATCAATTGTCACAAGAGTCTAATTTTGTTTGTTTCAATTTGCTCATCTTATTTTCATTTTTAGCCTTTATAAAAGAAGATGGTCACTTTCCTTTTTAGCAACTATTTAATCTTTACTTTTGACATAATATTTTGAAGTCCCCAAAAAAGAATTTTGATATATTTTAAGTATATACATATTTTTAATTTAAGATCACAAGATTTAGTATTTTATAAATTTTCTTAAACTATGTAACAAGTCAACAGAGGAAAATCAAATTGAAATGAAGGTACTTGGCATTAATTTATGTGACTATGCAATAAAGTATGGAAACCAACATCTCATTTAGTTGATTGATAAATTATGTGATTAACTCATCATGAAATTAATCTCAAGATTAGTTACCTCTTTTTCTCTAACCCTCCTACCAATCGATTCCTTTATGTCGTATATATCACAAAACTTATATAGTGTATTTAATAATCATAATATCTATTTTTCCCAGCACACACACACAGATAATAACCATATACATAAAGTTTTGTTGCCTAAATCCTGTCTCACATATACCATATATATTAAACTAGTTAACTTATATGTTCAATCTAAACAATAGTTTTTGTAGATCACTGATTGTTTAATGATAAAAATAATTAAAAAGTAGGTTTATATGAAAGCATGATATATTTTTAATTCAAACTTTAAATCAATCAAATAGATAAAAGATTTACTTTAAGTATAGTACATAAAAGATAGCATGATTATATATCGAACTCCTATGTTGATATAAAGTGGAAAGCAAAATTAGTAGTAGTCATGCCAAACAAAGAAATAGGTTAAGGCTAAATGATGTTAACTAGGATCAATGCCAAGGGGCCGGGAGCGAAATTTGGTTAAAGAGGATAGTCAAAGAGAGACTAGGTTTATCTTCCAAGCCAATACATATCCAGGATTTCTCCTTTCATCACATTTTTTGGGAAGTCTCAAAAATATTGAAAACCTCAGCACGAGTTCTTAATCTAGTCTAAGAATCAATTGAACTAAATGACTTTTGAAGAACGCCAAAAGGTTAATGAACATCCTCTTGTAAATCACAAAATAAAATGAAAATTGCATTATTCATGACAAGTTAATGCTTTTGAATTCTCCCTTTCCCTATTTTGAAGATTTTTTTCATTAACATTGGATAAGACACTCAATGATTATTGAGAGAACAAGTACCCACTGTGGAACTAACATCAACTCACATAGGTCATAAAATAATAGGAAATATAGGAATAATCAAACTAAAAGCAGTGTAATAACATCCAAAGATTAAGCCGGACAAAAGAACATATTAAAACGTTAAAACATGACACTATCATTCAAATGATACAAAAAGAACCATCTTAAAACTATATCTCATAGTACATAATAAAAGAAAACCACCCAAACAATGAAAACAAGCAATGTCCCTAATTCATGATGCGAAAGATAAAAGCACTCCCTTGAACCTACATGCATAATGGTTGTCTCGAAGAAACATAAAGATGATCTTGGTCAATCAAAAGTTTATGTTAGTGATGGAATCGTTGTTTCAATAGGTAGGTCAAGTCAACCTTATGGTGAGACCACTTGCCACTTGTCTTGAAGAGTTGAAACATAATGGTGGTAGAAATGAGGTAAACTCCAATAGGGTTGACTTTAGTTGGTGCAATTCATTGTGTCATTGTAATCTTCTAGGAGGATCATGTTCTCTAATCACCCCTTATTAAGAAGAAACAATAAAACCCATTGAATTAGAATAAACACAAGTGACCAAAGCATCAGGTTCAACCCCAACCGGTTCAACAATATTTGAATCATTTTCTTTTTGTTCTTGTTCAACTTCTGTTTTTATTGATGAAAAATAACATTCTTATTTTCAAATTCTTCGAGTTTTCAAGTTTCATTTTCATGTGAAGCTAGTGGATTCTCCTCAATACTTTTATCCAATGAGATGCAACCAACAAAAAAAAACAGACAGATATAGAATGGGGATATGAGAAACCAGGTAGGCGGAATTATAAAATATTAACTCACTGAAGGATATATATAGGGCAGGGTTTGATATAGAAGGTGGATCAGTCGATTTTGATCTATGCAATAATTTATCAGATTTGGGCTATACTGGACAAATTTTAGGTCTTGCATTTGTGGAATTTAAATGAACCAAATGAGACATTAGTTCAAATTTAATTTATAAAAAAAAAAGGTATGATAAATCAAGGTTTATGAAAGGTTTTCGGTAGATTAAACTTTCTGAATATTAAACTTAATAAACAGTTTAAAAAATTTATTCTTAATTATTTTAATAAAAGGGTATTATTTGAAAAAATGAAGAAAAACAATAAATATGTTATAAACATATTTGTGTTATAGTGAATGTCTAATTATGTGGAGTCCTAGTAGGATATGGTTAGGAATCCTACTTGGGGACCAAGTAAGGTTTTCCCTATAAATAAAGGGTTTTCCTTCATTGTAAATAAGATTTGTGAAAGATCAATGAATCCTGAATATACTTCAAGATAATAAGAAGTCTTTTCTCTTCTCCCTACTTTCTTCTTGTTCTAATTTCATATAGTTTCATAACACGTTATCAGCACGATTGCTCTATTCTTAAAGAATTGTGATAGAAGACGAGAAAAGTGCAAAAGAGATCTTGCATTATGTAAAAAGGTTGCAATAAGGTTCTAATATCTTTAAGGTATGTTTTCAACCTTTATACGCGGCTATGTGATCTATTAAGCTATATTTGTTAACCACTAATGTTGATTATAATAAATCAATAGTCTCAGTTTTGTGTATATTTATAATATATAATCATATTAATGATCATCAAAAGTGATAAAATTGTAATTATTTTCAAAGCCTTGAGGTTGAGCCTCATTGTGGATAAGACAATGAATTTAAATTATATCGCACAAAAAGAATAAGACGATGGATTTACGTCCAATCGCACCAAGAGGGTAAGACATCAGAAGTGTTGATGTTTTGTGATGAAAGATGTTGGATTCAAGTCCCTCATTGATTTATGGCATAAGACGTTGGGTTTGAGTCTCAATGCACCATATTGATGATATTATGATGACTAAAGAAAAACTAATGTGTTTTTGATAAGAAGTCATGAAATTTACTGAATTTGCTTTATTACGTAAAGTGAATGTGGTTGTAGTGCATAATATGTCTGAAAGAAGACAAGTGATTGAATAATGCACATAAATATGGAATAAGGTACTAAAGCTATCATAATTTGATAAGCTCACATGTTTGTGTTCCATTCACGAAGAATGAGAACTTCTGATAAATGCTAAAATATGGATCCATTCTTCAAAGGGAATGAGGTGTAAGCCACCATCCTAGGCATGAGAAAGATTGCAAAAATATTGGCACAAATAATATGTTACATGCACAATTTTCTTCAGATTAGTTCATTCAATGATGGGATCATGACTCACCTAAAGGGTGAAGTAATTGAGAAGAAATAAATCTGAAAATTACTCTTGGAGTAATAAAATTGAAATTTACTCAAATAATAGTAAATCAAAAATTTACTAAAGCAAAAGGCACATGGCGTAGTAAACATGGAGTTTACGAGTACTACTAATTTTATTAGTTGGCATGAGTAATTTAGTCATCTCAAAGATGTGTATACTGAGTAATGGACATACATTGAAAACTAGAAGATTCTTTAAGAATTCTTTACGTTGTTTGTTCTCGTGATAAAGTTGATTGGATCAAAAAAAGTTGGGACTAAATCCCTAAATTCTGAAAAGTATAAAAGGTGAATATGAGCCCGTTCACCTATCATGTGATATGACAAAAGATGCATCTATAAGATAATCACATGTATTTTTGTTGTCAACATGTAGTTTGATATTCACAAAATTGTTTGTGCAAAAATAATTGAGTTAAGAACACAATTTTTGAATATGTAATCAAGACAATTTATCTTGATAATATTGATAAATATTCAATATGATGTGACACTAAATTTCTCAAATAGTAAAATCATTGTTTATGAAAATAAAGTTTCATATGTTGATATGAAATACGATATTGCATACAAAAGTAATTGTACGCATCAGACCGATAAATTATGATCAAATTTTCTTTCAATTGATTTATGGTCGGGGACCAAATATTTTACATCTGATTATTTTGATATATGGTATATAATCAATGAATATACAATGATGCACAAAGATAAATTCTCCAAAAGATTGAGATATATGTTAGTTTGTCTAACATAAGGGGGGGGGGGGAGATTAGAAGCAACACAAGAGTTGTAAATACATCTATTGAATGTCCCTTAAGGGATAAAGTCTATGACATGAATGAAGCATGATAGACTAATAAATTATAAATAAAATAATCCTTGAAAAAAGGGGAGGATCAAAGAATCAAAATGATCATAATAAGGAGATAATGTTGTCACGACCCAAAACCGAGCCGCGACTGTCACCCACATTTACCCTCCTATGTGAGCGAACCAACCAATCTAACCCTTAACATTTTAATACAATATTAACAAAAGAAATGCGGAAGACTTAACTCATTAATAAAACAATTCAAAACTATTATTATTATTCCCAAAATCTGGAAGTCATCATCACAAGAACATCTATCTCAAATTACTAAACTAGGAATGTCAAAGAACAAAAATAACTAAAAGACTAGTCTATGCCGGAAGTTCAAGGCATCAAGACTTGAAGAAGAAGACCCAGTCCAAGCTAGAAGTATTAGCTCACCCTGAAGATCCGGTGTGACGAAGACTGGCTTGATTTAATGCTGAGTTGAAGTTGACGGAACGTTTGCTGCATTCCACAAATAACAAAGAAGAAAACATGAAAGTAGGGGGTCAGTACAACCACAAGTACTGAGTAGATATCATCGGCTAACTCAAAATAGGGAACAGTATATATCAATAACAATGTAAATCAACTACAATACTCAACATGTAGCAATAGCAATGTTTAATTCATCAATGAATACAACCGAGTTCACACATGAGGACTCAAGCCTCAATACCATACTCATTTGGGAATGTAGTTCATTAGTTTGAGTATATTCATTATCTTTCAAGATTCATTATCTTTCTTCCTCTTGTGTCGGTACGTGACACTCCGCTCCTCTATTTCTATCCTGGTGCCGGAACGTGGCACTCCGATCCTCATATTCTATCCTGGTGTTGGAACGTGACACTCCGATCCTCATATTCATTCTATCCTGGTACCGGAACGTGACACTCCGATCCTCATATTCATTCTATCCTGGTACCGGAACGTGGCACCCGATCCTCATATTCATTCTATCCTGGTACCGCAACGTGGCACCCGATCCTCATATTGTTTCTATCCTGGTACCGGAACGTGGCACCCGATCCCCTAATTCATCAAGCCTTCTTTTACACTAAGGCATCATCATTCTCATTATATAATATATCAAGCCTTCTTTCATACTAAGGCATCATCAATCTTATTATATAATATATCAAGTGAATTAGGGTTCTTTCAAGATTTGGGATTCAATAGCTTCATCATGCTTTGTTAATTCATAACAATTTCATAATCATAATCATGCAAGCATACAATTTAAGCACATAGCAGGGTTTACAATACTATCAACACATAACATTCACTATTAAGAGTTCACTACGAATATCGTAACATAACCATAACCTACCTCCACCGAAGAATTGGAATCAACAAGAAATCTCCCAAGCTTTGTTATTCCTCTTCCCTCTTTGATCGATCAATACTCTCTCAATTCGTGTCTCTCTTTTCTCTCTTGTTCTTTCTCCTTTGTTTTATTCAAATCCTCTTTCCTTTACCCTAACTATCATATAATTAAGACTAAAAGAGGACAATAGAACCCACTAATTAACTTAAGGTTACCTCCTTTAACCCCCAAGTAATTAGACTTATTAATATTAACCCACAATCTTTATAATTAAGGAAAGAGTAGTCCAAAACGACCCTTAAAACGTGTGGAGAAATCCTAAACTGTCTGGGATTTGCGCAACCTGTGACGGGCCGTCGTGCCTGCGACGGTCCATCACAGTGGTCGTCGCAACCTCCCCAATTTCCAGGTGGACTGTGACGGCCCGTCACCCCTGTGACGGTCCGTCCTGCACCTCCGTCATGACGGTCAGAAACTCGTTTCTTGCACCAAATTCTCAAAAGTTGAAGTGTTTGGCAACGGAAACTCACGACGGTTCGTCGTGGATGTGATGGCACGTCCTGCAGGTCCGTCACAATTTACAGAGAGTCGATTTTTAATATCCAAATTGAAGAATTCTAAGTGTCATGGAACGAAAACTCCTCGACGGGCCGTCGTGACCACGACGGTCCGTCGTGACCACGACGGTCCGTCGTGACACCCGTCGTCCCAGCCAGTTTTCCCGGAATTACAATCTGCTGCTTAAAACGACTAAACAGGTCGTTACAATAGATACCAATTTACCCATCGTTCGTCCCCGAACGACCAAAAGAAGAAAAACAATGGCGAAAAGGAGTACCTGAATCTGTAAACAGATGTGGGTATTTTTCTTGCATATCTGCCTCCTTCTCCCAAGTAGCCTCTTCAACCGGTCGATTCTTCCATTGAACTTTGATGGATGCAATTTCTCTCGACCTCAACTTGCGAACCTCTCTATCTAAAATAGAAACTGGTTCCTCCTCATAAGTCAAATTCTCATCCAACAAAACTGAATCCCAACGGATAATGTAGTTTCCATCTCCGTGGTATCTCTTCAACATGGACACATGAAATACCGGATGCACTCCGGACAGCCCTGGGGGCAAGGCTAATTCATAAGCCACCTCCCCTATTCGCTTAAGCACTTCGAATGGTCCAATATACCTTGGACTTAACTTACCTCTTTTACCAAACCGCATCACCCCTTTCATGGGTGAAACCTTTAACAAGACTTGTTCACCTTCCATGAACTCCAAGTCTCTAACCTTTCGGTCTGCATACTCCTTTTGTCTACTTTGCGCCGCTAGAAGCTTTTCTTGAATAGCTTTCACCTTCTCCATAGAATCTCTCAACAGATCAGTCCCCCAAGGTCTAACTTCAAAGGCATCGAACCAACCGATGGGAGATCTACACCTCCTCCCATACAATGCTTCAAATGGAGCCATATCAATACTGGAGTGATAGCTATCATTGTATGAAAACTCCGCCAAAGGTAAAAAGCTATCCCAATGGCCACCAAACTCTATCACACATGCGCGAAGCATATCCTCCAACACTTGAATCGTTCGCTCAGACTGACCATCGGTCTGAGGATGAAATGCAGTACTAAGGTCCAATCTAGTACCTAATTCAGCATGCAATGTTCTCCAAAACATAGAAGTAAAATGCGTACCTCTGTCTGATATGATGGAGAGGGGAACTCCATGCAACCGAACGATCTCTGAGATGTAGATCTTGGCTAACTTCTCTGCATTATAGTTCAACTTGACCGGAATGAAATGAGTGGACTTAGTTAACCTATCAACAATCACCCAAATGGAGTCATACTTACCCATTGTCTTTGGAAGACCAACCACAAAGTCCATTGCGATTCTCTCCCACTTCCATTCAGGAATGGGCATTCTCTGAAGTGTTCCTCCGGGCCTCTGGTGTTCATACTTCACTTGTTGACAGTTTGGACATTTGGCAACAAACTCAACAATATCTCGCTTCATTCTACTCCACCAAAAGTGTTGCTTTAGGTCGCGATACATCTTGGTTGCACCAGGATGTATAGAATATCCAGAACTATGAGCCTCTGTCAGAATAGTGGTGATCAAATCATCGATGCGGGGTACACATACCCTTCCCTTAATCCTCAAAACACCTTCCCCATCGATTATTGCTTCCTTAGCCTCTCCTTGCAACACTTTATCTCGAATTCGCCTTAGTTTCTCATCATCAAACTGCTTCCCCTTAATTTTGTCAAGGAAGGAGGATCTTGCCTCCACACAAGCTAACAATCCTCCCTTCTCATTTACTTCTAACCTCATAAGGTCATTAGCCAAAATCTGCACTTCTCTAGCCAATGGGCGTCTAGAAGCTTGCAAATGAGCTAGACTTCCCATGCTTCCCGCCTTTCTACTCAAGGCGTCTGCCACAACATTTGCCTTCCCCGGATGATACAAGATGGTGATATCGTAGTCCTTCAGTAGTTCCATCCATCTCCTTTGTCTTAAGTTCAAATCTTTCTGAGTAAAGACATACTGTAAACTACGATGATCCGTGTAGATTTCGCACTTAACCCCATATAAATAATGCCTCTATTGCTTCAATGCAAACACTACCGCGGCCAATTCCAAGTCATGAGTTGGATAGTTACGTTCATGCACTTTTAATTGTCTTGAAGCATACGCAATCACGTTCATCTCTTGCATTAGCACTGCACCCAAACCCGTATAGGATGCATCACAATAGACAATGAAATTTTTACCCTCTACTGGCAAGGTAAGAATAGGTGCGGTAGTCAACAAAGTCTTGAGTTTCTGAAAGCTTTCCTCGCACTCATCCGACCATACAAATGGAACATTCTGCTTAGTCAAGTTCGTCAATTGGGAAGCAATAGAAGACAATCCCTTGACAAATCGGCGGTAGTAGCTAGCTAAACCCACAAAACTCCTTATTTCTGACACGTTTGCAGGTCTTACCCAATTCTTCACTGTCTCAATCTTGGATGGATCCACCATCACTCCATCCTTAGAAACCACGTGCCCCAAGAAGGACACTGAATCTAGCCAAAACTCACACTTGGAGAATTTCGCATAAAGCTTTTTCTTCCTTAACAACTCTAACACCATTCTCAAATGCTCCTCATGTTCCTTCTTACTATTGGAGTATATCAGTATATCATCAATAAACACGATCACAAAGAGATCCAGATATGGCTTGAAAATCCCGTTCATCAAGCTCATAAAGGCAGCAGGGGCATTCGTAAGACCAAAAGACATTACCACAAATTCATAATGCCCTTAACTAGTTCGAAAAGCAGTCTTTGGCACATCCGTTGCTCGTATTTTCAATTGGTGATAACCGGATCTCAAGTCGATCTTCGAGAAGACACAAGCACCTTGTAACTGATCGAACAAGTCATCAATGCGAGGAATGGGGTACTTGTTTTTAATAGTTACCTTGTTCAGTTGTCTGTAGTCTATGCACATCCGAAAACTCCCATCCTTCTTCTTTACCAATAACACCGGAGCACCCCAAGGAGATGCACTTGGTCTAATGAAGCCTTTGCTCAACAACTCTTGAAGTTGTGCCTTTAACTCACTTAACTCTGCGGGAGCCATTCTATAAGGGGGTATAGAAATGGGGCGAGTGCCCGGTTCCAAATCAATGCAAAAGTCGATATCCCTATCTGGTGGCATACCAGGAAGATCTGCAGGGAACACATCCAAAAACTCACGGACTACCGAAACTGACTCAATTGAAGGAACTTGAGTAGTGTCATCCTTGAGATGTGCCAAGAAAGCTAAACACCCTTTACTAACCATTTTCTTGGCACGAATAAAGGAGATAATACGCACCGGACTGGAAGTGTAGTCGCCCTCCCACACTAACGGATCTTCCTCAGGCTTGGCTAACGTCACAGTTTTAGCATTACAATCCAAAATCGCAAAATTCGGAGAAAGCCAAGTCATACCCAGAATTACATCAAAGTCACCCATTTCTAAAATGACCAAATCTACATAAGTGTTGCTCCCCACAAAATTCACCAAACAAGACCTATACACTTTTTCGACTATCACAGACTCACCCACCGGAGTAGAAACGCGAATAGGCATGTCAAGTAATTCACAATGTAAATTTAGACCATTAGCAAATGAGGAAGATACATATGAAAACGTGGAGCCAGGGTCAAATAATACAGATGCCATGCAATCACAAACCAAGAGATTACCTGTGATAACAGCATCAGATGCCTCCGCTTCAGATCTCCCAGGGAAAGCATAACAATGGGCCCTATCATTCGTCTGTCCGTTGCCCCTACCATGTTGTGTAGTAGTGGCTCCGTTTTGCCCATCACCTCTGCCGTTTTGGTGACCACCATTACCTCGACCACCACGTCCTCCAGAAAAACGGCCTCTACCATGACCACCCCTACCTCTAGCTAGTGGGGCTCTGTAACTCTGGTTTGGACAATACCTCTTAATGTGTCCAATCTCTCCACATCCATAACATTCTCGGGGTTCACGCATCGGCCTTTCAGAGAAGTGTTGACCGTTCTGAGGTGGACCCCCAACTACAGTCTGTAGTGAAGACTGGATTGGTCGAACTGAGTGACCTCGGGAGCTCTGTCCTCTAGAGTAAGAACCGTTAAACTCACCTCCCCTTCGAAACCTTTTTGATATCGATGTCGTGGTGAAGTCATATTGTTTCACTCCTTCCACCTCTATCACAAAGTCTACCACCTCTTGGAAGGATGTTGCCGTTGCCGCTACCTGTAAGGCTGAAATCCGCAACTCTGACCTCAACCCCTTCACAAAACGGCGAATCCGTTCTTGTGGACTGAAACAAAGTTGGGTGGCGTATCTGGATAGTGCGCGAAATTTAGCCTCATACGCGTTAACTGTCATCCCCCCTTGCTCTAGACTCAAGAACTCATCCCTTTTTCTATCTCTCAAATTCCTTGGGATGTACTTCTCCATAAACAGAGTAGAGAATGATTCCCAAGTCATTGGTGGTGCCTCTGTTGGTTGACACTCAACATGTCACCGCCACCACATTTTGGCGTTCCCTTGAAACTGATAGCTCACGAACTCAACGCCAAACCGTTCTACTATCCCCATCTTGTGTAGTAGCTCATGACAATCAACCAGAAAATCATAAGCATCCTCTGATTCTGTGCCCTTAAAGACTGGAGGTTTCAATTTCAAGAACTTACTGAAAAGTTCATGTTGATCATTTGTCATAATAGGCCCAGTAGTCAGACGTGGAAATGTGCCTATTCCCAATGATGCATCCATGCAGGGAGCCATAGTAGCCGCATGTCGTACCTCTGAAACCGGAGGTGTTGGTGCAGAAACCGCTAGGGGTGCCTGACCCTGATCGGATAACCCGCTAAGATAAGCAAGTACCTGGTTGATCATCTCTGGGGTAGGTTGGGGTGGCATTTCCTCATTCTGCCCTTGTTAAGTTTCCCCTTCCTCACCCTCTCTAACTACCTCCTCAGTTGGTGGAGGAGTCACCGCCCTAGCATCAGATGGGCTAGGGGCTCGTCCTCTCCCTCTAGAGGACGTCCTCCCACGACCTCTCCCACGGCCTCTTGCCGTTGTTCTTCCTCGAGCCACAGCCCCAGTGGCTGGCTCAGATGTTTCTTGTTGTGCCGTTGTTGCTGCTGGTGCGGTCGTTGCTCTAGTTCTAACCATCTGCGAAATAGAATGAAGATGGTCAAATACCAATTTGTATCACCTAGATACCAATTGGACTAAAGTAGTAGCACGAAAGAAGAATGAAAGAACGGAATTTTCCTAAAGTCTTGTAGCCTCTCAAAGAAAGGTAAAGGCGTCCCCCTACCGTTCCTTAAGACTCTACTAGACCTGTTCTTGTGTGATGAGACCGACGAACCTAATGCTCTGATACCAAGTTTGTCACGACCCAAAACCGAGCCGCGACTGGCACCCACATTTACCCTCCTATGTGAGCGAACCAACCAATCTAACCCTTAACATTTTAATACAATATTAACAAAAGAAATGCGGAAGACTTAAACTCATTAATAAAACAATTCAAAACTATTATTATTATTCCCAAAATCTGGAAGTCATCATCACAAGAACATCTATCTCAAATTACTAAACTAGGAATGTCTAAGAACAAAAATAACTAAAAGACTAGTCCATGCTGGAAGTTCAAGTCCCTCATTGATTTATGGCATAAGACGTTGGGTTTGAGTCTCAATGCACCATATTGATGATATTATGATGACTAAAGAAAAACTAATGTGTTTTTGATAAGAAGTCATGAAATTTACTGAATTTGCTTTATTACGTAAAGTGAATGTGGTTGTAGTGCATAATATGTCTGAAAGAAGACAAGTGATTGAATAATGCACATAAATATGGAATAAGGTACTAAAGCTATCATAATTTGATAAGCTCACATGTTTGTGTTCCATTCACGAAGAATGAGAACTTCTGATAAATGCTAAAATATGGATCCATTCTCCAAAGGGAATGAGGTGTAAGCCACCATCCTAGGCATGAGAAAGATTGCAAAAATATTGGCACAAATAATATGTTACATGCACAATTTTCTTCAGATTAGTTCATTCAATGATGGGATCATGACTCACCTAAAGGGTGAAGTAATTGAGAAGAAATAAATCTGAAAATTACTCTTGGAGTAATAAAATTGAAATTTACTCAAATAATAGTAAATCAAAAATTTACTAAAGCAAAAGGCACATGGCGTAGTAAACATGGAGTTTACGAGTACTACTAATTTTATTAGTTGGCATGAATAATTTAGTCATCTCAAAGATGTGTATACTGAGTAATGGACATACATTGAAAACTAGAAGATTCTTTAAGAATTCTTTACGTTGTTTGTTCTCGTGATAAAGTTGATTGGATCAAAAAAAGTTGGGACTAAATCCCTAAATTCTGAAAAGTATAAAAGGTGAATATGAGCCCGTTCACCTATCATGTGATATGACAAAAAGATGCATCTATAAGATAATCACATGTATTTTTGTTGTCAACATGTAGTTTGATATTCACAAAATTGTTTGTGCAAAAATAATTGAGTTAAGAACACAATTTTTGAATATGTAATCAAGACAATTTATCTTGATAATATTGATAAATATTCAATATGATGTGACACTAAATTTCTCAAATAGTAAAATCATTGTTTATGAAAATAAAGTTTCATATGTTGATATGAAATACGATATTGCATACAAAAGTAATTGTACGCATCAGACCGATAAATTATGATCAAATTTTCTTTCAATTGATTTATGGTCGGGGACCAAATATTTTACATCTGATTATTTTGATATATGGTATATAATCAATGAATATACAATGATGCACAAAGATAAATTCTCCAAAAGATTGAGATATATGTTAGTTTGTCTAACATAAGGGGGGGGGGGGGGAGATTAGAAGCAACACAAGAGTTGTAAATACATCTATTGAATGTCCCTTAAGGGATGAAGTCTATGACATGAATGAAGCATGATAGACTAATAAATTATAAATAAAATAATCCTTGAAAAAAGGGGAGGATCAAAGAATCAAAATGATCATAATAAGGAGATAATGTTGTCACGACCCAAAACCGAGCCGCGACTGGCACCCACATTTACCCTCCTATGTGAGCGAACCAACCAATCTAACCCTTAACATTTTAATACAATATTAACAAAAGAAATGCGGAAGACTTAAACTCATTAATAAAACAATTCAAAACTATTATTATTATTCCCAAAATCTGGAAGTCATCATCACAAGAACATCTATCTCAAATTACTAAACTAGGAATGTCAAAGAACAAAAATAACTAAAAGACTAGTCTATGCCGGAAGTTCAAGGCATCAAGACTTGAAGAAGAAGACCCAGTCCAAGCTAGAAGTATTAGCTCACCCTGAAGATCCGGTGTGACGAAGACTGGCTTGATTTACTGCTGAGTTGAAGTTGACGGAACGTTTGCTGCATTCCACAAATAACAAAGAAGAAAACATGAAAGTAGGGGGTCAGTACAACCACAAGTACTGAGTAGATATCATCGGCTAACTCAAAATAGGGAACAGTATATATCAATAACAATGTAAATCAACTACAATACTCAACATGTAGCAATAGCAATGTTTAATTCATCAATGAATACAACCGAGTTCACACATGAGGACTCAAGCCTCAATACCATACTCATTTGGGAATGTAGTTCATTAGTTTGAGTATATTCATTATCTTTCAAGATTCATTATCTTTCTTCCTCTTGTGTCGGTACGTGACACTCCGCTCCTCTATTTCTATCCTGGTGCCGGAACGTGGCACTCCGATCCTCATATTCTATCCTGGTGTTGGAACGTGACACTCCGATCCTCATATTCATTCTATCCTGGTACCGGAACGTGACACTCCGATCCTCATATTCATTCTATCCTGGTACCGGAACGTGGCACCCGATCCTCATATTCATTCTATCCTGGTACCGCAACGTGGCACCCGATCCTCATATTGTTTCTATCCTGGTACCGGAACGTGGCACCCGATCCCCTAATTCTTCAAGCCTTCTTTTACACTAAGGCATCATCATTCTCATTATATAATATATCAAGCCTTCTTTCATACTAAAGCATCATCAATCTTATTATATAATATATCAAGCGAATTAGGGTTCTTTCAAGATTTGGGATTCAATAGCTTCATCATGCTTTGTTAATTCATCACAATTTCATAATCATAATCATGCAAGCATACAATTTAAGCACATAGCAGGGTTTACAATACTATCAACACATAACATTTACTATTAAGAGTTCACTACGAATATCGTAACATAACCATAACCTACCTCCACCGAAGAATTGGAATCAACAAGAAATCTCCCAAGCTTTGTTATTCCTCTTCCCTCTTCGATCGATCAATACTCTCTCAATTCGTGTCTCTCTTTTCTCTCTTGTTCTTTCTCTTTTGTTTTATTCAAATCCTCGTTCCTTTACCCTAACTATCATATAATTAAGACTAAAAGAGGACAATAGAACCCACTAATTAACTTAAGGTTACCTCCTTTAACCCCCAAGTAATTAGACTTATTAATATTAACCCACAATCTTTATAATTAAGGAAAGAATAGTCCAAAACGACCCTTAAAACGTGTGGAGAAATCCTAAACTGCCTGGGATTTGCGCAACCTGTGACGGGCCGTCGTGCCTGCGACGGTCCGTCACATTGGTCGTCGCAACCTCCCCAATTTCCAGGTGGACTGTGAAGGACTGTCACCCCTGTGACGGTCCGTCCTGCACCTCCGTCATGACGGTCAGAAACTTGTTTCTTGCACCAAATTCTCAAAAGTTGAAGTGTTTTGCAACGGAAACTCACGACGGTTCGTCGTGGATGTGACGGCATGTCCTGCAGGTCCGTCACAATTTACAGAGAGTCGATTTTTAATATCCAAATTGAAGAATTCTAAGTGTCATGGAATGAAAACTCCTCGACGGGCCGTCGTGACCACGACGGTCCGTCGTGACACCCGTCGTCCCAGCCAGTTTTCCCGGAATTACAATCTGCTGCTTAAAACGACTAAGCAGGTCGTTACAAATGTGCTCTTGGAGAGCCTACAACATAACACTTTATGAAACCTCATGAGAGGGGTAGCTACCTAAAAATAATAAAGTGATGAGATCTCAATAAGTTTTGTCGTATTGTGAATCGATACAAAATGGTATATCATTGACAATTTCTTTGATACAATAGCGCGCAATATTGTAAAAGATTATGAGGATATGAATTCTACATCTATTAAAGCATGCTTGTGTAGAAATAATTATCAAGTGAAAAGTTGAATGATGCATCTTGGTAAGCGTAAATCTTATTTGACTTGCAATCTAGGCACTAAAAGATGTCATACATCTAACTTGAATGTTATTGCTTGACAAAATTAAATATCCAATGGGTTCAAAATCTAAAGCATATACATGTTTTTGGAAAACTTGTTTATCATCCTCATAAGGATTAAATCGATTCAAAATGCATGAAGCATATACAAATATTGTTATGCAAGTTGATAACTAGAATTGAAGCTCTTGGCAATAGATTATTTGCTTTAAGAAGTTGAAGTAAGGAACTTGCAGAAATCTTTGACCCTGAAGGGAAGATTTATAAAAGCAGATAGAAGAAAGCATATTTCGTCAAAGTTTTTCTACTCATGAGCTCCCAAGAATGGTGGTATCAACATGCAAGAGGTATGTTCAAGTAATACTATAATTGATTTGTTCACCATGTCCCTATCAACTACAACTTTCAAGAAGATGATGCACAAGCTTGGAAAACGAACTTTGAATTGATGTTGTCATTAGGGGGAGTTAATACGCGATGTACTCTTTTTCCTTCACAAGGTTTTGTCCCACTGGGTTTTCCTTGTAAGGTTTTTAATGAGGCATCCATAATGCGTATTATTAGATATGTGTACTCTTTTTCCTTCACTAGATCTTTTTTCCCACTGGGTTTTATCTAGTAAGGTTTTAACGAGGCACATAATCTATCGACATTCAAGGGGGAGTGTTATAAACATATTTGTGTTATAGTGAATGTCTAATTATGTGGAGTCCTAGTAGGATATGGTTAGGAATCCTACTTGGGGACCAAGTAAGGTTTTCCCTATAAATAAAGGGTTTTCCTTCATTGTAAATAAGATTTGTGAAAGATCAATGAATCCTGAATATACTTCAAGATAATAAGAAGTCTTTTCTCTTCTCCCTACTTTCTTCTTCTTCTAATTTCATATAGTTTCATAACAAAATACAAAATAAAAATTAGTTTTTCCTTTGAGATTGAGTCAAGAAAATAATTGTTTCATTCTTTGAGGAGATTTGAAATTTGAAAGAATTAGGATATCTGTTAGGATGAGTTATCAGTGATTTCGTTGTTTTTCTCGTTGGAGATTTGCAGAGGCTTTCATATGCAGGAAGGTTTTATAATAGGTGAAAAATATTAATGCTTCGGGGTGAGGTGAGGAATTTGGGATATAAATATGCCAACTAAAAAATTGATAAAATGTAATAGATTGATTAAATTAGTATATTATTTTAATTATAAAATAGAATAGTAACTCAACTATAGATAATTATAAAGTAAAAGTTATATTTTTTTTCATTTTGCAATAAGAAAGTAAATCCACTTGGATTATATCTCTTTACAAGTCACCTTATTAATATTTGAACGAGCATAATGCACTATGTATAGTCCATAAGATCCTTTTACTTTTTTTTCTCAATTTACATTGCATAATCAATAACTAAACCGAACCCTACCTAGTAATTTAAATTATCCATATTCTCTCGGAAAAATATCATGAAAAAAAATTTGAATTTTTTCTCTCACTAAAACTTATGTCATACATATACTTCGTTGATGCAAATATCAGTGAATACTTCTTAATTTCATGTCTTTCTCTATACATAGAAACTCCATTTGATAGAACACAAAAAATTCTATTATATAGATTCTCTCTCTCTCTCTCTCACACACACACATACACATATATATGAATCCATACTTTCTCTCTTTAATATTAATTTGAAGTTTATTTTATTCATTAAATAAATAATAGTCAAATAAAATTTATATGTTCTTGCAAAGTCTTATTTATTTGGGTTATGACTAGGATAAAATTAGACGATAGTTTATTGTTATATGGATTTAAAGAGATAAAAAGATCACGTGAACAAAATAAATGTATGTCATGTTTTGTTGATAAAATATTTATTGGGTGCTTTCGAAGATAGATAAACAACTTCAGTAACTTTTTTGGCTCCCTCCTCCTCCAAAAAAGTGCTTGACTTTGTTAGATAATTACCAAAAAATAAGTGACCTTCTAAGTTATTATATCGTTAATTTTCCCCCTCTCAACACACACACCCACATAATATAATTGTTTTGCCGATATATCATGCTATTTATGATTTCATTAAATTTACGATACAATTTTTTTTATTGATTTATTATTAGAGATTAATTAAGCAGGTTTTGTAATAATAATAATAATAATAATAATAATAATAATAATAATAATAATAATAATAATAATAATAATAATGTTATAATATAAAAATAAATTAACAAGAATGATGAGAACGCATCAGAAAATGAAATATTAAAAGAATAACAAGATGATATATCTCAAGGAATAAAGAACAGAAAGAGTAATCATTGATTAATTTTCACAAAATCCTATCAAAATAGCATTACAATTTTTTATTGATATACTATAAGTAACTTTAGTACGTTGATTACTCTATTAAAATAATTTGTGTATTTTTGTTTTATTTCCATAAATGTATATAATTTAATTAGATAAATCATTTCTCACACCCAAATCATATATATCAAAATAGTTTTTTTTTTGCTCAATCTAAACGATTTTATTTTGTGTATGACATGCAATATTCTAAATATCTTATTATTAAAGATAATAAAATAAAAAAATCATAGTTGAATAAACCTCTTTTGTATATTTATTACTAGTGTTTGGTATTTAGAGACCAAGACAACTTTAAAACTCAAGTAATGATGGACCGTACCAACAACCACATGTTGGTAAGCCACCACATAGTGCGGACTGACAAACAATGAGCCTAATGGACAGAAACATTAAATTGAGGAAAAATGCCAATATAATAAGGAAATGCAAAACTCTTGGGAAGAGATGACATAATATACATAATAATATTTGATCAAATCAGATGAACAAGTGCAAGATTGAATAAATCCACAAAAAGGAGTACAAGATTGAAAATAAGAAAAATACGTACACACTTGTTACGACTAAAAAGACTAGTCAAACTTATAGACAAATGAAGATGGGGTAAAAATATTATGCCACTAGCTGAACCTTGATTCCAGATATCCAACTACTATGCATGTGATCAACGTGGGCGGCTTGCACATAGATTTGTATCACGAAAAATAGATGTTGAGTATAGCAGGAGTACCAAAACAGTAGGAAACTACTACACATGAAACGAAAGCTGAGCTTTGAAGGTTAATAGATAAAGTAACATATGAAGTAATAATCATCAAGGAGGCAGAACGAAGGAGCAGTAGTGAAAATCCTTATCATGAGCCTCCATTTTTTAACAAGAACTGAAAGGATAAAATCAAGTAGCTAAATGTCACGACCCTCAAAATTTGTTTAGGTGTCAAGAGACTCAGTTGTTCCTAAAAACATTAATAACATGTTAATTAAGTGTTTTACAGTGTGTTTACTTGTTTTGAAGCAATTTGGAGGTCAAAAACCCAAGATCATCCGAGACGTTCGAAAGTTGGACTTTAGACGTACTAGTGTGTTGTAGTGTGCCGTTGTATGTTTTAAGTTATTTTTTGGGGTCTAAATCGATAGGGATATATCCTAATTGTTAATGTACTTTTTAAGGTTCGAAATTTCCGGGCACAACTTCCCAAATAGCACCCAAAGAATCCTTGAGGAGGACCCCAATGTTGGCAGTAGATTGGTTAGGTCATGGCAAATCGATGGCCAGGCATCGATGGCCAGTACTCTGATCGATGCCCCGTCGACTGAGATAATTTATACACACTTAGGTGTGAGCTAATCCCCTAAGAAGGGAGCCTCAGTCACCATCGATGGGCAGGAAAAATATTCTGGTATACAACTACATGTTCACATATACATCTATGGGCAGTCGAGTGGATAGATCAATTAATTGTACAAAAAGTCCTTATGTGAATTTCTGAATTTTCTTATTGGAAACTTTCCAACACATTTACTACTAACAGGGAACTTTGATGCACAGGGTAATCTGGAAGAGACAAGTTAGCAAATCCCAAGATACGTTGAGCGAGGGATGTGCAGTCATTACTAGAAACTTCAAAGTTTCAGAAATAACTGGTAAATATAGACCAGTTATGTCGAATTTAAAATAACATTTGTGCGGATAACTACCATCCAAAAACTCCTTGACGATATTGTTGACATACCTACAAATGGGTTTCAGTTTATTCAACCCAAAATGATTCCCTCGAGGGTCAACAACAACATCTTCTTATCAGGCACATCTGTTGTTTCCATTTATGTTACACACGGTTGTCAACGTATACAATAAATAATCTCCTCCTTAAATTTTTGATATGGTTAGTTGCATATGCACAATCGGTGATCTTGAGAGTGTGGGTTCAAAGTGGAAGAAGCGTGATATACCCATTCATACTGATCTGTAATATTATTATCTCATTTACAATACATTGATATGCTTTATTCATCACAAATAAGCCGCATAGAAAATCGTCTTGATTCACAGATAGTAATTACAATTCTCTTTTAGTGATACAAGACTATCAAAGCTAGAATAGATTTGTGGGAGGATCATGGCGAAGCATTTTACCCCTACATGTATGCCAACCACTGCGGACCATACATTTTCATCCTTACTGCTATAACCCTAAAAGAATTTGGAGGTAACTATTTCTTCTGAACATAATGGAACATTTTAATTGTCACATATATACGACATTCTGAAATTTATGTTTTGTTCTATTCATAGTATGTGAACTGACTTTTGCCACCACTAAAGCAAAAAATTTCTATCTTAATCTTAAAATGGACAACATCACCTCATTACTTCATAAGTTCTCAAAGAAGTCAGTTGTTGTACAAACTATAGGGAGTACAAATGGAAGTACCATTTCCATTGCAGAAGCTATGATTGAATTCGGATGACTGTTGCAGAGTTAGTATATTCCGAGTGGAGTTCGGACATATAGGTAAGTTCTATAATACCCCATTTATACCATAGGCACAACTTGTTGTATCAACATTCTACACTTATATGTGATTATGTATGTATATATATATTTGTGTGTGTGTGTGTGTATTTATACATATACATTAAACTTCATTTTTACATATGGTTGGTGTGGTTACACTACCGGAGCAAATTACTGAAATAAATAACTTTTTTGATTGCTATTACATTTCCTGTAACATCTGTATTAAGAAATTGAATTTTTCAATGGTGTTTACATATGCCAAAAGTGCAACAAAATATGCGACTTACCATTGGTTACGTAAGAAACCAAATAACATTTCAACCACAACTTACATTCAACGGAACCCTAACGATTTCTCCATTCATAGGTTTAAGATACACATTAAGTTTAAAGACACTAGTGGACAAACTACTTTGTCCTGATAAATGGGGTTGCGGAAAAACTTCTTGATACTTCTTCTCACAAGTTGGTTAACCGATTGTCCAAAAATGAGACTCCTGTACCGTTACTGATTCACAATCTTTGCGGGGTGGACTTTTTCTTCAAACTAAAATTGAATTATTTCAATTTGTAAGAGGGGCTGGAAAACTATACAATCACAAAAGTTTATGTGCCAGATAAAGAATTAGAATTGTAGCATGTCCTAAACATAGAAAAAAAAAGGTAAAGAAGTACTCTGTAATTAAGGTCTTAATAAATGTACTCCTGAAAGGTACATCAATAACCTTCCAGACAATCCACTTAACGTACATCATCATTAATTATTAGATTGGATTTTTACCAACACGGAAAAGAATAAGTAGAAGATTCACCTGAACAATCAGATTGTAATGTGGGAGGATCAAACACAGACGACTCAAAAGAAATTCCTATTGGAGGGGACGCTTCCACTTCATACAGAAGAGTTTCTTTGAGAAAGTTGAAGAAGATATGTAACTTATTCATAGATGAAAATGAAGAGAGTGACGTAGACACCATAAATATGGTAAAGTAGAGTTTTTTCCTATGCTAGGGACCTTATTATGATTAGTTTAGATCAAGTAGTGTCTATTTTGTTAGTTGATAAACTTTTCATGTCCGAAAATGGATAATTGTATGTCATATGTTGATGATGTTTGTTATGGTAGGGGATTTGGTTTTTTTCTACTGCCAAAAAATCTACACCTACTACGGGTACATGTATAAAAGTTGTGTTGTTTATGTGACATATGTTTATGCTCTTAAATTTATTTGTTGCTACCTATTCCTACTCACTAGGGTGTGACTAACTCATTCAAGCAATGACATTTTTAAATTCTAAAAAGAAAAACATATCACATATTTGAGAAACGTAAAAGTCTATATTTCAACTGTAATTATTTACTGAAATTAAACTTGTTACATTATGGACATTTCAGAATGCCTAGCCTTAATAATAAAACTATATTTACTCATATAAATCAAGCCTTACCATCACATACTTAGGTTTTACTCACAGAACGCTGGTGCCTTATGTTATATAGTACATTTTTTTTCTCTCGAATTCAATTCCTTCATCAATGCATTTGAAAACAAAAAGAAAAGTGATTGGTTCATTCTCATATGATGGAACTATAATAAATTACAACACAGTACTCCAAAAAAGCCAAAAAAATAGGATACATGATTTAATCCAGTTTAATACGAAACCACGAAGTGGATTTCCAAATTGTGGTAGCAACTTCAAATCTCAAACTATTCACATAATTTCAAAGTCGAATGATTTGCGCAGCTGTGTAATGTCTCTGTAAATCTCAAGCACAGTGTCATGTGCTACAAGTAGTATAGCAACAATTTATTGAATAAAAGCAGTTATGAAACATGTCATACTCAAATGATGTTTTCTCCTTCATTTATATTACATTTTTGTTGGGCAAAAGATGTTGAGAGTTTGTCAAGTAGTTCAAATTACAAGGGGCAAATTTCGGTGCTACAGATTTATTTGGTTGGTCATTGATGATATTCCAAAATTTAACATTATTTGCTAATACATCAAATTTTACCACCAATTTTTCACAATCAATAGTTACTATGAACCATTTCTCGATCTCGCTGGAAAATGGTAATCAAATAATGAGTTTTTAGCTATGGATCTGTTATATTTGATTCACTAACCACGACAATAATGTGCCTATTGAATTATCAGGCAAATAGTTGGGGTTAACACACTGAAACCGAATGAACTATATTCATTCCAAAAGATAAAAACAACCAACTTCACAAACTAAAAAACATGATTGTTTACAGTCTAAACTGATCAAACTGAATTAATTGGTTCCAAAAAGAAGAAATAATTAAATTTACAAAAAAGTAACATGGCTATAAACTGTCTTAATGGACTATTAAATAACGTCCCCCCCAAGCGGTGCATCATTTCACACACTTATTACAGACAACTGCCAATGGTATAAATCAAGAAGTAACACATACTTTTTTTCAAAAGGCAATTCAAGTACAAATTTGATAAAGTTCAACGAAATCTGTATATACAAAGACGAATAAGTACACTCTTCCTCCACTTCAAACATCAATGCAGGTAGTCTTGGAAAAGGGTCATAACCGAAACAAATATACTTTCAAATAAGTAAAAAACATGGGTGGTCGTCAACCCAAAAACACAAGGATATTTTGCAGATCATGGGGACAGACATAATGGATTTTATAGCACACTCCATTAAGGAATTTTGTGGATCTAAAGATATTCATGCCGAAAATAACGAACTATAACTTCTACCAAAGTTAGAAAGGAAATGCAAGAAGTTTATTAAAGATAGGATGAATTATACATTAACAACAAACCAAAATTAGAGGACCGTAGAATTACTAAACATTCAAATGTTGTCCAAGTATGTCTGTCTGAAGCGAAAACTCACATTAGTTCAAAGGAAATACAAAGATCAACCACATAAGCAACATGATTTGGTTGTACATTTTTTCAAAATATTGGCTAACGAGATAAAGGTGGCGATGTCACAACCAAAAAAGTGCAACAACAAATAACAGAAATAGCATTAAAAAATGACAGGTGTTCGGATAACTAGTGATAAAAATAAGGATACGCAATAAAAAGACCAACCAACATAACCACATATCCGGGTGTATACAATATGGTAAACATAGAAAATGATGGATCAGTTGCAAATACATACATTGGAGGTCAACACTCACTTAACAAATGCTCATAAAAAATGTATGCAAGGATATATGGAAAAAACATAAGCATGAAACACAAATAATTTAGGGACAATTGCATTGGCGGGACCATAAGGGTTTTAACTAATATGAAACTTATGATACGCATTAGCCAGGGAATACATTTAATTATTTATTGGCTATGTAATGTAACATGGTATGATGATTTTTTAAAATATAAGGATACAAAAATCGATGTGATTACATCTTATACACCACTATTGGATTGTCTATCTTTATGTAACAATAGTTTAGAGTGTTTTATGCCCACTGAATTGCATGTTTAGACATGGACAAAACCACATTAACCCAACAAAAAAGATTCTACACCATGTACATTGAGCCTTAAGGGTCAACTAAGGGTCGTGCAAAGGTGCAACACACTAATAATATCATAAACCGCTAGTATATTAAACTTTGGATGCAAAAAGACTGGGAGAGATAATAAAAAGGATAATAACTAAATATTAAAATTAAACACTTACTTAATAAAGACACTAAAACTAAAAAAAAAAAAGAACAACACAAGCTGCAAATAAAAGACCTGCGCGAAGCGCAGGCCCTTTTCCTAGTTTAAGATAAAGCTAAGGGAGAGAAGAAAATCTAACCTTGAAGAATCAAAGTTTTAGCAAGTGTGGTTTACTCCAGCAAGGTAAGTCATGGGCATTTTCATTGCTCTCTTCTCCTTGCATAATTTGTGAAAGTTTTATTTGTTAATGAGTTAAGGAGTGTCGCCTCTATATGCTCTGAAACTTGGTAAATATTCTAGAAGGATGTACTTGTTGGGACAACCATGTGGTAGAGTCCCCTTAAACTTTTTTTGTGTGATCATTTTGGGAATCTTAAATGTAATGTTAATTTCAAATAATGGGAATTTTATCACAAGCCATGAGTTCATATTGCTACTTACACATTGTGATGCTTAGGATTGTGTTTGTGTATCATAAAATAAGGGGGTGTGGCTGGATATGTGCAGAGAATTCATGATTGTTAGAGGATAAAACATTAAAAGTGTAGTGATACACCACTTAATTAAATGTTGTCTAAACTGACTTCCTTTCATTCGTTTGTATATTTTTTCCAAATGTCATGAAGCTCAGGGAGTTTTGGAGCACCTTATCAGAAGGTTGTATAGTATATGAAACACTTAGAGGAGAATGAACGTGAAGAGCACCCTTGATGGGATCAATTCTTGATTTATTACCAATTACTATTTTGGTCTGATCAACTAGAAAAAACTTGTCGATTTACTACCAATGTTAGTTTTATTATTCACTCCACTATACATAATTAATCTAAGAGGAAGGAGGTTAACTCATTCTAATATCCAAAGTTGTACAACAAGGTATGTAAGACTATTTGATTCCATATATTTTTGCATGATGTGTGTTTCAAAAAATTGAGATACCTAATTGATCGTTATGGTAAAATATACAATGTGAGGGTTTACACTTTCCAATGTAGCTAACGATCTTCTTGATACTGTCAATGTTTTCAGAAGTCTGTCAAACTACTTCTATACTTGTTCATTATCAAATATTGGTCTGTTTATATTTCCAAAGTACTTTTTTGACAAATCTACTTAAAATAGTAAGATACATGAGTTATCTACCTCTTCACATTACGTTTATTGAGGCAATAAGATCTTCCATTATATATGTTTCAAGTATTCATATGTGAGATACACATTATGTCCATTTTTAATATTATTATGTCCTTGCATATAATGTGCTGTTGGGAAAGAGAAGGCACTAACCAAGAATGCCTGACAGGATAACAGCGGAAGAATACCCTACTCTATACTTTCCCTTATCGATTTGAACCAAGAGAAGACAAACAACCACAATCAATATGATAGTAAGGCAGCAAGTAATTCAACCAAACAAATATAACAAGGCAATAATAAATCAATCACACAAGACACCAAGGTTTACGTGGAAAACCCTTCGATGTGAAGAGTAAAAAACCACGGGACCAAAAGCTCCACTATAATCACCAAGAGTTACAATATTGTTCTCCAAAATTGGACACAAAACAAGTGCCAAACAACGAGCAACAACAAATTAAGATTGCACCAAATCTAGAAAATTAAAGGAGCAAAATCACAAATTTCGCAGCTACAGTTCACGACAGTAAAACTGAAGCTGCAGGCCACCAAATCCAACTCTGTCAGTCCCTACTAAAATATTGATACGAAGATAATATGCTGTCCAAAAATTAGCTCAATCAGACAAGAAACGAAACGGGAATCGCATTTTGAAGTTGGCTGTTAGGGCTGAATTTTAACTGCGAAAACTGCTCTCTTTCTCTCTTTTTTTTGGCTGCTGAAAAAACTCTCTGTGTATATGAAAATAAGACCTAAATAGGCTTATATTTGCCTCATAATAATGGTCCTATGGGCAAAAATGGGTTTGTCCAAATTGGGCTTTTATTTATTCACATAGGAAGGGAAAAAGGCCCATAACCCAACAATTCTCCCCCTCACGACTATGTGGAGGAGACCGCCATCCCGGCGACCATGCAACAATCTTCAAAATTCCCTCTTGGCAAAGCTTTAGTCATCATATCAAAACTATTGTCATTTGTATGAATCTTTTCAAGCTCAAGCAATATAGAATCCAACACATCTCGAATCCAATGGTATCTCACATCAATGTGTTTAGACCGACCATGGAACGTAGAATTCTTGCCAAGATGTATAGCACTTTGACTGTCACAATAAAGCACATACCTCTCTTGAGCACAACCAAGTTCCCCCAAGAATCTCTTCATCCAAATCAATTCTTTACAAGCTTCAACGACAGCAATAAGCTCAGCTTCAGTAGTAGATAGAGCAACACATTATTGCAACCTAGATTGCCAAGACACAGCTCCCCCTGCAAAAGTAACCAAGTACCCTGAAGTAGACTTGCCAATATCAACATCACCAGCCATGTCTGAATCAGTATAACCACAAAGAATAGGCTTCCCTGTACCAAAACACAAACTCAGACTAGAAGTGCCACAAAGATATCTAATAACCCACTTCACAGCATTCCAATGTTCTCTTTCAGCATTAGAAAGAAAACGGCTAACAACTCTAACAGCGTGAGCAATATCCGGTCTTGTACAAACCATCGCATACATCAATTTACCAACAGCTGAAGCATATGGAACTTTCTTCATATCTTCCTTCTCATCATCACTAGAAGGACACTGTTTCGTGCTCAATTTGAAGTGCATAGCTAAAGGTGTACTGACAACCTTAGCTTTGTCCATGCTGAATCTGCGAAGTACTTTCTGAATGTACTTCTCTGGTGATAATACCAATTTCTTGGCAATTCTATCACGGACAATCTGCATGCCAAGAATCTGCCTTGCTGGTCCTAAGTCTTTCATAGCAAAAGACTTACTCAACTTTTGCTTCAACTTGTGAATCCTGCAAGTATTATGAACAACAACAAGCATGTCATCAACATAAAGCAACACAATAATAAAGTCACCATCAGAGAACTTTTGCACAAAAACACAATGGTCTAAAGAAGTCTTCTTGAAGCCCTGCTGACTCATAAAAGAACCAAACTTCCTGTACCACTGCCTGGGAGCCTGTTTCAAACCATACAAGCTCTTCTTCAATTTGCAAACATAATTCTCTTTACCTTTGACTTCAAAACCTTCCGGTTGCTCCATATAAATTTCTTCATCTAAGTCACCATGGAGGAAAGCAGTTTTAACATCCATTTGCTCAACCTCTAAATCTAGACTTGCAGCCAAGCCTAGAACCACACAAATGGATGACATCTTCCCAACTGGAGAGAATATCTCATCAAAATCAACTCCCCTTTTCTGATTAAATCCATTGACAACTAATCTAGATTTGTACCGTGGAACTGGATTACCATCTTGATGTTTCACCCGAAAAATCCACCGGTTTACAAAGCTTTTATGTCTTTATGTAACTTAACTAAATCAAAGGTATGATTATCATGCAAGTATTTAATCTCATCTTCCATATCATCAAACCACCTTTCTTTTTCTTCACTTTCCATGGTCTCATCAAGACTCTCAGGTTCTCCCCCGACAGTCAAGAGTACATACTCATTGAGAGAATAACGAGATGAAGGAATTCTCTCTCTAGTAGATCATCTGAGAAAACTCTCTGGAGCATCTATAATTGGTTGTTGGACAAACACATCATCTTGCACTAGAGCATCAACAACATCATGCCGGTCATTCTGAACATGATCACCATCTTCATTATCAACTTGATTTTAATTATTATGAAGATTTTCTTCCGGTGCAATAGTCAAATGAACTAGATCAACATCAACTAAGCTCTCACTACTCTGAAAATCAGCCTTGTCAGCTTTGTCAAAATCTTCAATTGTTTAGTCTTCAAAGAACACAACATCACGGCTTCTAACAAGTTTCTTTTCAACAGGATCATAGAAACGATAGCCAAATTCATCTTGACCATAAGCCATGAAGATACACTGCCTAGTTTTAACATCCAACTTTGACCTTTCATCCTTAGGAACATGTACAAAGGCTTTACACCCAAAGAATCTAAGATGATCATAAGAAACATTCTTACCAGTCCAAACTCTGTCAGGGACATCACCATCTAAAGCAACAGCAGGAGGTAAATTGATAACATAAGCAGCAGTATTAAGTGCTTCTACCCAAAAGGAATCTGATAGCTTAGCATCTGCAAGCATACATCTAACCCTCTCAACTAGAGTTCTGTTCATCCCATATGCTTAACCATTTAACTGAGGAGTCTTTGGAGAAGTTTTTTTTGATGCCTAATACCCTGCTCTCTGCAATATCTATCAAAAGGACAACTATACTTACCACCATTATCTGAGCGGAAGCATTTCAATGTCTTCCCTGTTTGTCTTTCAACCAAGGCTTGAAAACTCTTGAACACATCAAGTACTTGATCCTTGGACTTCAAAGGAAATAACCAGAGTTTGCGAGAATGATCATCAATAAAATTCACAAAGTAAAGTGCACCACCATGAGATCTTACCTTAAAAGGAGCACACAAATCAGAATGTACCAACTCCAGCAAATCAAGATTTCTTGAAGGCGGATGATTCTGAAAAGAAACTCTTTTCTGTTTACGGCTAAGCAATGAATACATGTCTTCAACTTTGCTTGTTTCACTCCAGAAAGAAAATTTATCTTAGCCAAACTATCAATCCCCTTCTCGCTCATATGACTCAGCCTTCTATGCCATAACTCTGATGAAGTATCATTCTCCAGCAAATTTACTGAGTTCTCAGGACATGGAGCCCTGAAATACATACAAGTTAGACAACTTTTCACCACGGGCCACAACCATCAAACCTCTAGTAAGCTTCCACTGGGCAACACCAAGTGTATTAACATAACCCTCATCATCAAGATATCCCGCAGAAATCAAATTCAAGCGAACATCTGGAGCATGCTTGACATTATTGAGAACTAATTTGGAACCATTGTTACTATCCAAAAAAATTGTCCCAATGCCAATAACTTCAACTTCATGATTATTGCCCATTTTCAACGTTCCAAAATTACCTGGAGTATAAGAAGCAAATAATTCCTTCTTTGGCGTGACATGAGAAGTAGCACCAGAATCCACAAACCGGCTAGACTCATCACGAACAAGATTAATGGCATTTGCATCACAAGAAACAAGAAGATCATCATTAGCAACAACAACAACACGATTTTCATTATCGCCTCCTCTCTTTTGTTGTCTCATATCTCTCTTGTGCTTGTAACAATATTTCATGATATGCCTATTCTTGTGGCAATAGTCACATGTAATCTTATTGTATTTAGACTTTGACTTTCTTCTACTTTTACCTCTATCATTCTTACCTCTGGACTTGTTTCTCCCCCTATCTTCAGTAACCAAAACATCGGAGTGTGAAGCTGAAGAAGATGAGGCTTGAGATCTTCTTCTCATTTCTTCATTCAGGACACTACTCTTAGTATATTCCATGGTTACAACACCACTGGGAGAAAAATTAGTCAAAGAAACTCGAAGAGTTTTCCAAGAGTCTGCCAGAGTATTAAGAAGCCAAAGTCCCTGTATCTCATCATCAAACTTTACACCCATTCAGGACAGCTGGTCAAGAACACCCTGAAAATCATTAATATGATCAGAAATAGGAGTGCCCTTTTTATACCTGATATTCATTAATTGTTTCAATAGGAACAACTTGTTGTTGCAGTCTTCGAAGCATAAAGTGTCTCGAGCTTGTCCCACAATTTTTTGGAATGTGTCTCATTCACAATATGATTTCTAACATTATCTTCAACCCATTGTCTAATATATCCACAAACCTGCAGATGCTCAAATTCACATTCTTCATCATTCAAAGGCTGAGGCTTATTAGAAGCAAACACAGGTAAATGCATCTTTTTGACAAATAGAATATCTTTCATCTTGCCTTTCCAAATATGATACTTACTACCATTTAAACACACCATTTTGCTCATATTTGCCTCCATCATTCAAAATGACAATCAACAATAACCAATGCTCTGATACCACTTTGTTGGAAAAGACAAGGCACTAACAAAGAATGCCTGACAGGATAACAACAGAAGAATACTCAAGTCTATACTTTCCCTTCTCGATTTGAACCAAGAGAAGACAAACAACCACAAGCAATATGATATTAAGTCAGAAAGTAATTCAACCAAACAAATATAACAATGCAATAATAAACCAATCACACAAGACGTGGAAAACCCTTCGATGTGAAGAGTAAAAAACCACGGGACCAAAATCTCCACTATAATCACCAAGATTTACAATATTGTTCTACAAAATTGGCCACAAAACAAGTGTCAAACAACGAGCAAGAAAAAAATAAGATTGCACCAAATATAGAGAATTAAAGGAGCAAAATCACAAATTTCGCAGCTACTGCTCACGACAGCAAAACTGAAGTTGCAGGCCACCAAATCCAAATATCTCAGTTCCTATTCAAATATTGAGATGAAGATAATATGCTGTCCAAAAATCAGCTCAATCATACAAGAAACGAAGCGGGAATCGCAATTTGAAGTTGGATGTTAGGGATGAATTTTGACTGCGAAAATTGCTCTCTATCTCTCTTTTTTGTTGGCTGCTGAAAAAACTCTTTGTGTATATGAAAATAAGACCTAAATAGGCTTATATTTTCCTCATAAGAATGGGCCTATGGGCAAAAATGGGTTGGTCCAAATTGGGCTTTTATTTATCCACATAGGAAGGGAAAAAGGCCCATAACCCAACATGTGCAACCCTTATTTAGTTTCTGTCAAGTGCTTAATAAGTTAAAATGCTAAGGAAATCTTTCATTTGACATCACATACGAATCTTTTAGCTATAATATCATCGTATGCAGTCCTTGCCTATCCAATTGAGGAATTATGTCCCTATAAAAGTGCATGTGTGCCCCACGCAACAAGTCCAAATATGTTTTGAATGAAGTGCCTTCCAATCGTAATCAGTTGTTCACTTTCTTAATGAATCGTTTGCCATAGGTTCTTAATTTCCATACAACTTCATGGACCATCAGTATTCTTTTTTCCCAAATGAAGTTCATAAGTCAATTAATTTCCTAAGTAGAACACTAAAATTACAATTGCTTCCTATATCATTGTTTCTGCCTCGATTAATTCACATGTCTTCATAACTGCTATATAGACCTTAATATCCAAATAGTTATGAATATTAGAAGAATAACTCAAATATTTAAAATACAAGGTAAACTCAAGTTATGGGTTAAAGTATCTAGCACGCGCCAATCTTAATTCTTGCACTTCAAGGTGACAACTCATGGGGTGGTTATTCCTAGCATGGGCTGATCCAAGTACAAATTATTATGGGTTGTAGCCTAGGGGATAAAAGCCTAGCATGGGTCGATCTGATTTGTATATTTATGAGGACCGTATCCTAGAAGTTAAAGTGTCTAGTATGGGTACTCCTCTTTTATCAGTGTCATCTTGTCATTGTGTCACATGCTACAAGGTATATAAATCATAGATGAATAAGCTAAAACAAAAGATTATAATGTACATGAATCCACAAGTATAAGAAAAGGTTAAATGTGGTCTCTTATCCTTATGGTTAAAGAATATTGTACATTATTACTTGATTTTACTTGAGCCCTTATTTAACATATGTATACTTTATGCCTCACATATTCAGTATATTTTTTTGTATTGACGTCCCAAATGGGGACATTGTGTTTCATGACACAGGTACATATACTCAAGATAATATAATATGTCCAATAGAAGTACAAGATACTCAGTGGCCTTTAAGAAGCTCCATGTTGATTCGGGGCTTGTCGAGTCTCTAACATATTGTTGATGTTATATTAGAGTTAAGGGTATGGAGGGGTCATGTCCCGACCTAATCCAAGTTTTTATCTTTTAGAGTCTTTGTTGAATACATGTCAAAGTAAAGTGTGGTTATGTCTTGTTTTTAATAATTAAGGCATCAACTCCTAGCAGGTGCATTTATTTTGAGTATATCAATGTTGGCCTTTTATCAAGGTATTTGACCTACACTCATCAAAATGTTTTAGTTATTATAGTTTCATGTACGATAAGCACAAGTTATAAGTTGGTTCTCTCATGCCTTTAAGGCATTAGGTGTCTGTACATCTCAATGGGACTTGGGGTGTGACACTTTTATAAACGGTTTCGTTACCACAAAGATCTAGGGATAAAAATTAGTATATCATTAATGTTGGATTTTATTTGCCCTAAATTTCTTACCATTAATAGGTTTTTCTTTTAGGAAAAGATTTTATATTGATTAATCATTTTTCTAAAGTAGGAAAAGGTTTACGAGTCTATAAATAGAGACTATTCCTTCTAACTTAATCAACATTCACAATGTAGTCTTAAAGTCTTTGAGAGTTTTGGTTAGGGAGAGAATTTATGGGTCACAAGCTTGATACGTTATCGCTTGTGTGAACCTCCATGTATTCCGAGTGAATTGCTTGAGGTTGTTTCTCTCTATATTTTGTACTCACAGATTTATAGTGGATTTCTCATCTCCTTTGTGAAGGTAGGTCAATTGACCAAACCACGTCAAACCTTTGTGTCTTTTGGTATATTTCTCGTTGTCTTCTTACTCGTGGTCCTTTGAGGTTTGCTTTGCTAGCTACTGCATTTACACCTGCTAATTTTTGGTCCTAACAAGTGGTATCAGAGCCAGATTAAATAACGGAGTCAGGTTTAGTGGTTCGATAATCGATGATTGAACCAGGTTAGAAAGAGGTGTTCATCTTGAAGGGTGTAACTCTAGCCGCAACCTTTTTTGAGAGTAATGAAGAATTTTGTTGGAGATATTTTTTTAGAGAGATTTTCTGTGTTGAGACATAAATTTTGCCAAGGAGATTATGGAGAAGATAAGTAAGTTCTTGAAGATTAAGTCAAGAAGGTGAACAAATTTATTTTGTTAGAAATTCAGGTCAAGGGGGGAGAATTGTTGGGTTTTATTTGCCCAAAATTTCTTGCCATAAACAGGTTTTCCTTTTAGGAAAAGATTTTGGATTGACTAATCCCTTTCTTGTAGGAAAAGGTTTAGGACTCTATAAATAGAGAAATGTTCGTTCTAACTTAATCGGCATTCACAATGTAATCTTAATGACTTTGAGAGTTTTTGTTAGGGGGAGAATTTGTGGGTCAGAAGCTTGATACGTTATCACTTGTGTGAACCTCCCATGTATTCCGAGTGAATTGGTTTAGGTTGTTTCTCTAAGTATTTTGTACTCTCATATTTATAATGAATTGCTCATCTACTTTGTGGGCGTAGGTCGATTGATCGAACCATGTTAAATCTTTGCGTCTTTTGGTATATTTCTCGTTTTCTTCTTATTCGTTGTCTTTTGAGGTTTGCTTTGCTAGCTTTCGCGTTTACACTTGCTTATTTTTTGTTCTAACAAGTGGTATCTGAGCCAGATTCAATGACAGAGTCAGGTTTAGTGGTTCGATAATCGATGATTGAACCAGGTTAGAAAGAAGTGTTCATCTTGAAGGGTGTAGTTCTAGCCGCAACCTTTTTGACAATAATGAAGAAGTTTGTTGGAGAAATTTTTTCATAGAGGTTTTCTGTGTTGAGACAAAAAAAATTTCAAAGGATAATATGGAGAGGAGAAGAAAGTTGTTGAAGATTAAGTCAAGAAGGTGGACAAATTTATTTTGTAAGAAATTCAGGTCAAGGGGGAGAATTGATGGGTTTTATTTGCCCTAAGTTTCTTACGATATATAGGTTTTCCTTTTAAGAAAAGATTTTATATTGAATAATCCTTTTTTAATAAAAAAAAAAGTTTAGGGCTCTATAAATAGAGACATGTTCCTTCTAACTTAATCAGCATTCACAATGTAGTCTTAAAGGCTTTGAGAGTTTTGGTTAGGGAGAGAATTTATGGGTCACAAGCTTTATACGTTATCGCTTGTGTGAACCTCCCATGTATTCCGAGTGAATTGGTTGAGGTTGTTTCTCTCGGTATTTTGTACTCTCAAATTCATAGTGGATTGCTCATCTCCTTTGTGGACGTAGGTCGGTTGACTGAACCACATCAAATCTTTGTGTCTTTCGATATATTTCTCGTTGTCTTCTTACTCGTGGTCTTTTGAGGTTTGGTTTTCTAGCTTCCGCGATTACACCTGCTTATTTCCGATCCTAACAATTAACTCCCTAAATACAATTTGCAAAATTATCAAATATATTGTCATAGATGTTACACTTGAAGGACCTAGAGACCAATCTTGTACCATTAAAAAAGACATTTAGTATATATGTTAATGTTCAAGTAGTATTATGGTACTCCTTTTTTTAACCAACTTACATGCATATAAAAATAAAATCATTAAGTTTTAACTTTATCTATTATATGCATCAACATAAACTCACTAATTGAAGCTATGAAAAACATAATAACTGATATCAAACATGTACGGTAGGATATCAATTATCACTAGAGTGTAATTTTGTTCGTTTCAAAATTTAGTCCTTACTTATCACATAATACTTTGCCTTAATCCTGTCTCACATATACCATATATATTAAACTAGTTAACTTGTATGTTCAGTTTAAACAACAGTTTTTGAAGATCACTAGTTGTTCAATGATAAAACCAACTAAAAAGTAGGTTTGTTTACTAGCATAAATATTTTCAATTAAAACGTTAAATTAATTAAAAAGATAAATAATTTACGCTATGTATAGTACATAAAAGATAACATAATTACATATCGATCTCCTATGTTGATATAAAGTGGAAAACGCAAAATTAGCATTATTCATGGTGAACAAATAAATATGTTAAGGTTCAATGATGTTGACTATGATCAATACAAAGGGGTTGGGAGCGAAATTCGGTCAAAGAGGATAGTAAAAGAGGGACTAGGTTTATCTTTCAAGCCAATATATATCAAGGATTTTTCCTTAAAATCACATTTTTAGAAAGTCTCAAAAATATTGAAATCCTCGGTACGCAAGTTCTTGATCGAGTCTCAAAATCAATTGAACTAAATGACTTTTGAAAAGCTCCAAAATGTAAATGAACATTCTCTTGTAAATCACAAAATCAAATGAAAATTGTATGATTCATGACAAGTGAATGCTTTTGAATTCTCCCTTTTCATATTTTCAAGATAATTTTCATCATCATTTCAAATATTGGATCAGACACTCAAAGATTATTGAGAGAACAAGTAACCATTATGGAACTAACCTCAACTCGCAAGATAGGTAGTAAAATAATTGGAACTGTCGGACTAATAAAATTAAAAGCAGCGTAGTAACATCGAAAGATTAAGCCCGAAAAAAGAACATATTAAAACATTAAAACATGAAATCATCATTAAAAATAGATACAAGTTTAGAAAATAACTATCTTAAAAGCATATCTCATTGTACATAATCAAAGAAAACCACCAAAATTACGAAAGCAAGTAATATCCCTAATTCTTGATGAGATAGATAAAAGAACTTCCTTGAACCTACATGCACTTTGGTTTTCTCGGGGCAACATAAGGATGAAATTGGTCAGTCACATGTTCATTCGGGGATGGAATCGTTGGGTCAATGGGAAGGTCAAGTCGACCTGATGGGGAGACCACTTGCCACTTTTCTGGAAGAGTTGAAACATAATGGTAGGAGAAAAGAGGTAGAGCTCCAATATGGTTGACTTTAGTTGGTGCAATTTTTTGTATTGTTGCTGAACTTCTAGGAGGCTTATGTTTATCACCCTTAAGAATAAACAGTAAAAACATTCAATTAGAATCAGCACAAGTGACCAACGCATTGGGTTCAACCCGAACTAGTTCATCCAGATTCAAATCCTTTTCTTTTGGTTCTTCTTCAAGAAGATAAATGTTTCTTTGTTTGATGAGATTTGAACTTCGAATGAATTAGGATATTTGTAAGGATAAGTTGAATGACTTTCTTTTTTTTTCTCTTTGGATTTTTGCATAAGCTTTCACATGTAGGAAGGTTTTGAAATGAGTGAAAATATATTAAAGCTTCGGGGTAATGTAAGGAATTTGGAATTCAAATTTACCAACTAGAAAAGTGATGAAATTTAATAGATTGGTTAAATTAGTTTATTATTTAAATTCTAAGATATAATAATCACTCGATTATAGATAATTATCAAGTAAAGTTATATTGTTATGAAACTATAAAAACAATAAGAAGAATAAAGTAAGAAAAAGATAAAAGGCTTTTTATTAATCTTGATGTATATTCAGGATTCATGGATTTTATTTACAATGAAGGAAGACCTCTTTGTTTATAGGAGAGACCTAAGTTGATCCAAGTAGGATTTCTAACTTTATCCGAAAAGGACTCCACATAATTAGAAATTCACTATAATACAAATATGTTAATAACATTCCCCCTTAAATGTAAGTAGGTTATGTGCCTCGTTAAAATCTTACTAGATAAAATCCAGTGGGAAAAAATTAAGTGAAGGGAAAAGAACATCATATTTAATAATACACATTATGGATGCCTCATTAAAAACCTTACAAGGAAATCTAAGGGGACAAAACCTTGTGAGAGAAAAAGAGTATATCACGTATTAACACTCTCTAATGAGAACATCCACAGACTTCAATATTTGTTTTCCAAACTTCTGCACCATTTGTTGCATGTTAATATCACCATTCTTGGAAGCTCATTAGTGTAGCAAAATTTTGACGAAATATGCTTTCTTCGATCTTCTTTTATGAATCTTTCCTTCAAGATCAAAAATTTCTGCAAGTTCCTTACTTCAACTTCTTTAAGCAAATAATCTATTGCCTTTTGAAAACTCTTCAATAGTTTCAATTCTAGCCATCAACTTGCATAACAATAATTATATATGGTTTATGCATTTTAATTCTATTTAATCGTTGTGAGGATTATAATGAAGTTTCCAAAAGCTTGTATATTCTTTAGATTTTGATCCCAACATATATTTTCGTATCAAGTTTCTCAATTGAAAACATTCAATATTAAATGTATGATATTTTCTAGTGCCTATATGGCAAATCAACTAAGATTAACGCTTAACAAGGTGTATCATTTCACTTTTCACTTGATAATTGTTTCTACATCAATATGTTTTAATAATTATAGAATTTATATTATCATAATATTTTACAATATTTTGCGCTATATTATTAAATACATTGCCAAGGATATATTATTTTTATATTATTTATAATACGACATAACTTATTGAGATCCCATATGAATCGATACATTCTCTCTTTAAATTTAATTTTAATTTATTTTTATTCATTAAAATAAATAATACTTCAAATAATATTCACATGTTCTTGCAGATTCTTATTTATTTGGGTTATAACTAGGCCTAAATTAGATTGTGGTTAATTGTCATGTGGATTTAAAAAGATAAAAAGATCATGTGAACAGGATAAAATGTTTGTCGTGTTTTGTTGATAAAATATTAATAGGGTGTTTTCTAAGATAGATAAATAACTTCGGAAACTTTTTTGTCTCCCCCCTCCCTCCCCCCCCCCTCCAATTAACAGACCTTCTAAGTTATTATATCCTTAATCTCCCTCCCACAACACACACACACAATATAGATTTTTTGCCGATATATCATGTGCGTATGATTTCATTAAATTTACCATAGAAGCTTTTCCTATTAATTTATAATTAGAGATAATAATGATGTTATTGCTAAAAGTAAATTAACAAGAATGATGAGAACACATCCGAAAATGAAATATAAAAAGAATTACAAGATGATATATCTCAACACAAAAAAAAAATAGAAATATTAATCACTGATTAATTTTCACAAAATCCTATCAAAATTGCATTACTATTTTTTTTTATATACAATAAGTAACTATAGAACATTCATTACTCGATTAGAAGAACTTGTGTATTTTTGTTTATTTCCATAAATATATTAAATTTTATTAGATAAATAATTTCTCACACACATACCATATATATCAAAATAGTTTTGTTGCGCCATCTAAATGATTATATTGGGTAGAGGACATGCAATTTTCTTAGTATCTTATTATTAAAGATTAAAAAAAGTAAAAATATCGCAGTTGAATAAACTCCTTTTGTATATTTATGACTAGTCTTCACACACACACACACACACAAAATTTTAAGTTTATTTTATTCATTAAATAAATAATAATCAAATAAAAAATTACATGTTCTTGCAAAGTCTTATTATTTGGGTTATGACTAGGATTAAATTAGACGGTAGTTTATTGTTATACGGATTAAGAGAGATAAAAAGATCACGTGAACAAAATAAATGTATGTCATGTTTTGTTGATAAAATAATTATAGGGTGCTTTCGAAGATAGATAAACAACTTCAGTAACTTTTTTGGCTCCCTCCTCCTCCAAAAAAGTGCTTGACTTTGTTAGATAATTACCAAAAATTAAGTGACCTTCTAAGTTATTATATTGTTAATCTTCCCCCTCCCAACACACACACCGACATAATATAATTTTTTTGCCGATATATCATGCTATTTATGAATTCATTAAATTTACGGTACAATTTTTTGTGTTAATTTATTATTAGAGATTAATTAAGCAGGTTTTGTAGTAATAATAATAATAATAATAATAATAATAATAATAATAATAATAATAATAATAATAATAATAATAATAATAGTAATAATGTTATAATATAAAAATAAATTAACAAGAATGATGAGAACAGATCAGAAAATGAAATATGAAAAGAATAACAAGATGATATATCTCAAGGAATTAAGAACAGAAAGAGTAATCATTGATTAATTTTCACAAAATCCTATCAAAATAGCATTACAATTTTTTATTGATATACTATAAGTAACTTTAGTACGTTGATTACTCTATTAAAATAATTTGTGTATTTTTGTTTTATTTCCATAAATGTATATAATTTAATCAGATAAATCATTTCTCACACCCAAATCATATATATCAAAATAGTTTTTTTTCTCATCTAAACGATTTTATTTTGTTTATGACATGCAATATTCTAAATATTTTATTATTAAAGATAATAAAATAAAAAAAATCATAGTTGAATAAGCCCCTTTTGTATATTTATGACTAGTCTTTGGTATTTAGAGACCAAGACAACTTTAAAAGTCAAGTAATGATGGACCGTATCAACAACCACATGTTGGTAAGCCACCACATAGTGCGGACTGACAAACAATGAGCATAATGGGCAAAAACCTTAAATTGAGGAAAAATACCTTATAATAAGGAAATACAAAACTCTTGGGAAGAGATGGCATAATATACATAATAATATTTGATCAAATAAGATGAACAGGTGCAAGATTGAACAAATCCACAAAAAGGAGTACAAGATTGAAAATAAGAAAAATACGTACACACTTGTTACGACTAAAAAGACTAGTCAAACTTATAGACAAATGAAGATGGGTCAAAATATTATGCCACTATCTGAACCTTGATTCCAGATATCCAACTACTATGCACGTGATCAACGTGGGCGGCTTGCACATAGATTTGCATCACGAAAAATAGATGTTGAGTGTACTAGGAGTACCAAAACAGTAGGAAACTACTACACATGAAACGACGGCTGAGCTTTGAAGTTTAATAGATAAAGTAACATATGACGTAACAATCATCAAGGAGGAAGAAGAACGGAACAATAGCGAAAATCCTTATCACGAGCCTCCATTATATAACAAGAAGTGAAAGGATAAAATCAAGTAGCTAAATGTCAAGACCCTCAAAATTTGTTTAGGTGTCTAGAGACTCACTTGTGCCTAAAAACTTTAATAACATGTTAATTTAGTGTTTTATAGTGTGTTTACTTGATTTGAAGTAATTTGGAGGTCAAAAACCCAATATCGTCCGAGACGTTCGAAAGTTGGACTTTAGACGTACTAGTGTGTTCTAGTGTGCCGTTGTATGTTTTAAGTGATTTTTTGGGTTCTAAATTGATAGGGAAGTATCCTAATTGCTAATTTACTTATTAAGGTTTGAAATTTCCGGGCACAACTCCTCAAATACCACCCAAAGAATCCTCGAAAAGGACCCCAATGTTGGCAGTAGATTGCTTAGGTCATCGCCAATAGATGGCCAGACATCAATGGCCAGTACACTGATCGACGCCCCGTCGACTGAGAGAAGTTATACACACTTAGGTGTGAGCTAATCCCCTAAGAAGGGAGCCTCAGTCACCATCACTGGAGTGCAGGACGACCCATCACTCCATACACACTTAGATTGCTAATGATGATGAATACATTTATAGCATGACACCTACGCATATGAACCTTATACGAATGTATGATCAAAGTATTTAAGGAGTCTTCTATTCTAACGATGAATATGTTCTTTTCTCCTGTGATAAAATGTGAGTGTGTGTAGTCTATTGTCATTAATACTATATATATGTCTATGACTTGAGACTTGAGGAACGTTTTACATGTGTTGTGATCTTTAATGGGTGGCTTTTTCAATGTTATGTTATAGCCATTATGTGATCATGTTGACCAATGTACACAGACTTCATCTATGACTATAAGTAGCGTAGATTCATGATGATTAAGGAAAGTATAGTTCTCCTGTGAATCATTACCTTTTTATATGCATGTATTTCAACGATTAATGAATTTATGAACATATGTAAAAGGACATTCTCACATGAAGTGGGGTCTTTGATGAAAGGACATTCTCATCTCAGAAACCCTTCAACTATACGATATATGAGTGAGCAAGATCTTAAAGCCTTCTTTATTAACTAATGCATTAAAGGATTTAATATATTTCAAAAGGGAGTTTTAGTGTAGCACCGAGTAAGAATGATAAATGAGAGCAGAGGCTTTACATTTACTAAGTTCGGCTTCAACAAGAGAACCTTCACATTAATCAAGTCCGAGTTCCTAACATAGATGTTCTTCCATGAGATGGAAACCTCCACGCTATTAAGTCAAGGTTTCTTTTAACAAAATTCATGTTCCATAACTACGTTCCCCCATAGGATATAGCTTGTCCATTCCACCTAGATAGCTATGCATCATTGGTTACACCTTAGGCAAGTTTTAACCCTCTTTTTTCGGTAATGATGGAGAACATCAGATTCCATGTAGCTCACATAGTCTATGTATGTTATGGATATGTATATCTAAGTAATAAATTAAATAAGATAATATTATGGACTCTAATCATAACTCCTTGAAGAGATTACTTAGTATAGGTAGGACTCTGGACCCAAAATGACTTAGGTGAACTAGAGCCTAACATGTTTGTCATGGTGGTCAAAGGTCCTAAAATAGTCTAATATATGGTATTAAGTCATTCTAAGCGTTTAAGTTCATTGGAAGTCAAACTTCAAGGGACGACCAAGACGTTCAAAAGATGTGCCTTGAAACGACCTTGTGCTTCTAAGCATGTTTCGTTGAGTTTTACGTGTTCGTTTTGGGTGAAATTCATGTGAGAGGTCCTAAACTGATATACGGTAATGTTTGGGTATGACACATCCAGGAAAAACATCCCCATATACCATCCAAGGGTCCTTGAGGAAGGACCCAAAGTTTGTGTCAAGGCTTCCCAATACACCCCAAACCATGGAGGCAATCGACGCCCAGTGGGTCACTCGACGGACCGTTGGTTGGGTATCGTCATTTGGTACATAGCCTGGGGAAAGTAGGGACCAAGTACAAGTCTTCCAGAGCACAGACCAACATGATGGTCTTTTGGTCAAGGGACGATTCGTAGTTTGGCTTTCGTCGATGGGCATTGCCTTGCGTGCAACTTTAGCGTTAAGTGAGGGGTGAAGTTGTAATTTCACCCCAATTCCCAATAAGAATATTGTAGCTTCCTTAGGGTCTTTTGGGTATTATATATGTGGTTATAATCCTAAAACACTAAGAAGATTTCATTCTTCTAAATAAAAACCCGAATCCTTTGAATTCTCTCTAGAACTCCATTAGAGTCAAAACTCAAGGAAGGGATTGGGTTGACGAATTGAATGGAGATTCTTCCTCAAATTGAATAATTAGCTTCATCGAGGTATTAATTTTGATCCTTGAAACTCTCTTCATCAAGGAGCCCAGTTCTCAAGAAGTTTTCTGAAGTTTTCAAGTTGAATTGTCTAATTTCATTATTCTACCATGGGTTCTTGCATTAATTATTTTTAAACATTTATTTGGATAAAATTGTTATTTTATTTATGATTTTAACCAAAATTAACTATGAACCCACGAATTGGATGAACCCCAGTTTTTGACTAAGTTATGGATTACTTGATATTTTATCGAATGTTGATGAATTATGATGTAGATTTCTATGGGTTATCTAATGATGTAATAATTGTAATAAAATTGATATCTAGGTTGTATTGGATTGATAAATTTGTAGTAATTTGACCTATTTTCATGAATATTGTTATAGTTATGTTGAATTGTTGTTATGGCCATGGGTAAGGGCCTTGTGATATCGAATTTTGGGTGATTTGGCATTAAATTGGGATGTTGAGGATGATGTGGTGGTAAGCTTCCCTATTTACTTTATTTTTATGATTGTTAGACATCAATTATGTTCTGATTGGTATGATCCACTTATGGTAGCGGTGTTATGTGCTTTACATGCAATAGATGTGGCCTTGTCGGCGTTATCTTAAGTAATACGATGATTATGGCCTTGTCGGCAAAATAATTGAAGTAATGTGACTAATTGTATAGTTGATTATATGACGTGTGATGATATCTATCTACATGTTAAGCAATATGAAAGTATATGTGTTCTATTCATGTTATATAGGTGATCATGTTAAACTATGAATGTGGTTTTGTGTGTAAGCCTTAAGGTTGATATATGTTATTCCTACTTGACTATATGAGTCTATGATGTTCATAATTATGTTGATATGATAGTATATGCAATGACTTGAAGATGATAAGATTTATTTTCTATGTGCTTCTAGAATGACATGTATTATGAGTTAAAGTGAAGTATGTGGTGTCTTGTCTTAGTTTACTTGTGTCCCTTGCTTGATGTATGTATGAATGTGAATATGTGATGTCTTGACTTAGGATGCTAAATTCTCTTTGTCTTGAATGTATGAATGACATGTGACCTTAAATGAAGTTAAGAGGATCTTTTATTAGAAACCTTAAACCTAGTATTAGGGTTATGAATGTTGAAGTCGTTATTTGTAATGGTATCCTTCAAAGTAAAGGAATGATAGACTTAAGGTTAATTGTCTAGAACGGTCAATCATATTAATCATTAGGAAAGTCATCATGAGATTTTTGTCTCCATTGGGAGGTAGCCCTAGTGGACATATCTTTGGTAGGGTAAATGTAATTGAGTAATGAACTTGATATGGAACCCCTTTATATGAACCTTAAGTGTAAATTACTGTATGAGAATGAAGGCTAGCACCGAGTGAGTAGGGTAAGGGAAGTAGTTCTAGTTAAAGAATGATACTATCTTACAAAGCATGCCCTTCATATTCCTTAACCATGTGCCTACATGGGATGTGTCTAAGTTCTACCATTAGCAAGAAGAACACCCTCATCGGAGTAGGTTAGAACTTCGGATTCCATGTCTTGATATTATGGTTTATGGAGGTTATTGCCTATTATCATCATATGGAATACCAATTAGCATTATATAACTTCTATGAAGGTTAGATGGTGGTATGGGATGCTATCTACACATTGCACAAAGGTTTTGAAGTTGTAAGGTGGAATTCCTAGGTCTTGTCCAACACCATTAGTTGAATGTACATTATGTGTTAAGTGTCTCCTAAATGAACTAATGAATATAATGACTTATGTTAAGAAAGTATGTTAATTGAGTAAGTACTTATCTATAGTTGTTAAGGGTTTTTTAGTTAAGGTGTGAAGGGGGCATAAGAATGGTCACTACGTATCTTACCTAGATGAGTGATGGACCGTGATTTCACAATACTTTCAATGTCTTTTCCTTAAATTAAGTGTGTGTCTTAAGCCTTTTTGTATTGATTTTTGATGTAGGCTTCTCTTTATTTGCAGAAAATCTGTCCAAAGGAGAACGCGGAGGATCTGAGTAGAATTTGCAGAAGTGACCACCTACGGAACCCACGACGGTCTATCGTGACTGTGACGGTTCTTAGGTGGCACGGTAGTAAGAACAAAATGGATGTTGAAGGAAGTTGGGGAATTCTGACCAAGTGTGGGACTACGAAAGCTCATGACGGACCGTCATTGCCGCGACGGTCTGTCTGGCATATTCATCCTGGTTGTCAGAGAGTAGTTCCAATACTTAATTTTAAGAAGTTTTTAAGTGTTGTGGAACGGAACCCCTCAACGGACTGTTATGCTTTCAACGGTCCGTCATATCTGTCCTTCGAGGGTAACAGAGACTTGATGAATGAAGCAACAGAAAATTATGCCAAGTATGGAATGACTGAGCCCACGACAATTCATAGTGTCCATCACGGTCCGACGCAGGGATCATCTATTCAGAAGCGTTTTGGACAGATTCGCCTTAAATAGAGTACTTATTTTATTGGGTTTTATTTTATTATAATAGTTCAAAAAAGATCGTTTTTGGGTTAGACTTTTGGATATTTTTTACTTCTCTTGTTTATGTATTGAACTCTTCATTTCGGTATTTGATCATACTTTTCCGGAATCAATTGGTGGTGTTTTTGTGAATTATTCAAGTGAATTTCTGTTTTTTCTTCATTCTCATAAAAGTAAGTGCATGACTTCTTATTTTATCAATATGAATTGTGTGATTATTTGAATGGGTAACTAAACTCCATACTAGGGTTGTGGGAACCATGGGTAAACAACAAGGTAAAATCTAGCTAAAATAACAATTCTAGAATAATGTCTTGCATGCATTGATAATTCTTTCTCTTAGAAGTATTTTTAGCGGATGACAAACTTTAGAACTCGCCTTATTACTACTTGCTGGACCAAGGAGGTAGATAATAGGAAAGAATTATCAACATAGATTTAGTGTATACTATTTAATAGGCTAGTATCAGTTGGTACGAAATAACAACTTAGTCAAATATCGAACATGATGCTTAAAATGAAGTGAAGATAAGATTTAGTAAAACAACACACGTAGCCGGACCAAGGTGCGGAGTGAAATTCTCTGGATGTCGGACCAAGGATTTAGGGATACCTAACTTAGCACTTTGCAAGCAAGATACTAGGAAAGGATTGTTATAGCTAGAATTACCAAGTTTGGAGCCTATAGAGAACATTTACGCCCTAGTTACACTCATTACTTGATTAAATTCCAATACTTGAACCTCTCACTTGTTTACATTAATTTAGCTAATAGCTTTTATTAATTAAAACCCCCTTTATTTATTTGTTTTAGGGAAATAATTTACTAAATAGAAGTAATAACAGAATAAAGTTAAGTTTGAACCAATATCCTCGTGGAAACGATTCCAACCTCACTTGTTGGGTTCTTTACTTAATGCGACCGCTTTTACTCCTTTTTGAGAAGTAAATTTGAGCGTATTAAATTTTGGCGCCGCTGCCGGGGAAAGTTGCTCTTAGATTAACTTTAAGCTTATTACCGAAGTTTTGTAAAGATTTTCCTAATTTTACTTTTTCATTTTGTTTTTATCTACTGCAGGTCTAACTTCCTTACATGCCAAACACACTGAGTAGGGGAATACCTGTAATTGAACCTGACCCAGAACTAGAGCGTACTTTAAGAAGAACGAATCAGAATTTGGGCATCCAAGGTGATGAGGTCAACCCACAAATGCCACCACTGGTCGATGCTCGTGACCCTGTATTACTTGATATTAGTGGGGAAGATGAAATACGGAGACAACCTCCCACTCCACGCCCTCAAGAGTACTATAGGGGCTATGAAAATACCATAGACTCTGATGTGCCACTCGTCTTGCCCTCTATAACACACGGCCACACTTTTGTTGTAACTAGTAGTCTGATGCAAATGCTCACTGCCTGAAGTTTATTTTCGGGGCTACCTTATAAGGATCCACATGCCCATATACCTGTCTGTCATGATCACGACGGATCATCAACTGGTCCATCTTCCAGCACAGAAACTATAGCAATACCATTTTAGTTATGGTTTTACGTTTTTGTTTTCTTCTTTGCATGTATTGTTTGTTTCTACCAGTACTAATTGTTGTTCTTTTCAGGTACTAATACTTATGGAACGAAAGCTAGATTGCATGTACGCACGAGGACTCTCAAAGTCCGTCACCCTATCTGCCTTACTGATCATTGGCTCTGACGATGAGCGCGACCCCGAATACGTGCCCCCAGGCACTGTCACTCCTGCATGAGCTGCACGTGCCACCAGAGCCACCCCCACGAAGGTGGTTCCCGGCGTAGTCACTGCCTCCTAGTCTGAAGAGGTGCACATACTGACCGGCATGCCTTCTGGGTGTACCACACACTCCAGCGATGCTTCCGGTTTTGATGAAGTATCGGGTTGTGAAGAAGTCTCTTGGTCTGAGGAGGCTTCTGCTCCAGCCACTGCATCTCAGTATGCCACGTCTCATGAGGTCAATAGTGCTGACTTCACTCCAGCACCACTAACTGGAGTCCCGCCCGGTTGCCGACCAGACCAACGGTGGTGTGGTGAGGGGCATTTTAAGGTGTACTTAGACGCCAAGCCGCCGAATGAGAAGGGGGTTATGACCGGACCCTTACACTGGAGAGACGGATCCTCACGGGAACTCTCCTAACCATGCCAGCAATCCATGCCCTCTTCACCAGGAACCGGCTAGAATGGACGGCTCGTGATGTGGGATGATACAGTGAGGAGTTGGTCAGAGAGTTCTATGCCTCTTATCTGTCGACTCTCTTATCTCAGATAGACAGGTGGGCTGCCCCCACAAAACAGGCCCCACTAGAGCATATCCGAGTCTTTGGCTAGCGGGTAGACATCTCCTTGACAACCATCCGCCGATATCTATACGACGAGAATGTTGATACCACCAGGACTCCTCTCACCATCGAGTTCGACTACGGATGGAAACAACTTAAAGATGGACTGTTCCTGAATGAGCCAGAGTTGAGAGAGACCACCAAGAGGTGGATTGCCTCGTACTTGTATGTTGATGGAGAGGCTTCTGATTGTGTACTTGAGCCGAAAGGAGCCATCAAGAATTCTAACCTGACCTTCATTGGCCAAGTTTTTTTGTTTGATAGTCCGCCAATTTATCCCTTTCTCGCACTGCTGCAGACAATATTGTTACTTGGGATCACACAGTTTTTATGTTGACAATGATAGCACGGTTCGAGGTGGACTTCACTTGGCTTTTTTAGGCGGTCATGAACGAGAGGGCTTTCATGGTCACTGCTACTTACCCATTTCCATGCATAGTGTACGGTTTGTGCAAGTCCGCAGGTGTGCCTATTTGGCACACCGATCAGATCATGACCCCGTCAGGAACTGTTGATATATGCCTGATCAAGGACGAGGCCAAAGAGTTTGCCCAATGCAGGGGGCCCCGTACGGAGGTACGTCTTCTTGGTGAGAATTTGTGAGAAACAGGTGGACATTGTAGAGAAAGCCTAAGCAGTTATCTAGGCTACATCTGAGCCTATAGATACAACCCCGGTTGAGTCTATCTTGGGTGGTAGCACCGCGACGAGCTCCTCTCGCTGGAGTCCCTCCGCCACTCTCGTCCCACTTGCTAGGGTCCAGAAACTTGAGGACTTAAATGGCCACTCTTCTGCATCACATCCAGCCTTGGTTGAAGAGTTTTATTGCTGAGGAAGAGGAGGGCATGTAGCGGAAGATGTCCTAGCACACATAGAAGAAGATCATGGAGGTTCATCTGAGTATGGACGCTATTGAGTTGCGTGTGCTAGCCCAGCCATCCTCTCCGATGAACGTGTCGACCATTCAGGATGATGTAGAGAGTCCGAGATCATACCTAGACACGATTATAGAGGCTAGGGTGCCCTAGTATAAGGCCCCTTTTGCAGAGCCCACTACCTCGACCACGAGAGCATGTGAAGTGGTGTAAATGTCGGAATGAGGATGACGCTAGGGCACAAAAGTGGGAGCTACGAAAGTTGGAAGCAGCGAGGAGAGCCTTGATTGGTGATGATGAGGCCCGTCAGTTAAGGGCTATTGAGTTTGCGGCTAGGGCGTCTAGCTACGGAGTTGTTGAGGCAGAGAAGAGCACTACTGATAGTGCTGTGATTGTTGAGAGAGGAACTATTGAGGGTGTTGTTGATTTTGAGGAAACTACAGAGGGTGTCTTGACTACAGAGGGAGTGGGTTCCGGGATGCCGGACTCATAAAATTATTGATCGACGATGCTTTGCACCTCAGGATTGCTTCACCTACCACTATTTTTGGATTCATTTATGCATTTTGTACAATGGCATATCTTTTTGTTGGGGGTGGGGTAAATGGAGAGTGAGTGCTATGGTGAAGTCTGAGTAGCCCAACTCACGTTCCTCTTTTGGGGTTTTCTTGCCTGTGTTCTTTTTCCCCAAGAGACTGGTTATTTTTATTGTTGAACCGACTTGTCTATATCTTGTGTACATAGTATAACTCTTAACCATGTCGCTAATACAGAAATGATATCCTGATGTAATGAAAATAAAGCATGACTAGGCATATTAACTGATAAATATGTGGCTTTAATCATGACATAGAGATACACCACCACATGACCCTAAATCTAAGACTCGAGTAGGTGTCTGATAATTTTGTAGAGTAATGAGATGTGCAAGTTAGTGTGAGGAAAATTTAAATAGTACACTATTTGTACTAAGGTAGAACTTACCTGGTTGGTCCTGCTAAAAGTAATTCGTAATAGACAATTAGGAAAGCATCATAGTCCCTTGTTCAATATAACCAATCTTTAGCCTAAATATCAGAAAACTGAATGAAATTTATCCTTTTTTGATCCAAATGATTTGAGCTTGAAATAGACCTTTCTTTTTTACCACACTGATCTTTTCTAGGAACAACGTGTTGGCTCTGGTCTCTCCATGGACATGTGCACCTCGGCTGATGCCAAAAGCATAAGTCAGGGTGGCTAATGCATAAAACAATCTTGGCGTGGCCCTGACCCAACTTTGGGTAGCTATCATGACGAATGATCCGCAAAATAGGGTTGATAGAACAAAGAGATAAAAAGAACAAAAGAAAAGTGACTCAAGAAAATTGTAAAGAAAAGTTAAATAAAAAATAATAATAAATACAAGCAAGAAAAGAAAAGAGTCACTTACACTAAAGAAAAAAGAAGGGAAAATAACAAGGTCAAAGAATATCAGAAAAAGGGTAGAATAAAATGATGAAAAGGTAGGATGCTTAACCGATATGTCAAGGAGGGAAACAAGTCACTAAAATATACCTAAATATACCCTACCTGATCCTTAGATAATGCTACAAGATAAGAATGTCCTATTGTGATCCTAAGAGTTGTTATGGCGAACTTAAAGAAGTGAAGTACGGGCAAGCCTATGGCAATATGTATCAATGAGTTCTGAAGTTGTTCTTAGAGCAAGTGTTGAAAAGTAATCCTTATACTTAAACTAAAATCACATTGTGAAAAATGAGGATGTAATTTTGAAGTGAGGACACTAGTTGCAATACCAAAAAAATTAGCACCTAGGTGAGAGATCGAAAAGTATAGGTGGTGAGTCTGTGTCATGGTCAGATCTACATAATTCAAGCGTAATAGTGATGGAATGCATGAACATAACGAGAATAATCAGGATTGAGATTCAAATGATTGTGAAAGCTAAAAGATGGATACTCTTGTACAAAGATTTTGTAGTGAGTCATAGTGCGTTGCTTGAGGACAAACAACAAATTTAAGTTGAGGGTGTTGAGGTACCGTGGTTTCACCATACTTTCAATGTATTTTCCTTAAGTTTAGTTTGTGTCTAAAGCCTTTTTTGTATTGATTTTTGATGTAATTTTATCTTTATTTGCAGGAAATCTGTCCAAAGGAGAACCGCAGGATTTGAGCAGAAATTGCAGAATTGACCAGCTACGGAGCCCACGACAGTCCGTAAGTGGCACCGTAGTGAGAAGAAAATTGTTGCTTAAGAAATTTGGGGAATTCTGACCAGGTGTGGGACTACGGAAGCTCATGATGGACCGTCATAGCTAGGACGATCCGTCTTGCATGTTCGTCGTGGTTGTCAAAGAGTGGTGCGAGTAACAAATTTCAAAAAGTTTCTAAGTGTTGTCGAACGGAAACCCACGATGAACCATCATGCTTGCAATGGTCTGTCATATCTGTCCGTCGAGGGTAACATAAAGTTGATGAAGAAAGTAGTAGAAAATTATGCCAAGTATGGAATGACGGATCCCACGATGGTCCATCTTGTCCATGACAATTCATCGTAGGGATCGTCGATTTAGATGAGTTTTACACAGATTAGCCTTCAATAGAGTCCTTCTTTTATTATAAATAGTTTTAAAAACTTCATTTTGGGGTTTGACTTTTTGATATATTTTAGTTTTGTTGTTTAAGTATTGAACTCTTGATTTTGGTATTTCATCATACTTTTCCGGAATCAATTATTGGTGGTTTTGTGAATTATTCAAGTGAATTTCTGGATTTCCTTCATTCACATAAAAGTAAGTGCATGAATTCTTATATTATCAATATGAATTGTGTGATTATTAGCATGGGTAACTAAACTCCATAACTAGGGTTGTGGGAACCATGGGTAAATAATAAGGTAAAATCTTTCTAAAATAACAATTCTAGAATAGTGTCTTGCATGTATTGATAATTATTTCACTTAGAAGTCTTTTTAACGGATGGCTAACGTTAGAACTCGCCTTATTGTTACTTGCTAGACCAAGGAGGTAAATAATACGAAAAGAATTATCAACATAGATTTAGTTTATACTATCTAATAGGCTAGTTTCGGTTGGTAAGAAGTAACAACTTAATCAAATATCGAATATGATGCTTAATATGAGGCAAAGATAAGGTTTAGTAAACCTACAAACTTAGACGAACCAAGGTACAGAGTGAAATTCTCTAGAGTCCGGACCAAGGATTTAGAGATACCTAACTTATCACTTTGCATGCAAGATACTACGAAACGATTGATAGTTAGATTTATCGAGTTAGGAGCCTGTGGGGTAAATTTACGCTGTAGTTACTCTCATTACTTGATTAAACTCCAATACTTGAAATTTTCACTTGTTTACTTTAGTTTAGCTAATTGCTTTTATAAATCAAAACCCCCTGTAGTTATTTGTTTTCGGAATATAATTGACTAACCAGAAGTAATAACAGAATAAAATTAAGTCTGAACCATTTTCCTCGTAGTAACGATCCCAGCCTCACTAGTTGGGTTCTTTACTTAATGTAACCGATTTTACTTCTTCTCGAGAATTCAATGTGAGCATATCAATGAGTCTTAAGAATGACTTTAGTTAGGGAAAACTTTGGAAGTCCTAAGGATTATTTAGATAGTCTTGAAGAGGTCAGTCATGGACATTATCTTCTTGATTAACTTAACTAAGTCTTTTGATAGCCTTTTGTATGTGAATGTCATATTATCTTATGTTGGTATGTTTAGTGTCTAGTAATTTTGTATGTGTCTTATTATAAGTGTTCTTGAGGGTCATTTAGGTATACTTAGGGAGGTTTTATAGGTGTTCTCTTTGTGTTGCTTAATTGGATCTTAGGATATCATTTAGTGAAGAGACTACACGCTAGATAGTGTTAAAAGGAATGAAGAGATAATTCACTGTAACAGTGAAGCAATTCATTGTATAGTGAATATAGCTCACTGTTAAGTTAGCTAAAAATTGTGTTAAATTGTTTAATGTTATCTTTATGTTTTTCTAAATTGTTAAATGTTAATTATAATAAAATTTTTAAATGAAAAGATGCATATTTCTAATAAATGTATGTTTTCATGATTTTCATGCATTATGCCATACTTAGTATATGTGGTTGTAGTAATCCACGCTTTTATCTATCTCTATAGTTGTTGGTAGGTGAGGAGCATTTGGGAAGGAAGAATTGGACCGTAGCATTGTTCAAGAGAAATTGAAGTATATCCTCATTTGACTTGAGGGCATAAATGTCTTTTATGTTTGCATTTGAAGTATTGTAATAGACTAAGTATTTCTATATTTCTAAGTATGGTCCATGTCCCAAGTGTTCTCGTATGTTATCTTTGATGAGATTGAGACTTAGTATTTCTTATAACTTTGTATGAAAGAGATTTTAAAGGCGATGGTATGTTTCGTGAAAAGTTTTAATTCCGCACTACTTTTCTTTATTTATATGCGATGAATGATATGTAAGGTCTTATACATGACCTCCGAGAGGTCAAGTACGCGGTTGCAATCCGAGATCGCTCCTAACTTGTAGGGTGTGATTTTCGGATGTGACACCTACCCATGCATTGCATTAGTGAACTACAAGAAATGATAAGATTAGTATTTCTATATGAGAAAGTAAGACTTATGTTATGTACGTATGAATTGTATGAATAGACTTATGTTATGTACGTATGAATTGTATGAATGCCTTTTAAGTGACCTTTTCTATGTCAAGACATGAATTATGAATATGTATGTGAATTCCACTTATCGATTCTAAATGATTTTACTTGGTATATGTGGGGGTATGGGACTCCATGTGTACATTGCACAAGTAAGATTGTGAAGGGGTTATGATGGTGGTTTACTTATCGCATGAAGTAAGTGAATTATGAATAAGTTGTATTGGTGAAAAGAGTCCTTATATGATGCTATGAACTATGTGCCTTATGTTTGATGAAAGATGAAAGTGTTATGACTCGTTGAGTATGATATGACTAGTCTAGAGTGTCTTCTTAGGTACTGTTGGTGGAAGTAGTATTATGGGATGCTACCTGCACATTGCACTAGTGTGACTTAGGAGTTCCCTTAGGTGGTGGTCTATGATATGCTTAAAACTTATGAATATCGGTGGTTGTGTTTATGAAGCATATATATGAAATACTATTGTAATGTGACCTCTATGTTATACATTGTACTAAGTACGCTTGAGAGTTGCTTGAGGAAAGAAGTAAGATAAAAGAAAACTAATGTATTGTATGCTTTAATATGCCTTAAATTATGATAAATGACTTTGTGCGCTTTTATGAGTAGTATCCATGTCTTTATGTTGTATGTAAACTCTATTCTGCTTATTATGCCTATATTCATGAAGTTTACTAAAAAGACATGTTCCATGAATTCAAATGAAACGTCCTCTTTAAATGCATGTTTTTGCATAACTGCCATACCTAGTGCATTTTTATAGTAGTACATTCTTCTTCATCTTTTTACACAAAGTGTAAGTGTTGATGGCTAGAGGATGTCTCCTCAGTGAAGATCTTGGATAGATCTCCCAAGTTCAAGTAAAGGTAGCCTGATGACTCAAGGGTTTCCTATGTCAAGATGTTCTTTAAGATTATGTACTAGTTTATACTTATATTTTATGTTGTTAAGGACCGTGTCTCTATTCTATTCTATTGAGTTGTGTCTTAAGATGGCAAAGAGAGTTAGAGTCTACTGATGTACTTATGATAATTTGTATATGAAGTTATTATTAAAGCATATGATGCGCTATGAAATGTTTTAAATTTTCTGCTATTTTTACGATTATTCAATGAAAGAAGTCTAAGGTCTTATATAAGTCCTCCGAGAGGTCAAGTATGCCGAGTTACTTCTAGGGGGTGCTCCCCGGTCATGACACTAACCATAACCTAACTACATCCATATATGCCAAGAAGATAGACTTGTGCATAATTGAAACGATAAATAACCTAAACGAACCTCCATAAGCCCGACACCACAAAAAAGGAGCAAATGATACCAAATCTATGACATTGAAGGGATCATGTAGAACCTCATGAAATCATAATGTTAGCAATGAAATGTAACTAGAAGATATGCACATTCACAACATTGGCTAAATGTTATCCACAAACTCGATCGTGGCTACACTATATGCCGAATCAAACCGTGTCTACAACACTCCAAATAAAATTATCTACAGCAACAATATATATTATTGGGGATTTCGTGGGTCGACACCAACCCTTAAGACAGAAATCTAAATAATTACCCAAATCTAATACTTTTAAAAAAGGCATAATATCAGCAAGTTAAAAAAATATGTGCCCACCACCTAGGGAGATTGGAGATTAAAATTTAATCAGGCAAGAGTTACCAGCGATCCAAGGCTCCTTACTATTAGACGTAAGTGTCCTTAATCATTCATTAGTTATATAGGAGTGTTTGAATCAACGTCAAAGGATTTGTTGAATCACTACAACTCCAAATAACAATTATACATCAATTACTAGACTACACCTAGGATAAATAAATAAATGAATCACAAGTATAAAACAATAGGCATACAACTCAATATGAAACAATAGACATCGAAGGCAAAGTAAACATATTTATTTTTCCCAAAAATATTTTAAAATGAAGCTAAGGAAAGAATTTTACACACTAAACTGCAATCATTGAAACACACATCGATAAACTATCTAACCAACATGTACATACGAATACAAGTACAATCTAAGATCATTAATTTGTAACCTACCACAAGGCCAATTACACATGCTCTAAAGTCAACTAAACAAGTTTTTTACCCTTCCGAATTTCCTTTGATCACTACAACAATATCAAATTATTGATCAAAGTGTTAATGTAGAAATTTTGACACCCAATTCTGGAAATTTCAAAATGTTACTAAAAATGAGTAAAAATAACAGTGTGGGACTGATTTGAAGAGTCCAATTTATATTGTCAATAGTCCCATTGAACTTAACAGAACTTTCCCATAAAAACGGGCACAATCTAATATCATTAAAATAGGTTAAAAAGAACACGTGACACAAAAACAATAATTTGCCAATAAAGAAATAAATGTAAGAAATAGAAGGACCCTTATAGGCTAAACACATAGTGAATGACCTAGTGATTGACACAATGCACTATCCCATCTAATTCCCATAATAACCAACCATGGAACACAGAACTATAGCCCTCAATGGTTTACAATTAAAAAAAATAAAACTAAATAACAGGTAAAAATAGATATATACGGCCAGCAATGAAAACTAAAGCAGTCACATGTGTTGCTTAAGTAGTGGTCGCTAAAGTTACAGGCTCCTCACTAGCAAGACTTTCTAAAGAAATCCACTACAGCCACCTCTAAAGTGAGGCAAGACAACAAAGAACCGAATACTAAAGCTTTCAAAGACCTCTTAGGTTGCTACACAAGAACATGCGCCACTGTAAACTTGAAAAGTCTCAATGGACTCTATTTATGTGCTCGGGATCGTTTAAAATCTCCATGCACCGAAACAAACTATGCTTCCCAACAAAATTCAACATTTTTTACTAAATTTAAATTTCAAATATTCCATCAAAGATCGTCTTGAGAAAAATTACTTCCCATATCTACAAATTCATTTTAGTAATAAGCCATAAGGTTGATTAAAGTAATCTAGAAGCTTCAGGGTCCGAACTAAAGATCCCTCAATACCCAATTTGATGTTTCGGAGGCAATGGAATGGTCTGAATTCCATTATAAAGTCTTTTACCTAATGTTTTAAGTGATGTAACATTTTCAAACATCAAAAGATTTAAAATTGAAAACATTCATAAAAACCTAATGAATGACCTGATAATATAATTCAATTCCAATAAATCGTAAGTTCATCGTGAAGGTTTAAATTGTAATACTATGCCAATATAGATAAAATGACCACGTGGGTCACTACAATATCTACAATTAAAGACTCAAGAAGTGACTAAGGCTCAAAAAATGCAAGAATAGAAAATATACATCTCCTTCTTATTATCTAATGTAGCCTTCAATTACGACCCAGGAGTACACCGTAGGCATAACATGGCATAGAAGACCTCGAGAGGCCTCACATAAGACAATTATCTTTCATACATAAGATAATAGAAAATTAATAAAATTTAAATTATATTCAAAGTAAGAAATATTTCATAAAACAACGCAAAACTCTGATATACTAGTTTCAAAGACATCTAATTCAAATAGTAAGTGGCGACACAACACATACAATTATGTTCAAAACATATGAAAGACATAAGGAAATGGTGGTTCGATACTCCAATGCTATGAGGACTCACCAATCATCAAGTCTTGCCTCTACTTAGCTTTGGCAATGGGGATCAGAGTCGGGAATGTCATACCCTACATTTGGATAAGAAAATGTTGGCAAGATTATGCGTTAGTATGAGAATGTACAAAATATTATGGTCTTCAAGTGACGACCACATCCAGGATTTAGACTCAGGGCGTGAAAAACTTGGTATCAGAGGATAGAGTTCAAGAGTCCCATGGATTTTATGAAGCCGTATATGTGGATTCTTAGTCATCGATGTGAAGCGCCACATCTATGATTAGGAGGCTACAACATTTAGGAATGTTTGACTTCTTTCATATTATTTTCGTGCATTAGAGTTATGTCTAAAAGTATCTCTTTAATTCATGCTTACGATCATTTTCATATTCATCATGCCTCAATGAAGAGCACTTAGAGGTCGACTACCCTGATGAAATGTTGAGGAACAAGAGTTCCCAATGCACCGGATGTGCGACCTCAAGGAGAGGTTACCAATGCTGAATTCCAGGAAACTATCCTGATGTTGAGTTAAGTAGTAACTAACCAAGTCGGGCAACAGAGAGAGGCTCGACAAGAACAGGCTGACACCTTAAGGGTTCGGGATTTTCTGAGAATGAATCATCCAATATCACCGGATCAAGCACTACTGAGGATTCGAAGAACTTTGTGGATAAGTTGAAGAAAGTGTTTGAGGTAATGCATGTGGTTGAGATTAAGAGGGTTGAATTTTCTACATACCAACAAAATAGTGTGGCTAGTTCGACCAATGGAATGATGCAGAGTTGAGGATGCACGACATCCAAATTGGGCTTGCTTTGAAGAAGCCTTCATCGGAGGTTCTTTCCTCAAGAACTGAAGGAAGCAAAGGTACGGGAGTTCCTCACTTTGAAATAGGACTCCATGAGTGTTCAGGAGTATGGGTTGAAGTTCACCTAACTGTCTCGCTATGATCTTGAGATGGTGAAGGACATGAGGAGTAGAATGAGTTTGTTTATCACCGGTTTGAGTCATGCATCAAGAAAGGAAGGCAGAGTTGCTATGCTTATTAGGATATGGACATTTCAAGGTTGATGGTCTATGTACGGAAGGTAGAGGAAGAGAAGCTTTAGACTAGAGAAGAATATAGAAAAATAGAAAGTGAAGACTGCAAATGTGTTTGGGCAGCAGAAACGTGGTTCCAATATACTACAATTTCAGAAATTAAAGGGACATGCACCATCATGTGCAAGTGCAGATGTGCCTTCAAATTGAGGTGATTATAGTGGCCAGAATTCACAGAACTTCAAGGATAAACCATCCCAATCCCAGGTGTGACAGAAGGAGGTAGTGGGATTTTTGCATGTGGTAAATGTTGTAGAATCCACCCTGGTAGATGTCGTGATGGCCATACAGGTTGTTCAAGTGTGGTCAAGAGGGTCAATTCATGAGATATTACCCTAAGGATAAGCAAGGTGGTGGAAATCTGGGCAATAGAACTCAATCTTCATAAGTTACTCCACAAAACACGGCTGCAGCTAGGGGAGCCAAATCTAGTACTTGCGAAGAGGCAAACAGTCTCTATGCAATTAGTAGACACCAAGAGCAAGAGAACTCTCCAAATGTTGTTACGGGTATGATCAAAGTCTTTACTTTTGATGGCTATTCTTTGTTATATCAAGGAGCAAGTTTGTCTTCGGTAACCCGTTAGGTTGCAAACCAGTTTGAGATTCTTCCTCAAAAGCTTTGTGAACCCTTTTGCATTTCAACACTTGTTTGGAAGTCTATTTTAGCGAAAAGAGTCTATCGTGATTGTACTGTTTCCATCACTCACAAGAACACAATGGATGATATAGTAGAATTGGACATGGTTGATTTTGATGTCATTCTAGGTATGAACTAGCTCCATGCCTTTTATGTATCAATATATTGCAGAACTCGAGTTGTCAAGTTTCAAATTCCAAATGATCTAGTCATAGAGTGGACTAGTAGGTAAATGGTGCCTAAGGGTTGCTTCATTTCATAACTTAAGGGAAAGAAGTTAGTTTTTGAGGGGCTTATCTATTACTTAGTCCGATTTAATGACTCAAGTTTTGAGGTACCTTCCTTTAACTCAATCCTATAGTCAGTTGGTTTCCTGAAGTTTTTATTAGTGATCTACCCATATTCCCTCCAGAAGAGAGATAGAATTCGGCATAGACATTATCCCAGACACTCGTCAGATCTCTATTCCGCCATACAGAATGGAACATGCAGAATTAAAAGAGCTAATAGAGCTAAAAGAGCAATTGAATATTTGTTAGATAAACGCTTCACTCGACCAAGTGTCTCACGTTGGGGAGCTAAAATCTTGTTTGTAAAGAAGAAAGATGGGTCCCTTAGGATGTGTATAGACTATCACTAATCGAATAAGGTGACCATCAAGAATAAATATCATCACCCAAGGATAGATGATGTTTTTTATCAACTTTAGGGTGCTTCTTGCTTTTCCAAGATTGACCTGAGATCATGCTATCATCATTTGAAGGTAATGGAATGTGATATTCCAAAGACAACATTAAGAATAAGGTATGGACATTATGAATTTTTGGTTTATGTCCTTTGGTTTGACAAATGCACCTGCAACGTTCATGGATCTTATGAACGTAGTCTTCAAAACTTATTTAGTTATGTTTGTCATCATCTTCATTAATGATATACTGATATAATGAAGGAGTGAAGAAGATCATGATAGTCACCTTAGGATTGTTCTTTTGACTTTGAGAGATATAGATCTATATGCCAAGTTCTCTAACTATGAGTTTTGGATTAAGTCTATGGCATTCTTAGGCCATATTGTTTCTGGTGAAGGGATTAGAATTGACACTCAAAAGATGAAGGCGGTTCAAAGTTGTCCTAGACCCACATCTCTAAAAGATATAAGGAGTTTCTTGGTCTTGGTTGACTATTATAGGACATTTTTTGAAGGATTCTCATCTATCTCTTTTCATTTGACCAAGCTAACTAAGAAGATGGTTAAGTTTCAATGGTCTGAAACTTGTTAGAAAAGTTTTCAAGAGTTGAAAAAGAGATTGACTACCACTTCGGTTTTGACCTTACTAGAGTGTAATCAAGGCTTTGTAATGTATTGTGATGCATCAAGACTTGGCTTGGGTTGTATGTTCATGAAAAATATAAAGGTTATAGACTATGCCTCTAGCCAGTTGAATATTAATGAGACGAATTATCAAACTCATGACTTAGAATTGGCTGCAATGGTTGTTGCTTTTAAGATATGCCGTCACTAATTATATGTTGTTCATGCTGATATATTCACTAATCACAAGAGCCTCCAATATGTGTTCACTCTGAAAGAGCTCAACCTCAGGCAGAGAAGGTGGTTGAAATTACTCAACGATTTTGACATGAGTATTCTTTACCACCCAGGTAAGAATAATGTGGTTGTTGATGCCTTAAGCACGTTTTCGATTGGAAGTACTTCCCATGTTGAAGAAGGGAAGAGAGGGTTAGCTAAAGATGTGCACATACATTTAGGTATGAGAGTCAGACTTATGGATTCCACAAAAGGAGAAATAGTTATGATCAATAGGGCTGAATCAACATTAGTGTCAGAGGTGAAAGAGAAGCAAGACCAAGACTCTATTTTGATTGATTTGAAATCAAGTGTCTATAAATAAAAAGTATTCTCTTTTGAACAAGGGGGAGATTGTGTGCTGAAGTAACAGGGCAAATTATGTGTACCTAATGTAGATGGGCTCTAAGAGAGGATCTTGGAGGAGTCGCATAGCTCCAAATATTCCATTCATCCAGGTTCCACAAAGATGTACCATGATTTGAGAGAGGTGTATTGTGGGGAAGGTATGAATAAAGATATAATTATTTTTGTTTCCAAGTATAAAAATTGCCAACAAGTGAAAGTACAACACCAAAAGCCTGGAGGTTTAGCTGAAAATATGGAACTTCCCAAATGGAATTTGCTGGGAGATGATTAACATGGATTTCGTCATTGGCTTGCAAAGAGCTCAAAGGCAGAATTATTTTATTTGGCTGATTGTTGATAAAATGACAAAATCAACCCATTTCTTGCCGGTACGAATACCTTTTCGGCTGAGGATTACGCTAAGTGGTACCTTCAGGAATTGAAATTAGGCACTTCTTTTCATTCTTAGACCGATGAATGAGAAATCGGTACTATCCAAACCTTAGAAGACATGTTAAGATCTCATGTGATCGACTTTAAGGGGAATTGGAATGATCACATACCTCTCATTGTGTTCTCTCACAAAAACAATTACCATTCAAGCATCCAAATGGCTCCATATGAATCTCTTTATAGGAGAAGATGTAAATCTCTTATTGGGTGGTTTGAAGTTGGTGAAGCAAGGTTGACAGGACCATATCTAGTTCACAAAGTTATGGAGAAGGTGAAAGTGATTCAAGAAAGATTGAAGACGTTACGAAGTAGCCAAAAGTCCAACACAAATGTTAGGAAGAGGCCGTTAGAGTTTTAGGTAAATGATTGAATTTATCTTAAGGTTTCACCCGTGAAAGGAGTTATGAGATTTCATAAGAAGGGGAAGCTTTGTCCCCAGTATATGGGACCTTATAGAATCTCCAAGAGAGTGGGCAATGTTTCTTATGAGTTTGAGCTACCACAAGAGTTAGCAGTGCTTCATCTAGTATTCCATATTTCTATGTCAAAAAAGTGCTTGGATGATCCTTAATTGATAGTACCAACAGAGAATGTTGGGATTAAGGATAACCTATCCTATGAAGGAGTTCCAGTTCATATTTTGGATCGTCAAGTTTGCAAGCTAAGGACACAGAAAGTTGCATCAATCAAGGTTTTTTGAAGAAACCAGTTAGTTTAAGAACCGACTTGGGAAGTCGAGGAGGATATTAATAAGATATATCCACATGTCTTTGAATCCGGAGAGAATGCACAACAAGGTACTAAATTCTCTTCTTAGCACTTTATCACGCTATGTATAAGCATCTTATTAATTACTAACTTTTGATTGTTGAGTGTTTAAATGATGTTACTGCCCTTATCTTAGTGAAAGAGTTATTCAAGGACAAATTTTCCCAAGGGGAGATGTTGTAACATCTCATAACTTGCATTAACTAATAATAAGCTAAGAAACCATAAATGATCAATTTTGGGAAGAAGAAGGGAAATCTGGAAAATTTCTAGCTTTTAAAAGTTAGTTTTGGTCATTTTCTAACAGATGTAACTTCCAGCTCAAAACGAGTTTGGGTAAGTTCTATGTATGGTTGGAAAACCCTTGGGAAGATCTTTCCTACGCTGCCGAGTTTGCACAAATCCGCTGTCCTGTGAAGGAGATATGCCTTTCGAAAGTTGGGCTATTGGACTAAGGAAAGCACAAACCGGATTTTAGTAAGGGCAAAATTATCTTTTCACCCTAGGATTGCCTAAGTCTCTTTGAGGGTTATTTAAGGGTAGCAATAAAGTCCCAATAAGTTTTACAAAAATTAAGAACGCTTAGGGCTTAGGAAAAAAGAGAAAAAAAGAGGAAGATTAAGAATTATCCATGAAACGCCAAGAGTGTTGCGTTGATTTCGTATGGGGTGATCCCTGAGATTATTCGATGTTGTGTCTTTTAACCCACACCCCAATTCGATTCAGTACAGAATATTAGATCTTATTTGAATGAAAATCTTAATGTTCTTGATGAAAAGTTGAGAAGTTTTTGTTGGTTGAATTGTAGTTGATCTCTAGTAGGTTTGATTCATATTTTCGGACTATTTTTGGGTCTAATACTTTGGGTAATGATGTATTTAGGGATTCTAAGTGTTTGGGTTGCGATCCATGGAAGTTTATGAAGTTTAAAGATGAAAACAAGAGAATAAAAGTCCAAGGTCTTGTCAGATAGCCCTTGGGGCGTTGCGCTTTCCAAAGCCCTTCAGGGAATGCTCTTTCTGACACACCCGAGTGCACTGCAACTTTTTGAGTGCCAGAGACCAGGGTCTGTCTGACAGGCCCTGGCGCCCTGCGCCTCTTAGAGCTCTAAGACCCCCTAGAGACCTTGTTATTTCCCTATTTTTGCGTACTAGCTTGTAAGTGATTCCTATCATTCCTAGTTGTTTCAAACACTCTAAAGTACATATAAACATCATGAAATCATCCATAACGATGAAATCATGATTCTTGAATCCATTATTCAATTCAAGGAATGTTAAAATAAAAGTCAATGAAGTTAGAAGTCAAGTTTAAAAATTAAGAAGAAAGTCAAAGTATGTTCTTAATGATTTCAAAGAGTCTTAAACAATTATTTTAACTTTGGTTTAAGCTCAAGTTGCAAATCGAGCAAAGAATAAAGAGTTGAGTGAATTTTTAAAAAGCTATAAGGGAACTAAGTATTTCGTAAGAGTCAAGTTTCAAGTTAATTAAAGAGCAAGAGTTGATTTCATTTCTCAAAAACTATAAGGAAACTAAGGATTTCCTAAAAGTTTACAAATGTTTCAAATTTAAGTTAAAATGGGAATATAAGAGTTCCAAAAGAATTTTGAACAAAAAGAGCAACATTGATTCAAAAAGGAGCTTTTTTTAAAGCTAAAGGGTTCAATAAATTATCTTAACCCAAAGGAAGGAAATTTTATTATAAGTATGTTCTAAAGTAAGTTTTGGGAGTAGTATTGAGCACCGATGTGTGGATGACAGTTAATGTTAAATCAAGTCTCCTTATAAACCATGAAACAATCATGGGAATTGACGGGCCATTATTTTTACATGATCACCACTTAGGCTCATAGTTGTGGTTGCCGATTTGAGAAACTCTATAAGAAATTATATTACTTTCATATATAAGTAAAGTTGAGTTTATTTTTGTTGTATCATTAATTAACTAAGTGTTCACACACACACATATATATACAAATATATATATATATGTATATATATATATATATATATATATATATATATGTATATATATATATATATGTATATATATATATATATATATATATATATTACACATGTCTCTATTGCTTTATATTGATTTATCATCATGTGAGTCAAGCAGGACAAGGTAAGTTCATCCTTAATCCATTTCAAGCTTTATAGATGTGCTTAGCATTGAAACTCGTATACTCGTACATTTAATGTACTGATGAGAGTTGTCCTGCATTGTTTCATGATACAGACACATATAACAAGGATCAGCACGCAGCGCTTCGTTGATCCAGGTTGAGCTTCAGAGTCTGTGGTGAGCCTCCTTGCATAACGGAGGAATTCCTTTTCACTTGCTATACTAGTGTAGTTTTTAGGATGTTGTGGGGTCTGTCTCAACATCAATCTCAGTAAGTTTAGAGGTTTCATAGATAGTTGGTAGGTTAGTTTGGAGTCTACTTTACTTGTTGAGACATAAGTGCCATTTTGGCAAGAATATTATGTGAAGTATTTGTTTTAAACATGATTTACTTCCTGATTAAGTTGAGAGTAGTCTTCCGGTGAGTTAAGTAAGACATAACAAGTTTTCTCTTGGGGACCAGCAATGATCTTCGAGTGCAAGCCACGTCCAGGGTGTATGCTCAGGGCGTGATAATCACTCCATGAGACTTTACCATCTCTTTTACATTTTTCGTAGAATAATCTTCTGGCGAATAAGAAACTTTGATAGGAAAGAAATAGTCCGATTTTTCTATTCGCTCTTCTATAACCCAAATCGAATCATACTGTTTCCGTGTGTCATAGAACCAACTATGAAATCCATATTCAAATCTTCCATTTTTAAGTAGGAATACTAATTTATTGGGATAGCCCTCTCAATTTTTGACTTTAACTTTAACTTGTTGGTAATTAGGACACTTCATTTTATTCTAACAATAAACCTCTTACAAAGAATGGTACATCTTTGTGTTTCCTGGGTTAATAGAATACGGAGAACCATGGGCTTCTTTCAAGTTCTGTTCCCTTAAGTCATCGACATTTGGAACACACAAATGACCTTGATATCTAAGCACACCATCTCCCCCTAGGAAGAAAGCCTCTATGGACTTCCTGAGTACCCCGCTTCTTTCATTTCAATTAAACTTGGTTAGAGACATTTTTTAGCTTTCACATCATTCACAAAATAGGATTTGGACCAATTATGTAGGCAAGAGTATGTGTTCGTACAAGAATTTACACTATTATAGTTTAAAAAAATATCAACATAAACATAAGAGTTAGGTACTAAAAGACATAAGCATAATCAATGCATAAAGTAGATCATCATAACATAAGAGAGTACTTCATAAAGTAACCTCAAAGTATACTTTTAAAATACATGGGTAATGCTCATCTAATCTTACTCAACCTTAGCAATCATCCAAGTTCGTCACCTATCATTCTTACCTTTAGCTTATCTTTATAGACATGTGGAGTCACTTCCTTTCCTTCATATAAAGACTAAAGGGTAGTCTCCTCTTGCCTTGCTTATACGGTCATGGGTATTCACATCCATGCCATTTTATAGGTTCATAGGCTTTAGACTCCATGCCAAACTTAATATAACAGGGGTATCTTCCTCTACATCATTTTATACGGAATCATGGGTATTCGCCTCCATGTAGTTTCATCATAATATATGCGTATTAGCCTCCACATCTTATATCATAGAGGATGATGGGTAATTTTATCCATTTAAAACATTAGTTCATAAGGGTTTTCGCCTCTTATACTCTTTTAGAGAGTATAGGAAAACACCTCATATCCTTCTCATCTAGAGGTCACGGTTGATCACCTCTTCCCTCAAAAATTTTAGTGTTTATTCTAGATTCATTTTAGGTTAGGTATCCTTTAAATAGAGAATCATTAAATGTGACTAATCCTTTCACATTCATACATAAGCAATTCATGTGGGAACTATCCCTTCAACAATAATTACATCAATAATAAACTATTTATATTATAAGCTTCACTATTAAACCCTACATCTCATAATCATCCTATACGCTTCATCTCAATGAAATCAATACTATAACATCTAACATGCCTTAATCTCAAAGTAATTCTAATCATGATTCATCAATCCTATATGGATACATCTAAACCCACAAATTTTCCTTTCATAGGATAAAACCCAATTCTATCAATTTCAACCTTCAAACATGTGTACATGTAAATTCATCATAAAACATGCAATTCTATCAATTCATTTATAAACAATCATAATATAATTAATTGGACCAATATTTATCAAGACCCATAATAATAGAAGAAAACCTTAACAAAAATCGAGGAATTTCTACTTTTAATTGGGGAAATCATGTGGACTTAATAGAAGAGTGTATTTTATGGATTAAAATCCATCGTAGCTTACTAAAAAATCCCATAAATGCTTGAGAAATGAAGGCTTTACCTTAATCCTAGAGTGAACTCTTTCCTTTTCTTCAAATCTTGACAGAAAAATATTTGAGAGGAAAACTTTGGAATTTCTTTTGGGTTTTCGAAATAATGACTTGAATGGTTGAGTTTTGGTATTAAAATAATTTATAAAGGGATCCTAGTCTTGTGTAAAATGATACAATTTTGCTTTAATTAAAACCATAAAAATCCTTGAAATAAAATATCCGAACCATTAGCAAGAGGCCTATAGCGGTTTTCGTGGTCCCTTGTCAAGTGGCTTGATTTGCAACCCCTCTTCTAAAAATGTGTAACTCATGACCACGATATCTCCCACATCCCGCGGTAGTCTTGACGATCCAAGTAATGACCCATGGAAGGGTCCAACGTATTGGGCAGTCTTCCGAACTCAGGGTGTAGCTCACTACGCCCATCACCTTTGTAACATTCCTAAAAATTACATTTCTAGTGAAGATCCTAATAGGTATTTAAGAATGCGTATTGGGGATACATAGGCCTTCCAATGCCCAATCTTGAGAAATATTGGGCATAGTACAAAAAATTAGCCAATGGGTATTAGCCAATTTCTATATAATGCCCAAATAAGCAAAATATTGGGCATATTAGAAAATATTAGCTTAAAGGGTGTAAGAAAATTTGTTTAAGTATTTACAAGCTTGTTTAGAAATTGTACCTGCAATGAATACACTAAGATAATTTCATTGAATCTTAACACATTATGTACGAGACATCCAAGTGTCAAGCTTAAATATCATAACACATGACCACTTAAAATGGGCATGTAGATTAAGCAGTACCCAATGACATAGTGAGGATACTTGGGACAGTAAGTAAACATTCCAAATGAACTATCAAAATAGTTAGTTAGAAAAGTACAAGCAAAACCTGTGCAAGCACATGTGCTAAACGACCAAAAGACAAGCCCCAACCGAATCAGTTAGGGTGCATAAAGGGCAGGCATGTAGGATTACAAAGGGCCAAGCTCCCTAACTGATTCTAGGTCTTAAATAATGTCCCTAACTAAATGATTAACTAACCTAGGACCAACCAAAAATAAATAAGTAAGGGTGACATTAAGACATGAAACTAACTAAGAGACAACATAGTACCTAACCTAGGATGATCCAAAAGGTTGATTATCGTCCTAAAAACTTAGGTATACTATAATAATTAACCTAGGTTACTTAATTAATTAATTAATAAAATTAATAAATTAATTTAAATGGACAAAATCGAAATCACAATGCAATATCCAGATTTCGGTTAAGGCAAGCAAAAGACAACCTAGCACCAAACCTAGGATTGTCCGAATGGTTGGTTATGGTACTAAAAACATAGGGATACTTTATTAATTACCCTAGGTTACTTAATTAATTAATATAGAAGAATATTTAACCAATTTCAAACGACAAAACGGAAATCACTAAGCAATTTCTAGATTTCGGTTAAGACAAGAAAAAGACAACCTAGTACCTAACCTAGGATGTTTCAAAGGGTTAGTTATGGTCCTAACGACTTGAGGGTACTTTAGTAATCACCCTAGGTCACCTAACTAATTATATTATGAACTTAATTAATTAAATTAAAGGGTTCAAACCAAAATTCTTACACTAACCTAGTATAACTGAAGAAACATCATAGTACTTAACCTAGGATGGTCCAAAAGGGTTAGTTATGGTTCCAATGACTTAAGGGTACTTTATTAATTACCCTAGGTACCTTGATTAATTAAATTATCAATTTAATTAATTAATTTAAAGGTTAAAATCTAAATCCTTAGGAAATGTTTCAGATTTGATTAAGTGAAATGTTCTCCTAGTTGTAGTGAAATTAAGAGTGACGTTTATGGTAATTTAAGTGGAGGGTATTTAGGGTAATGGTTTGTATGTCTATACTATGATTTTAGGTCAGTTTTATACCACAATTACACGTTACAAATCAGAATCAAATGAAATTCTCTTAATCTCTCAAGAACACTCTCTTTTTTCAAACTCCATTAAAGAACAAGAAAAGCTTAAGGAAAAAGACGAAGGTTTCGAAGTTTCCAATAAAGATTTCGTCGATTCTTCATCTATAAGGTATGGTTTTTCACTCATTGGATTCCTTTCCCCAAGAGTTCCTTTCAAGATAAGTTTCCAAGAACATCAGTTCTAGGGTTTTTACTCTATAAAACAAATTTTCTTCCTAACCTTACATTTATGTTTTTCAAAGCAAAGTAAATGTTTTCTAAATCTAATTCCGCGTGAATTGTTGATTATATGCTGATAAGTATGCTTCAATTTAGTGTGAAGCACGTTATTACCTATATGATGGTTTCGTATGATTGTTCCTATGATTTGATAGCATGTAAACGTTACGGTTAAAATTTAAGGTTTGAATGAAGTCTTTAATGACCCGTTTCCTTATCCTATACTATGTATTGATCTTGTACATTATTTTATGGGTCTTTATTGATTATTTCATTGATTATTTCACTAAGTATTATTATGAATATCGCATGATAAATAAGATTTTTGGAAGAAAGTGGTAAGTCTTCTAAAATTTTGATTACTCTAAGATATTTTTGTTAGCCTATAAGTCTTGCTGCTATGTTATGAAAGTATGTATTATGTTTCTCATTGAAAATGATGTCTATGAATATGTAGATCGTGATATTATGATAAGAATATGAATATGCCCGTTATGATACTCTCTTGTATGCTTTACACAAGATGATTTTGCCATGTAAATCTCACATATGAAGGGTTACGATGAAAGGACAATTGTAATTTAATATAAAAGATCTCATGATCATGTTATTCAAGGAGATTATATTCTATGACTTATGATAAGTTTATTATGAATAACAAATTAAAGGTTATTTAAAGAAAACGGACTTAAGCTAAGCACCGATGAACTAGATATGGAAAGTGTGCCTTCCCTAGGGGAAGGTAGGTTCACAATGATTCTCATGAGATTAATGATTCCATGTAATGTGGAACTACGGGTCTCTAATACATCTCCTAGTTCTTGAACTATGTTGCCTCCATAGGATACTAGCCAGTGGGTCGACATAGAAAGCTATGTCATGTAGGTTCTACTTTGGCTGATAGACCTCCTTTTTTCGGTGTGGGGTTCCATGACACCGGATTACGTGTTTAACTTACATGGTCTATGTCAGTTAATGACTATTTTCCCTCATGTAAAATGCAAGACCAGAAAATGAGCGTTGACTAGGGTAACTTGAGGGGTTGGCTTAGTATAGGTAGTAATATGGGACTATACCTAGACATTGCACAACTTGATTCTAAGGGAAATCCTAGGAGGTTGTTCATAAGTAATATGATGATATGAAAGATATATGTTGATGTTACTTTTATATGATTGTTGGCTATTATAATGAATATGTTATTTGGCTATATTTCTATGTTAATGATAACTAACTATCTTACAATTTATATGCAGCAAAGTCTTACTTATGGTCTCCTATCTTATCTACTCGGTTATGTGGAGTTATGTGGTTTCACATGACCATTGCACTTGTAGGTTGGGGATGGGACGTTGGTAAGTGTTTTGTATGTTATGTTTATATGATCTTTGCAATATGTAATGTTAACATGATTCCATGATAATATGTGTTTCATTATGATTATGCTTTAAATGATGAAATATTTTTCTTGTATATGATATACAGTATGTGAATTTAGAATTTTTATATGACTTAGCATGTTTTCTAAAGATATGATAAAATAATCTTTTTCATGCACGTCCTTATGTGTTATGTGAATATACCCATACTTAGTATATGCGGCGTACTAACCCCATAACTTTATTTTACTACAACTGTAGGTTCCGGCCATTAAAGTTATGGAGGTCGATTTGAAAAATCTTGGAACTCCTCATGTTCGCGGATGCTATCTTTCATATTCTAGTTTACATAGATTTTTAGTAGTTTTAATAATATGCTATTTCCATTATGTTCTTTGTATTCTTTTGTAATAATACCTATATGGCATATTAACTATTATTGGTTGAGTTTAGATTCGCACTCTTTAGATGTTTTATGTATATGTGAGACAATAATTGTAAAATATCGTATATTTTTATAACCCTTAAGTATGAAGTCTAAGTATACTTCATTAGTATCTTAAAAGTTTTAAATTTTACACAAAATTTAACTGTATGATTGTGATGAACGCTAAGAAGAGGCTTGTCTGCGACCTCTGAGAGGTTAACAACACCGGTTGCGATTCGGATTCCAGAGTCTGGGTCATGACAAATGTGGTATCAGAGCATGAGGTTAAAAAAATCCTTAAGAGCAATGTCTCACTAAATCACATTACCTACTATATTGTTTATGGTTGTGAAGTGCGCCACAATTATGGATGAGAGATTATGTGATTTTTCGGAAACTTCTGTTTTCTTGATACTCTTATATCGTGCCTTTAGATCTTTGACACTATGTGTATTTTAGAATCTATTCCCTTTTTTGTATATATTGGCGATGAACACAAGAAGGACAGTCTCCAGAAGAGTAGGAGAAGATATTGTGAATGCGTGAGCTATTCCCCAAGGTAACCGAAATGCTCCTGAAGTTCAAGCTGTGACAAATGATAATTTTTTGGTGAATCCTCCGGCTATGATGGATGGTGAGGTGAGAGAAGCCCTCTTCCAAATCGCCCAAGCCATGACCACCCACACTCAAGCCGTCAAGGAACAAGCTAACAAGGAGGTTGCACCTCGAGAGGATCAACATGTTAGTACTATGGCTAGTCATATGAGAGACTTTACGAGAATGGATCCTCTAAAGTACTTTGGATAGAAAGTTGATGAATACCCCCCAAGACTTTTGATCAGGTCTATAAGATATTGTTTTCTATGGGGGTGAGTACTACAGAAAAGTCTGAACATGTTGCCTATAAACATAAGGACGTGGCTCAGACATTGTACAATCTGTTGAAGTATAGTAGGGTTTTAGGAGATGGTCTCGTGACTTGGGAGGTATTCAAAATGGCATTTCTTGACATATTCTTTCTAAGGGAATAAAGAGAAGCTAAGGTAAAGAAGTTCATCAACCTTCGTCAAGGAGGTATGAGTGTTAAGGAATACTTCTTGAAGTTCATTAAGTTCTCCAAATATGCTTCTTCTTTTGTTTCTTATGCTAGGGATGAGATGAGTTGTTATGTAACAGGCATGTCTGAAGAGCTTAAAGAAAAATGTCATGCAACCATGCTTCATAAAAATATGATCCTTTCTAGGTTGCGATCCGGACTCAAGAATCTAGGTCGTGACAACCACGACCAGTGTTCTCCACCGGAAGGCATAATGGTGGTATTGGGAGGTGAGCATGGATTTGTGATAGCTTCCCTAGCATCACTTCCTTAGTCCTTGACCTTCACACATAGACCTAGATTAGACTACTAGATTGCAAGGAATTATACCTCCTTAACAAAATAATCTACCCACTAAAACTAACAATATAATGACCTCTTAATGAAACTGTCTCAAATTTCATGCAAATACATCAATTGGATCCAACATTAAGGTCAAGAATTGATCCAAATGGTATGAGTATTAGTGAAGCAAATAAGGCTCGTAAAAAAAATACTAGCAAAGCAGAAAAGAAATATTGAAAATTAGTTTAAAAATCCAATTGATAAGGCCAACTTATAAGGAATATCACCAAGAGTCTAGAGAACATAAAAGTGGCCCAATATTTTTGAGACTTAGCTTGCCCTCCTTCTAAATATTATTACGCCGTTCATGGGTAATAATAAATGAAGTATCTTTTCAATAATTCTAAATCTCAAAAGCCCAAGCCTAATAACTGATCACAAATACCTCTAAAATCAATCCACCTCCCCAAAACATAATGGTCCAGTGCCTAATTAATATTTTTTGGAAGTCTTATGACAATGTCTAATCGATAATCCAACTCCTCCTAAAAGTCCTCTAGAATCTACAAATGAACTAAGAACCTCTATAAGATATAAGAGACACATGCACCACATTAATACGAAGTACAAAAAATCACACGACTCTATCATATTTGGAAATCTTCCACAATGTTTCAACTCCTTTTTATCTATCATTTGGGCTATTTATATGTCTCAAAATTCAGTCCAAAAATAAATGTGCTAATTCTTTAGTGACATTAGTAAGTATCGTATTATGGATAACCTTTTTTTGCTCTATATTTTAGGTGTTTGAACATAATTCGATGATGTAATGACTCTAAAAACAAACTAGTTAACTAGAGCCGCGCATGTGAGTTTTAAGTTTGTAACTTGATTACATATATAAATGACTTTTGAAGTTTAGTTTAAAGTGTTTAGAGATTAAATGTCAATACACGACTATAAAGTCCAAAAACTAGTCGTTTGAGCTAGTGTGTTCAAGGGCAATGTTGTTAAAGTTTGGTCTGTTTGCTGAGGTATAAAACTTTTAGAAGTGACTCCTACACTTAGAATATCATTCTTAGGGGTTAAAACTCCAGGTGTGACTCCCTAAGGACCACATAAGATGTCCATGAGAAGGAACCCAACATTGGCCAAACAACTGTCAAAACAACATAATCTACAACCCCAATTCTTGACTAATATATCAATCTATGACTCATGTATATTTTTGTAGTAAGGACATAAAAGTATGAGTTTAATACCCGAATGATGGACCCAATTAATATCCATTAGATTAATCCATTGGATATGGATTGGAACCGTTAATAGGCACTGCAATCTGTCTTTTGAGTCGTCCAAGTGAAGGGTGGTTGGGTAAAATCCCCCTTTGCATGGTTAAGGGTATGGATGTTTGTTTTAAGTCATTTAAGGTATTATAAGAGTATTGAAACATTAAAGTCCTGATTTATACACCGGTGTTTATCTCACATGATATATATCGGTTAATTATAACGATATGTTCTTGGTTCAGTATAGCTGTGAGCCACTCATTTTGGCGTGGAGCGAACACTTGCGATGGATTTGCCTTAGACGAGAATCACCCATTTTAAGTGTGGGGCAGACACTCGATTTCATGAGTAGCTCACAGGATCTAGATTCATTTTAACTAGTAAATCACCTCTTTTCACTTTGGGAAAGACACTGGATTTCATGTTAAGCTCGCATGATCTTATTCCTAATGATGTCACTATGAAAGTGACAACGAATTATGATGATGGAAAGTATGATCAAAGTGAGCAATGAAGAAGTGCTTAAGAATGTCAATTGTCAATATCACACTCATGAAGTTTCCGCAAATAATGGGCAAAGCCAAATAAGATTAACTTATAATGACTTCTTATATGATGCCAATGAAAGGAAGTAGAAACATAATGTTAACTAAATACCTCATTGCTTCCCTAAGATAAAAGTAATGAAATAGATGGCATATCCATAGAGAATGGCTTATGAAATGTTAATGAATACATAGTGTAAAGAATGACTCATTACAAGGTAGGGAAATGATTTATTTGTCCTTGGATTAGTTGGATCGATTCATTGTGGGTATGAGACTACAATGAATCATTGCACTTGTAAGTAAAACATAGACTAAAAGAATTATTGAACTACACAACAACAAGAAGAAATAAATTGAAAATAAAACTAAGTATAGAGAGGTGATCTCTCGGGTTAGGAATACCAATTTGTCTAATCTTCGCTCGAGTAGTTCTAAAATTGTGTTGATGATACTAATGTCTTGTAATCGTATATAAAATGAGTTGTGTTATTTGCATTCATTAAATTCTATCATATTCATACCACAATTGACAACTAACGAATAAGGAAAGTCTAATGACTAGACTTTCCAGATATGGCACGTTGCTTAGCAAGAGATTTTATTGATCATGCATATCTTTATGTGTATATGTGCATACATCCATACTTAGAAAAAGTTGCATACTAACCCCCTACTATCTACTATTTTTATTGGTGCATGTCAGAGGATAGATTTGAAGATTCTTGCAGCGGTTTGGACATCATCGATCTCCAAACCATTTTGTAGGTCCTCTTTATTAGGAGGATGCTACAGTTTTAGTTTAGCCTTGTTTTAGAAATATCTAGTGGATGTTGTCCCAAGCATTTTTTTACATTTTATTTCAAATCTTTTTGAAATAAGGTCGTTTTTGTCAAACGTATTTATGATATATACATATTCTGTTTCAAATTGATTATTTATGATAGATGTTTGTTCTCTCATGTTGAGCTTAGTATATGATGTTACTAGTTAGAAATTATATGAAGTCTACGTATACTTCATGCATTTAAATTTTTTTAATTTTTTTGCAAATTTAACTAGATGAATGTGATGAATGCAAAAAGAGGCTTGTCTGCGACCTTTGAGAGGTCAACGACGTCGGTGGAGGTTCGGATTCTAAAATCTGGGTCGTTAAAAGGTAGAACTGATTGGGAATGAATTCAATTTTGCTGACCTAAGTGTTGTTCCTTAATATATATGGTGGTATGAGACGCTATCCATACAATGCAAAATGTATATCCTAAGGGTTTCATGAGGTGAAGGTCCAAAAATAAAGGTAATGGTTTACTTGTAATATTTACAAATGTGAAGTTATGACTTATATGATGTCTATACTTGTAAATGGTGTGTTTTATGCTATTGTTCATGATATTTTAAGTGTTTCATAATGCATGGTTTTCAAACAAATTGTCCCTTTAAGCATGTTTTTGCATAGTCATCATACTTAGTACATTTGTGGTTACTACCCCATATTTTTCATATTTTTACTAAAAGTGTAGGTTTTGACTAGTGATATTCCTTCTATCTAGTTTGAAGTTCTGTATTTCTTTCCTCTACGAAAAATCGTATGTCGTCATGTTTCGAGGACAAGACGTTATGCCTCGTTAATATATACAATAAACGTTCTAGTAGTTATTTTCAATTGTAAAAGGTTGTGTCCCTAGTATGTTTAAGATTGGGTCTTCGATGGCCATGTGAGACTAGAATTCATTTGTATTTCAAGTTTTATTTTTACATGAAGTTTTAATATTTTAGACTTAAATGAGTTTTTAATTATAAAAAATTCCTATGACGAATGAAATAAAATGATATTAGGCTTGTATGACACCTCTTAGGGTCAAGTACGCCATGCCATAACCTAGGGGGTGCTCTTGGGTCATGACAGACAATCCTATTTGATTCTCCTTTTCTCAACGAGTCACCAATTACCACTTTTGTTCACCGTTTAATCCTCAATCTTGAAAAACAAACTCTTCAAATGATAACTAGCCAGATTCAACACAATATCAAGCTCATTATAAATTTTTTCTAATGTATGACAACCTTTGAGTAAATGCATTAAATTTTCCTCATAACAAGAACGACTACATGGTCTCACAAAGAAAATCAATACTGAAAAAAGGAATCAATGCAACTCTCACTCTCTTAAAAGAGAAATACATGCAAGTTTGATCCTATAGTTTTCCCATATTTCCAATCATCACACAACCTAGTTGATGCCAAATCTCAAGTTTTTTTTAGGTTTGGAACAGGGTTAAGGGTTAAAATGGTGAATTTGTCTTAGTGACTTCACCTTAGTAAGGCACTTTTGCTATAATCTTCACCCTTTTCAAGTTATTTTCATTCTTTATCATTTGATAACTGAAACATTGATTTTTCACTAACTTTATCTATGATTCCTTTTATTTTAACAACTTCTCTTTATTATTTCGATATTTCAAAATTATAACTCCATATTTTCTAGGGAGGGATTTGTTTTTAACACACTTCGATGTGGCTGGGTTTTTTTTTAACACACTTCAAATTTGAGTCTCATTTTTATCTTTATTTGTCTTTCACTTGGCTATCATTTCTTCTTCCATTTTACACCCCCAACTTAAGATTTTTACCTAAGTTGTTTATTCAAGCATAACAATACTTCGAAAAGGGAGTAGGCTTAGAAGGTAGGGACAATTTTAGCTCAAAAATTTCAATGTGGTATATCAACAAATGGTTTAAGCTTGAATGTTACAAAAAGGGATGCGAAGTTTTACAAGGTAGTCCAAAAGGGTATGGAAATTTGTCTTCCCTCTTACCATTGTTGTCCAAGATCATGCCTGAAACATGCCAATGCTTAGAGAATTTGGGTAATGATATAACACTCAAGTACTCCTGATCCAATTCAAGGTTTAGATGATCATAATCTAGTATAAAACTCAAGGAAGATTACAGGTCGAATCCATAGGGAGCGGTAGAAGCTTGAATTCAGTTATGAAGTTACAAAGGGAGCGGTTCCAGTTTGAATTCAGTATGAAGTTATAAATGTGTTTTAAAATGATAAAAAAAATAAAAAAATATCACACACATTTAACTAAATTAAAAGGGATGATAGTAAATGTCAGATAGGAGGGGGTTTGGCTTTCAATTAAAAATTAAAACACATAAAAAATAGGGAAACAACAATATAGAGTGGAATTTTTAGGATGTTATAGAGTATAGGCTAATTTCGCTATGTGGATAATTCAAATTTACTAATAATGCCTAGATATTAGTAAGTAGGCTAGACTATCGATGTAATATATTTCTCTCAAACAACTACTACGATTCAAGTGAATTCTCTCGAACCTCAACAATGTTACAAAGAAAAACCACCCCAAACCTTAATTTACCTACTCACATGATCTAGATAGGTAGAATCAACTTTCAAATTAACTCTCTCCTAATAAACCCATATCAACCAAATAACTACATTCATTAATCTAAGGTTTTTGTTTGAAAACCTATTTATCAAACAAGCTAAAAACACTATGTTAGAATTGCATTCACAAGTACAATTTGTACCTTAAAACAAAACTATTGATTAAAGCACTTTAATTAAGCTTTTAAATTACTGAATAACAATACACATAAGCTAATTAAGAAATAATCACATGATCACACCCCAAGAATATGGTTTAAATTACACATTTTAAAAACATAAAAGAATTACCAAATAGCTTAGCCATGAAATAGGTAAAAGTTTCCAAGTTTTCATAATAGTCCAAATTGAATAAGATCAAAAACCCACTTGAAAATACCTAAAATTATGTCTGAGATGCTTCAAAGCCTACAATGGAATCTTAGAAACATAGAGAAAACTCAAAATCTCAAACTTAGGGAATAAAAAATGCTCTGTCCTTATTTTCAATTTAAGTTTTCCTGCTGAAAGGCCATTGGGGGAAATAAATAAGGTTTCGCCAACCTAGTTGAAGGTCCACTGTTTTCTCAAATACATCACCAATTTGAATTGACCATTTATCATCCAAATCCTTTGACTTTAGGCGATCAAGGTTGACATCGCTGAGTCATTCCTCAATAAACCGTCTGCCTATTTTTGTCGCCTAGCTGGTTTTTGCCAAGGGATAATTCTGGAACTTTTAGCTTCCTAAAGATCCTCTTAGCGGTACGCTAAGTGGTCTTGGCGATAAGCGGGATCACTTTACTTTACATATTTAGGTTATTTGCTATGTTTTCCTTGGTAGTGTCCTTGCCTTACTCCAAATCCTTTATAGCTGCAAATTAACAATTTAAGATCGTCTTAAACCATATATTAGGCATTTGAGGACAATTATATTTTAAAAAAAAAGCTGTAAATGATTCAAAATCTGTGACAGATCAACACAATAACTTACACTTTTGCTTGTGCTGAAGTAAAACTCATGATCAATAAATTCAAAAAGGATGTATACAAATATTGCTGCTTAAGATTCAACATAAATGCAAACAAAAATATCACAATGTTTGTTCCATATGCAAGTTCAAGCTCAACAAATTTATTCAAAAACCCTCTCAAGAAAGATGCTTCCATATTCACACAAATTTCTCATTAATTTAATGTCCCAGAATCACATACAACTCTCATACTCACAAAGATGACACATGCATGATTTTACCCATAGACTTACCCTAGTTTTCCAATCAATATTCATTTTGATTCGCTCAAGATCTCTAAGGTCTTTTCAGTCCAGTAATGGGGCTAAGTGTAATGGAATGATGATTTAGGTTTAGTGGTTTCTACCTTCATGATGTATAGCTCGGTAATCACTTTTTTTCCTTCTCTTTCACATTCAAATATGTTCATAATAAAACCCATTATTCAATTAAACATGAATCACCGGATACCCTATTTCGTTTACTATTTTCACACACTATATTCACAATTTTCTTGATTTCTCAGTCCTTTTCTTTTCTTTATTTTTTCTCTCTTTTTTGCATGGAGTTGTTGCATATTTTTCAAAACAATCTATAAAAGGAAGATTTTTTCAAACTTCTTGACCTTTCTTTTTTTCACCACACGCCCAACTTATGCTCTTGGCCTAATTTGGATTTTCAAACAAACCAATAAATTATAAAGGTTATAGGTGATGAGATAAAGAGGTCAAGTTGCTCAAGTTTCTTCCAATGAAAAGGAAAGGATCAGAGAGTGCCAAACATGATTCATACTTCTCACAAGGTTAGCCACAAAGAGTTATGGTGTCAAGTTGGTTCGCTCTTCAAATTTTTTCCTAAGATCATTTCAATTGCTTGCTTCACTCAATCATCAGAGTAGCGGGGCAAATTCTAAGTTTCATATAGAACAATGTTCAAGAAAACATCACCACACAAACATTGACGCAACTATGAAACAAGAATCCACACTTTCTAGCTAGTGTACAATAGTCATCAGAGACTTAATCCACAATCTGCGAGTCACAATGGGGTTCTAAAAGTTCATATATTGTCTATGTTACTTAATTTGTCTCATCATAGCCCCACATTTATTTCTTTCAATTGAGAGCACTATTTAAGTCATCAATATTGACCACCACTGACACAAAAATTAGCACATGAACATTTGAAATCACACATAAAAGAGGTGGAATTTTTTTTGTAAATCTCAAAAACATTTTCACATTAAAACAATGTCACAATTTATCAACAACCAACAATCAAGATATATATATCAACACCAAATTCACAACAATATTCACAAAAATAGCCCACAAGAGGTTGTATGGAAATTTCTCACCTCACCAAAAAAAGAAGTAGTCGTTCGATCCTCAAATGAAAATTAAAATAGAATCGGTATAAAAAGAGAACACAAAGAAAGACAAAAAAAGTAATCCTACCAGGCTAGGCCTAGGTGAATTCTGCAACATATGTGCTTGGAATCTCAGAACTAGAAGGCAGATGTACTTGAGAGACTACCAGACTAAAGCATAATTTCCTATATAGGCAACATATCCACATCAATCTAAAAGGGATTTTCCATCAGTGTTTTGTTCCTTTTTTAAGCCTCAGCCTATTGGTAATTGTATTCTATATGAGGATGTCTGTAGTGGAGTTGGGTCTCATCTCGACATATTTCTTATCATCTCTTGGAACATGATCTATTTTGTACAACTCGGTGATCAACACCAGATATAGGAGTAAGGTCATGCGTTGCTTCGCCCTCATTGCCATCTCCTGCTCAATTAGGAACAAAAAATTTAGCTACTACCAATCAATGATAGACACAAGACAAGGTGCTTTTGTATATCTGAGGAAGGATTTATTTTGGGATTGCATAATGGCTCTACTAATAAATCTTCAACAATATATGTAAACAACATTCAGGTCCTTCTTCTATATCACGACCAACTTCTATACACCTTGGGGTGACATCAGAGAGAAGGGGTGCCAACAACCCCTTAAGATCTCTAACATCGTCTTCTTGTTTAGATAGATGTAATAATGCATAATGCTCATTGTACACCGCAAGACAAAATTGATATCTTAGTAGCGACATTTCACCTTCTTTCCTCTAACCACCATAAAGTTAACCAACTTAAACATCCTATCATTCGTCTTCCCTTTGAACACTAAATCTCGATAAGTCGATTAAATATCTCGGACCCAAGAATGTATATAGGGGACTTGGGTTTTAGTAAAATTCATGAACTTTTGTTGAGATTTTTCAACACCTCTTAGTATCTATCCACCAGGTTGTCTGTAGACAATCTTTTCTACTCTAAGCTAGTACTCAAACCATCGGCCTTTAGTCGGCTGAGTGTCCGCGAAGGAGAACCGTAAATAGGTGGTGTCTGCATCACTGTCTGTGTTGGAAAAGGAGATGGAGATGAAATTACGGGAGTAGGCTTCAGAATCCTAGATGAATCATGTAGAGACTTGGAGCGTAGGTCCACCCTACGGGCCTGTAACAATTGGTCATCATCCTATTTTGAGATGGAAGCCGGAGAGTAATCTTGTTAATCCCCCTTATTTTTGGAGATAATGTGCTGTATTCTGTGGACTCTCTCTGTATCATATATTTTCTCCGTTAGTGTCACAACCACGGGTACCTTGCCATTGCCTTTACCTCTCTTTGGAGGTATTTTTGTAGAAGTTGCCCGGGAAGCAGTCGATTCCCCATTTATTACAACTCCATGTGCCTGATTTCAAGGCAGTATACCTTTACACACAACTTTGAGTCTAGTCAGTCCTGAAAAAAATAAAGAAAACATGAGAAAAATTCAGATAAATTTTAGAAAAAAAAATTCAGGAAGACCCACCAAATCGAACGGTGAGTCGGTGAACAACATTGGCTAGCCTGTTTGGTCTAGCCGAAAGTTATAGAGAAAAAAATGCAAAATTCAATCTTGGTCAGCGATATCCAAGACCACTCTGTAGATTACCGTTATTAATCGGGGAACTAGACGTAGCTAACCGAAAGTTATAGAGCGTTTATGGAAATTCAATGTGTAGAAAGGCGATGAGAAGAGACTTTTGGTGAGTTGCCAAGTGAACTTGGCGAGCACATGCATAAACAAAAAAATACATAACTTAAAGCCTCAAAAAGGAGAAATAATAGGCGACCCAACATGACTTAGGTGAACCACCAAACCACTCGGCGAGCTCGACCAAATTGGTAAAGTAGTCAAACATCTAAATTATTCACCCCCAAACTTCAAATTCAAGTTTGCATGCCAAGAAATAAAAATCAAACACCAACATATGCAAATGACACTAGAATCGTATGACCCATTCCGTCGTAGTACCCAAAATTCCCCCAATTTTTCCAAAATTGGCTAATTTACATCATTTACCCTAAAGAGTTATGTCTACTACCCACATCATTGGGACAACAAAATAAGTAAAAAACTTTGGGGTTATATTGACCTCATTCGGCTAGACCCATCACATAATCAATACAACCTATTAATTTGATAGACAATCGACATGGAAAATAAGCATTTACGATCAATTTATAATGATTTCTACTAAGAATTGGCGAACTAAAAATTACTCTATAAATCAAACACCCATACATAAATATATCATCAACAAAAAAATGATTTCATTTAACTTGAACCAATAATTTTGTTTGGGGTTTAAAACACCATCCTTTTATGCTCAAAATTTTAAAACTAGGAGGCAAAGTAATTCCAAAATCCTTCCTTGGAAAAGATCCTAAACTAAACGATAACAAAAATGAAGTTTTTTGAAAAATCTAATATTGGTGTGAGAGTACGGGAATTTGAAAAGGTTAGCGAGTTAAGGACTTCTGAAATTAACACCCTTTAGCTCTTTTAAACCCATCAATTTTCACGCCATTCGACGAGTTAAGTTGAACTCGCTGATCCATTTAGTGCAGCACCAGTGGTACTTCAGCCCGCTGATATTTTCAAAAAATCCAACAAACGAGGTGGTTCAAAGGGCAATGTAAGTTGGTCTCAACGACCTACTAGACGAGTCTCTGATTTGACAATTGGCTCGCCTATTTGCCATTTTAAAAAAAAATCAACTTTTAAAACATGTACATTCAACACTCGTTATACCAAAAAGAAAAATAAAACAATTAAACCTAGGGTTGTCTTCCAAGTAGAGCCTTATTTAACGTTGTGACACAAAATGTATACGCTTTCAATATTCAATTTTTGGGTTAGCCAAGGTATACTTTGTAGACCCTCTTTTGTCGTGTGGTTCAAATGAGATGAAATTTGACCCATATGTGTTTTCAATTACTTGATAGACAGTGAATGTGAAGTGAATGTTTGATTGAGTGTAGATACATTCTCTTTCATTTCTTTAAAAACATTATTTGGCGCTTCCACAATATGGAGAATGCATGAAATCATGTTATACATGTGGATTTTCCTCGGTTTGTTAGGATTTTGACGCTCATGTGGTGGTACGTATATGTTCGTATCACCACCCTTTCCTTTCAAGTTGCGTTACGATCATGACCTTCTCTATCATGATATATCCACCAATCATCTCTATTTTAAACCTCTATTTGCACACGGTCTTTGATAGTTCGAACAAAAACCTCCTTCTTGATTTTCAGGAAAGTTCACTTTGTCATAATACATTTTCTCAAATCACTCTTCATCGTGAATTTCTCCATGCATACCCATAGCATTCACACCCTTCAACCCACTAACCATCACATTTTTTGACAATAGATCTAGCTTAGTTATTATTTTGGCCATTATTTTGTCTCTCGATTTGATCTTTTTTCATCCTAAAAGTTAGAGGAGATAGTTGCTCCTCATAAGGTTGTTGCCTTATATCTCCGTGAACATTTTGATCTACAATCCTTTTGATCACCGAGTCAAGACTAATGTAGAATTATTGTAGATGCATGTTATTTGGAAGTCTTTGAGTTTTACATTGAAGTACGAAATTTTGAAATCTAAACTACATATCATGTATTAGTTAACATATCAAGTATTTGAACCCTTAAATATCATCTCTTAACGCCATAATTTTTTTTTTGGAAAAATACCTCACATAGAAAGCCATGGTAAGCTCATCGCATGTAATAATGGAATTCCCAGGGAGGTCACCTAGAATGTTTTTATCTTCTTCCATCAAAGAAAATGGAAATACTTTAAGACGAAATGATTTTTGAGGTATATTATTAAATGAGAACGGTTCACAATCATCGATGAAATTCTGAATGTTCTCGTATGGATCCTCATGTTCCAGACTCTCCAAACAATCCTTTTATTTCCAAGTGTTGAAGAATTGTTCTAGTAACATGAAAAGAAGTGTCACCCCAGCAAGGGGTAGACACATAGCAACAACAACACCCAATTAACATGGGTCGTTAACATCTGTCAAGAGTCTCAAAATGAAATTCGGTGTGTACAACCTCACTTGTCCCTAAAAAGGTTAATAAAATGTTTATTAAAGGATTTTAAGTTTTTGTGCATTATTTGATGTTATTTGGAGCTCAAACGTGCAAGAATGTCTGAGACGTTCAAAACTTAGACCTTAGACGTGCTAGTGTGTATTAGTGTGCCCGGTATATTTTATGTGTTGTTTGATGCTCAAATTAATAAGGGAGGATCCTTACTGGTATATGGATGTATTGATATTCGAAACTATAGGCACCACTCCCCAAGGACCACCCAAAGGGTCCTTGAGGAGGACCCAAAAACTGGCAGTACATTGCAAAGTAAGTGTCCAAACAATACCTGGCCATCAACGAATCGGGCTTCAGTCGGCGCCTCATCCATTAGGGGCGTGGCTCAATAGTTATTTGTGTTATATTAGCCCCCCAATAAGGAATCCTCACTCACTATCCACAGAAGAGCAAGATGGTGAGTTAGTCAATCGATGCCCCGTCCGTCGCCCTCCATAGATTGCACCTGCAATCCTTGCTGAGACGCTGCAATTTACCCTACTTCCTAATTAGACTATATATTGTTTATTTAAGTTTTTTAAGGTATTTTAAGTTAATTTATAGTAATTAAATCTAATTTAGTATTCCTTTTTAAAAGACCATTCTTTCCCACTCAAAACAAACTCTCGAAAAACACCAAACCCCAATTGAAGATCAAGCTCATGAACAAGCTATGGAGGTGGATTCTTGGAGCATTGTTCTAAAATTTTTGTGGTGTTTATAATTTATAAGGTATGGTAATTATTCATACCTATATAATCATTTATCTATGGAAACCGTTCAAAGTTTTTTTAAACATAATTCTAAGCCAAAAATCTCATCTTTCAATCTATCCATCAGTTCATTGTTAAAGTGATTTCAAAAGCATTCTTCTGATTTAATATGTAATTAATATATGGTTTTATCATGATTTTAAAGCCAATTGTATGAAGAAACATATTTTTGTACTCTTAAATTAAGATATGTTATGGGTATCGTGAGCTTTACTAGATTATTATTCTATTGTTATTGGATTATAGTATATTGATTATTCCTAGCCTTACCTATATAAATTGATTATGAATTGTTGGGAACTAATCAAGATGATCATTATATTTGAGATTTGGTAAGTTGTCCTAATTCCACTTATTAACATATACTCTATATTGAATTGTAATGATTGGTATGATCTACTTATGGTTGAGGTGTTAACATTCTTGTACATGTTTATGTGTTATGATTTTGGTCTTTAAGGCACTATATGCATGATGAATTGATATGATGATTTCATATTTATGAAGTTGAAGGAGGTAGCCTTGAGTATAACATCATGTCTAAGGGAATTAATGTTAGGTGAAGTTATGTGTGTGGTCTTCCCCACTTATTACAAAATTTAGGTGTGTAGATGATGTTGTGCATACGTGGTGATCATGTTAGGGTTCGGTGGGGTCTTTATGAATAATTGTGATGAGTACACTAGTAACATGTATGAATATGTGATCAAGGTATGTTAGGAG
>JAKWJD010001759.1:13957907-14130004 GCA_027705065.1 Solanum peruvianum
TGTAATTTTTCTATTGCATTCACTCTAAAGTTACTCTTTGTGTTAATTTCTTGAAAAACCTTTTCTATGTTCTAAAAAGTGACTTATGTGTTGTTTAACTTTTGTATTCATGAATGTTGTAATTAATTGGCATCAATGCTTATTTCTACTAAAAAGTCTTTTTTGTATGTTTTTTGCATATGCCATACTTAGTACATTATTTGTACTCATACCATACTTTTCTATACTTTATAAGTATTAGTTGGAGGCATGTTAAAGACTAGAAGGCAAGCTTGGGAATCAACTCTCTCAAGATTAAGTATGTCCTCATATATCCAAGGGTATAGTTTCACATTTTTCATCATTCTAATGTCGTGCCTTGGAGTTGAGTTCTATAACATGTCTTTCTCAACCTCTTCTGTTATGTTTATACGACGTGAATACAAGGAGGACATCTACTAGAAGGGAGGAGGAAAGAGTAGCTAATGAGACGATCCCTCCCTGTGGTGAGAAAGTCCCTATAGTTGGCCTAGAGGATGTGAATGAGGTGGTTCCCCCTCCGGAACCTCAAGGACCTCAAGTTCCACAAATGCCCCCTATGCCCCAAGCTCCTTAAGTTCCGTTTGTTTAAGGGGATTTGACAAATGCGTAGCTAAGGGCTGCCCTTATGGACTTGAACTGACTCGTGTTGACTCAAGATCAAGCCTTCACTACAAATTTGGTTGCCCAAGATCACAAAGGAGGAAGACTTGAACCCAATGTAAGTACTCGCGGTTCTAGAATTTGGGATTATATGAGGATGCACCCTCTTATTTTTTTATGGAACTAAGGTGGATGAATATCCACAAAGCTTCATAGATGAGATATTCAAGGGGGTGGATTATATGGGTGTGATCGCGAGAGTGAGAGCGGAGCTAGCCGCCTATCAATTAAAATATATGGCTAAAGTTTTGTTTGAAAAATGGAGAGATGAGAGACCCTTAAGAGATCGTCCGATAGATTGGAAGTGTTCAAATAGGCTTTTCTTTATAATTCTTTCCCGTAGAGTGGAGGGAGAAGAATAAAATGGAATTTACGAATATTCGTCAAGGGGGAATGAGTGTGAAAGAGTACTCGCTCAAATTCACCCAACTCTCTAAGTATGCCCCAACCATAGTAGTCAACCCTAGGTCTAGGATGAATAGATTTGTTATGGTAGTGTCTATCTTGGTGGAGAAGGAGTGTCATAACACAATGGTTCTTAAAGACATGCACATCTATAGACTCATGTTATATGCTCAACAAATTGAGGAGTCCAAGATTACGAAGATAAGGAAAGAGGGTAAGAGGCCTAGGTATGATGAACAAGGCCAACCCAAACCAAAGAAGAGGTTATATCATTAAGAGCCTTCCATAAGGAACAAGTATAGGGGTTCGCAATCAAAATTTTAAAGGAGAAGCCATACTTTTGAATGGTGTGAGTGTGGTACTTTTGGAAAAGAATACTTCGGCAAGTGTCCTGCCGGAACGGATCGTTGCTTTGGGTGTGGTAATAACGGTCAAAAAATGAGGGACTGCCCTAGCATCAAGGCAAAAAGGAAAGAGGTCGTCCAAACTTCTAGTGGTGGTACAGATCCAAATGCTCCAAGGTAGACTCGTTTCTTTGTTCTTGGAACTATAAAAGGAACTAATCCAAAATGAGAAACCAAGTATATCTTACTTCCTTATGGTTGTTGGTTTTACTTTAGAATAGTTTGTATGATCTTGTCTCTCATATTGTAATTCCTTCATGATAAAATTTCTTCAAAGATGAATTATTGAGTTTTAAGCATGCTTCAGTGATAAGGCTTGCTCATTCACCGTAGGGAATTTCATAATTTTACTTAATTTGGCTTTCATGATTTGTAGCTTCAATGTGTTTATAAATGATGTATATAAGCATGTTTAAAGTTAAAATTCTATTTGAACTACAATTCATAGATTTAAAAATAGCTAATGATTAAACCCCACGCCAATTAAGTATTAAAATCAATAAATAACAATACAAATAAACTAATTAAGCCAATAATCACATGATTACACCCTATAAATTGAGGTTTTAGATACACATCATAAAAATATTAAAACAATCACCAACTAGATTAGCCATGCACTGGTTTAAAGTTTGCAAGTCTTTACAATGATAAAAATTGAATAAGTTTTAAAAGACACTAGAAAATCCTCAAACTTAAGTCTTAAATGGTACAAAGACTAAAATGAAAACTCAAAAACCCAGATAAAACTCAAAATCTAAAACTCTGGGAATCAGAAACGCCCTATTCTCATTTTAAATTTTAATTTATAGGTTCTCAGTTTTTTCCTAAAAGGCCATTAGGAAAAGTAAATCGGGAATAGCCTACCCGGTGAGTGATCCGTTGTTTTTTCTAACCCATCATCAGTTTTCAATGTAAATTAATCCTCCAACCCTTCTGTCTTAGGCGATCACGATTAGCATCATTGAGTTGTTCACCGATCCATTGACTACCCATTTTGGCTACAAAGTCTATTCTTTCCCAGGGCAGGCACACTGGAACTTTCGGCAATCTAAAGATCCACTCGGCGGTTTGCGAAGTGGTCTTGGCGATCAGCAGGATCGTTCTTCTTAATTTCATTAGCATAGTTAAACATTTTTACCCGATACTGTTCTTGTCTTGCTCCTTATCCTTCATAGCTCCAAATAAACACGTTCACATATGTTTAGAGCATAAATTAGGCATATGAGGACACTTAATTATTGAAACAAAGCCCATAATGGGTCCTAAATGAGTTAGTATCTCATATTCATCAACTAACAAGGAAAATTCTAGGATTCCACATGGTTTATAATGAGACATCAGATTACATGGAACTTCAAATATACTCATTTAGCACAACCCCAAAGATTAAAAAGTGGTATCAATGTTTATTTTAAGACTCAAATTAAAATGCATCTTCCCAACAAAAGATTAAAAAAGATTGCTCAGAAGTGAAATCTCATAAATTCATTCTAGCAACATCAAGACTGTACATCATGCTCATCTTGAGTATCATGGAAGCCATTATATTGAAAATAATCGATCTTCAAGACAACCCAGACATTTCACGATTTTTAAATACTATGGTGTATGAGAAAATTTTATCAGAAAGAGGTAAAACTTGAACAAACTAAATGAAACACCATGAAAACAACATGATCACCAAAGATGTTTATTGGCACAAGTGCCATATTTAAACAAAAAATAATAAAAATATAGTGTCCTTAATTCATAAGAATGACAAAATAAAGCGTAGATAGAGGAACTCTCTGAATGATTGAGAATTTAGCGCACACAATTGTTTGGAAGATTTCCAAACAAGGTCTATAGCTGGCCTTTCCAGCAGCTTAGGGGAATTTTAATTCCAATTCATCGGTATGTATCGTCACCATCTAAAGTTCATAAATGAATTGAAAGAATTCCATGTTCTCATCGCCAATTTTTGTAGTGTATCCCCTAATTGTTTCCCCTTTTTAGGAAAACTGAGTCAGTCCTCAATTGCATCAATGTATCACCTAGTTAGGTGTACCATCCATTTAATTGGATGGTCTTTACCTAAAGTTCAGCTTCCATATGGCGAGGTCGTTGGAGCTTCAACTATGTCCTTAAGAACATAGCTAAATATCCCTCACAATTGTTGATCATTAGTAAAATACTGCATAATTGACACCGATAGTATTGAAAACTACTAACCTATAGGTTGCCTCTCAAAAAGACCTAATTTAACATCGTTACACAACATGTATATGATCTAATTAGTTATCCATGTACATCACATTAAAAACTCGCACATTAGGACTTTCCCCAACAGTCACCTTCAACCTTAGCCCACTAACAGTGAAGTTTACCCCCTATGCATCTTCAATTTAAGTTGTTGAATTTCCATACATCTCCGTAATTGTGTACGGACCAGTCAACTATGGCTTACGATTCCATGAAAGAGTTTCATCCTTTAATTAAATAGTAGGACTAGCTCAGCTACTCTAAACTCTCGAACAAAGATCTTTGAAACATGCCAGCATTTAAATATTTCATTAAAGATGGTTGAACTTTTGAATGCTTATAACAAAAATTCATCAATCTTAAATATTTGGCCACAAGATTCTTGGAATACAACTCAAATTTAAATTTTTCTTGTTCAATCATCATTAAGTACTAACTTATATTGATCCATACTAATAGGAGACTTGAATTTCGTGTTATAGGCTCAATGTTCATCATTAAACTTTCAAGACCAATCAATGTGATGGACATTAACCATTTTGTTTATGATTGTATTTATCTCTTGGTTTGAGACATTAACTTTTTAGCTAGATTGCGGATTGTACGGTAATTACACTTTTTCCTTTACTCCAAACTTTGATAGACATGATCCAAATTAGCAGTTGCAAAATGTGATCACCAATCAATTATAATGGACCTTGGGGTTGATACAACTTATATTTAAAAAGATGAAAATTGTAGGTTTCTTAGATCTGGTGCAAGTCCCAACAGAGCCACCAACGACCTATGGCCTTACCTATTGTCCATAGGTATTCTCGTGGTTGGCCATTCCATGTTCTTAAAAAATGTCTTGTATTTTCATACGGTTCACTCGGATGGACCATTGTCAAGAGACCAAATTATAGGTAGGTCTCATAGGGGAATCTCAAACATAATCAGATTTTAAGATAAAAAGTGTAAATCGATGGTGGGATGTCGGGCTCATTAATGCACCCATGGAATGTACATTGGTTTATTCGATGGGGGTCGAAAATGGGAAGTCTGTGATCATATACAGTTGACTAGGAAAGTCTATGGTCTGACTAGCGGACCATAGGTCCAGCCATTGGTGAGGCCCGATAGTTATTTTAAAGGATATTTTGGGTCTTTTCGTAATCATTCTAACCCAATACTATGTAGTTATACCATTTACAAAAGACAAATATAATGATTTTTAACCCCCAAATCACCCAATTCAATTCATTCTCCTAAATTTCGTAAATCTAAATAGTCCTTTCTTTATGGAAGAAGAAGAACTTAACTTAGAGTTTCACGATCAACTCTCCTAATCCTCCATTGAATTAAAGATTTTGGCATCAATGTATTTTGGTCTTCATCTATAGAGTTGTTTCCTCCATATATTTCCTATATTATCCAATTTACATAGTTGGAAATCTCCTATTGAAGTTAGGGTTTTGTTCCATGTCATTATTTCCTTTAAATGGTGATCCAATTGATTGTTCTATGACTTTTAATGCATGAATTTTTTTAGTTCCATGCTTTTTTGAAGAATCCCTATGAACCTATGCATAATCCATGTTTTCTCAGCAAAGATAATAAGTAACATGGTGACTCCTCATGTTCTATGTACTCTAACCGTTATTGCTTATTGTCTTTAAATTTCAATGATTTAAAGTGATTAATGGGTTATGTCCCTATCACTCTTGATGAATAGATTGCTTTCGAGACTATGTAGACTTCTACTACTTTTTGATAAAACCATTTTACGATATAAACTGTCTTTTAATAGAATCCATTATTTAGCGAATGAACATGCTTCACATGAAATTCCACAATTCCATATAAATTATTAAACAATACATACTTAATTAATCATAGAAAATCATAACCTATCATAATTAGTCATAAACATCGAGTTTGGAAGAAAACCCATTGGTAGAGTATAAACTCTAGGAATTGAATTATTTTGGATTTACTTTGAAAGGACCTCTTGGGGAAAGGAGTCCAACAATTTAGAACCCATAAATTATTGAAACTTAATCCACGAATCATGAGAAGACAACTGGAGAACTTGACCTTCTTCTCCAAGCTTCCAATGCTCTTCAATGGTGGTTGAGTAGACAGAGAGGTTTGAGAGACATGAGTGTGATTTTGTAAATCTGATTTATAGTGAATGATAGTTGCTTAAAACTTACCTCGAACCAGAATATACCCCTAAATTACGCAAAAGACCACTCACTTAATTGGAACTTATTGTAAAGTTAAATAGACTTTAAAATGACGCGGACGAATCTAGGAAGTGGTTGTGCGTCGCTGGGGCAACTCCAATTCTTTTTTTTTTAAATTTGGGTTGAGGCATTGAGCCTCGTGAAGGCCCCATGTCGTGAGGCAAAATTTGCCTTGCTAGTTCTGGATGCGCGAAGCTCAATGGGCTTTGCATATTCGCTAACAGATTGCTCACTAGTGTTAGGGTCCTCCTGAAGGACTCTTCGGGCTGCCCTTGTGAAGTCGTGACTGACCGTTTGGACCCTTTATACTATATTTTACCTATTTAAAGTCAGGTTACATGTTTTTTACTTCATTTGACACTCCCAAAACTTCACCAAACATATGGAGGCTGAAAGAGGGTCGATTATTTTTTATCGCACACCACTCTAGGCAGTCTTACAAACGTATGTAACACTCATCCTACTTGCACCCAGAAAAATTGACTAAGTATGGAAATGCTTAAAACAGCAGCGTCAAACAACCAACAGAATTACATGAACCAGTCCCAACCTTTATTATCCTTTAAAGTAATACAAAGGAAGGTTTCACAAATTAGTCTAAGGCTAGAAACACTCTGTTTTGCCTTAGAAGAATTTCCACCTTCAAATCAAAATTCTGCACAATGGCAGTTACATGCGGCGGTTACAAATGACACCTGTCCGACACTTGTCATCACAGGGTTCAAAACTAACTTTCCAACAGCTATATTTTTAACAGATAGAATTTAATTCAAATTACATTCTTATCTACACGAAATACTAATATTCTAACACTTAGAATATTTCAGGCTTCATTCCAACACTTAGAATATTTCAGCCAGCTTCCAACACTTAGAAAATTTTAAGTTGCCTTCCAACACTTAGTTTTATTTCACCAATTTCGGGTGAACTGCCTTTGTCCCTGACATTGCCAAGTCTTCACAGCCTTGCCTCATCAAGTCAACATGCTGCATTTCCAATGCCCTTAGCTCGTACGTAAGCCATGCACGTTCAAGCTGCCTTGCCAACACCCAAGCATCTTGAACTTGTGTTGCACTGTTTTGCCATCATCCATGCCAAGACCAATCCCCAAGTCCTTGGCATGTCTGCACGTAGTTAGATCAAGTAGATTGCGGGTCTAACAGAGGCCTACTAGTTCAATTTAGCTAGTTTTCGAACGTCAAGGTCTTTCTTTGTTGTTTTGGCTCTTACCTCTTCTAATTCAGTTTAATAAATTGATAACGGTATATAAACATCTAACAATTATTTAACAGGAAAATCTCTAGTCTAAATGATGAGACTTTTATAATGTTACATTCCAAATATATATTATCAAAAATAAACGTGCTTTCTTTTTCATAAGCTTGCATAATGGAATAGCAATCTTCGGAAGTCTTTAATGAGCAATTTATAGTACCCAACATTACCAAGGAAACTTATGAGGATTGATTATCTATTTGATACATATTAGGGTGTTGCATTGGTTTCAAATATTAGTTTGAGATATAATCAACATTAGCAATTTATTTGGGAAGCCGACATCCTTCAAACCAGATTTAAGACTCGTTATAGACACTATGAGTTCCTAGTGGTTTCTTTTAGTTTTACTAATACCCCTCCTACATTTATGTACTTAATGACATGTGTGTTCAAACCATATAATGATATGTTCATCTTTGAGTTTATTGATGGCATTGAGGTGTACTCACAGAGCATGACTTATTATTAATATTATCCGAGGATTCTGCTTTAGACTTTTACAGGTTAGTTGATTTATGCAAAATACCAAAAGTATGAGCTCTTGCTAAGTTTGTAGCATTTCTGGGGTATGTTGTGTCTAAGGATTTAATTTTCATAGATATAGGAAATATTAAGGCTATTCGTAATACGTATAGACCCACTTAAGTTATGAAGGTTTAGAGCTTTGTATTATTCCACGCTACTATAGTAGTATATAGAGGGTTATTCCACTTTGCACCAACTTTGTACTGCTTGATTTGCCTTGATGTTCTATTTTATGTTGCTTGATGAGAATGATTTAAGCTTTAAGAAGCTCAAGGAGTTAATAAATACTACTCTTATATTGACTGTTCTAGCTAAGGATGAGGGTTTAATGGTCTATTATGATACATCAAACATTTTTTGGGTTGTGTATTGATGCATACAGACCGACTTATTTCTTATGTATAAAGGTTAGCTTAGACTACATATGTACAAACACTCCACAAACGGTTTGGAGTAAGCAGTAGTAGTTTTTACCCTTCAAATTTTTTTAAGGCACTACCTCTACTGATTTTCTTTGGAGATATAAACTAATAAGAGAAGCCTTCGGCGCATCATTAGAAAAAGTGACCTTTATTTGAGGAAACATCACTTGATTAAGCTTTGAGGAACATTAACCTCTCTATTATCTATCAATTGGGTAAGGAGAATGTAATTGTGAATGCTTTGACCTAAAAAACAATTAGTACTTGTAGTATGGACCTCTTGTCTACCATAGAGTTACCTTTATCTTGGGAAATTAAGTTCTTAGATAACTGGATAATACACTTCTATGTTTTAAATTCTAGGAAGATTCAAGTCTATGTGGGAGTTCACTCCTCATTCCTTCATCAGATCTGTAACCACCAGCTTGGGGATAAGGTCTTGGCAAAAATTAAAGATTGGGTGTTACCAAGTAATGTCGGTTAGGCTACATTAGATTTAGATAGGTTTTTGAGATTAACAATTCTTATTTGAATTTTGAGGGTTATAGGTTTAATCTTGTTGATACTTCGTATATCCTATGATTTTAAATATTTTATCCATCTAGGCACCACGAATATGCATTCTGACTTCAAGCATCATTAGTAATGGGTAGCTAGAGGACGAATTTTCTAGACTCTATGTGTATTTCCTAAGTTGTCATAAGGTGAAAGGCAAGCACTTGAGACCTAGTGGTGATTTTCATATATTATGCATTCTTGAATTGAAGTGGGATCACATATGGACTTTTTCTCCTGTCACTACACCATTTTACGCCAACAACCACCCCTATGAAGTGTAGTCTAAACTAGCCAACAGTGTGGCGTTCGATAAAAAGATACACTTGTTGACTTTTAGCAACACTTTTAGGGGGTGGCCTAAAGAATTGTAACCTTTGACATTGGACAACACTTTTGAAATGTCGCCAAAGCAGTAACACTTAAAAAGTGTGGACAAAGAGGTATAAAGGCCACATTTTTAGTTATTTCATTAGCAACACTTTTATCTATTATACTGCACTTAAAAGTGTGACTTTTGCATTCTTATTGGTTAACCTTAAAAGTTTTGCCATTTATGTCTCACCGACAACAACACTTATAAAGTGTAACTTTTCGTATGTACAACATAAAATTTATAAACAATACACTTACAAGCCACACTTTCAAAGTGTTGCAATGTTGTGTAGAACTTTTGCATCCACAATTTAGAAAAAATAACAATAAAATTATTTTGCATATAATCAATAATAAAAATATATATATATATATATATATATATATATATATATATATATATATTATATAATTAAATAAACTTCGAGCACATGTCTCATATATATATAGAAAGCAAATACTTAATGATCTCTACTCGCAATAGAATCCAATTGTACATTTTTAAAAAATATTTATAATAATAGTACAAAAATTCTTTATTTTTCACTACAATAGTTTGATTTTATTTTTGTCCTCTATACATCAAATTCAATCAGTAGCATTTTCTTGCACATCAAAATTAAATTATAAGATAAAGAATCATGTATTTTAGATGCTCACTATACTATTTCCAGCCCCTTCACACGCCCTTCATTGTTAAATGATCCCCCAAACATGTACAAAATTTATAAAATCTGCAAGAAAACTATAGGACTTGTATTACAAGAGTGTCACAGTAGGCAAATATGAATGATTATATAAATATAGGAGAAAACAGTAAGCAAAGGGTTAAATGATCTCAAACAAGTACAAAGCAGACCAATATGAATGATAAAACCTGGAAGAAATGAATTGGCTAACATACAAATGTATAAAAACATGTGATCAAATACTCTTAGTGTCACGACCCAACCCGATGGGCCGTGACTAAGTGCCCATTTTGGACACTCACATACCAACCTATCAAGTATGACCAACTGAAACTAAGACAATATGGAATTTAATCAAATCAAGCCAAACCCAACCCCATATATATATATAAAGTGGATCTATCTCATAAAGAGTCATAACCATTCAACCGTAACAACATACGCGAGCCGACAAGGCTGCCACTATTCAAAGCATAATAGCATACGCAGCCGACAAGGCTACCACTACACAATACACAAAGATGTACACAACCGACAAGGCTGCACTTGTACAAATGGACATCCCAAACAAACCATGTCCAGACCATTATCCAAAACATAAATATACAACCCACACGATGTCTACAGACCTCTAAGAGTATAGTAGTGAAACTCGACGGGACAGGGCCCCGCCATACCCATAGACAAGCAAAAGACTACACAAAAGTTATGTACCAAAATGATTGGGCTCCGGAACAGTGGAGCTCTCCCAAACAGCAGAGTAGATATCCTAGGCGGGAGGATCACCGAACTGAGCGTCTACACCTGCGGGCATGAAACGCAGCCCCCCGGAGAAAAAGGGGTCAGTACGGACAATGTACTGAGTATGTAAAGCATAAGGTAAAGATGACAGGATACCAACATGATAAGTCGAAACAAGATATCTCTACACATGTACTTTTTAAGTGAAAATCATGCATATCTTTAACATATAAGATGCCAGCTTCCCTAGTAAGGGACTTGGCAAAATAATCATCATTATATATACATCATACGTACCCGGCCCTCTAGTGAGGGACTCGGTGAAATAGTCATCACATCATCTCCGTCATCATCATCATCATAACCATCCTCATCACCAATCATATATATAATATACATTCCCGGCCCTCTAGTGAGGGACTCGGTGACATATGCAAGAAACTCCGCACGAACATTACCCGGCCCGGGACTCGGTGAAATGATAAATGACTCTATGCACGAGCAGAATATTATGAGCAACCATATGCAATTAAAATCATTTCTTATAACTCAATATAACAACCAACTTGAACCAGCAAGGAGTATTACTAAAGATTAATGTTTTATCAAGATTATGAACCTTTAAATACGATATGGAAACGTAAAATCTCAATGACTCTAAGAAGCACTATCATAAATATCAGAAATCACCATAGCCTTAGATATAGACAATATATAAAGGAATAGTTGTGGAAGTAAGAATATACGTCACCTAGACGTTCTAGAAGTAGGTATCAAATCTGTCGTTATTTGCTCATTTTTAAAGGTCATGCCAAACAAAGAAGGAAAGGATAGCGTTACATACCGAATAGTCGAGCCGCACGTCCAATATTTACTGCTCAAGGTATAAATCGGGCCGCAATTAGATAAATGTCGCGCTTTACTACTTATTGTAAGCTAGCTAATAATCTAACGAAAATCCGGCAGCACTTCCCCTATTTTCTTTACTTCATCCCAATCCAACAACAACCCAAATTATCCACAGCAATACCAACAACACATATAATCCAACGAATCATATTAAACAGCCTCCCTCAAAACAGTTCCGTTTTGGCAGCCATAGTAACGAAACAACGACACATCGAGTGATAACTCATTTTATAATTCGCAACACATCTACCTTATCGTATTCATCCTTTGGAGTATATACCCATAAGCATATTAACATATACATAACACCAAAATAGAATTTCCAGCAGTTTCCTTCAATCAAAACAGCCCAAACACTAACATAACACCACTAGCAATCCGATCATGGTTTCTGTTCATACTTAGCACATTCAATAACTAAAACAAATTTCCTAAACTACTGTTCACGTCCCCTTCTTAACATTAAAGGCTAATTAACAAGGTATTCTAAGGAATTAACACACCAAGCAAGGAGATTACTAACCAATTTCTTTGCAGCTGCTGGCCAAGAGTTTCATGGCTGGTTTTCTCCATTTCCATGGCTGCCCAAGTTAAGTGGTGAAAGAGAAGATATGCTTGCAAAGCATTTCACTACACCATTTAACAATATGAAGTGGAGGCAGCCCCCCACCACACATGCTCCACTAATTGCATCTCCAAAATCTGATTTCTTTTTAATACATAATAATATGAAGTGGAGGCAGCCCCCCACCACACATGCTCCACTAATTGCATCTCCAAAATCTGATTTCTTTTTAATACTTAATAATATGAAGTGGAGGCAGCCCCCCACCACACTTAAAGTTCAGCCACTAATTAATATCACAATTAGAATTCACATCCTTGCCTAACATTTCTTTAAACACTTTGGAACTTAAAATAAAATCTCATTTCCCGAACTTACATCTACTAGTTCATGACGCGCACTACATATAAAATACGAGGCATAACATTCTTCCCCCCTTAGGAACATTCGTCCTCGAATGTTAAGTTAGCATATTACCGAAAAAATTTCCAACGAGGTCTCTCTAACAGTTATACCTATCAACCTGCATTTCGTAACTTACAGATGCCTCAAATAGTCACAACTTACTACATAATCTCATTTATCAATCAATATAGTCAAGCTAGGAATTGAATTACCTGTAGGTACGGGGAACAAGTAAGGATACTTATTCTTCATTTCGTCTTCCGCTTCCCAAGTTATCTCCTCCCTATTATTATTTTGCCACAACACTTTGACGGAAGCCACATCCTTAGTACGTAACCTTCTAACTTGTCGATCAAGTATAGCTACGGGTTTCTCCTCATATGACAACTCCTCTGTTACCTGAACATCATTTACAAGGAATACTCTAGAAGGATCACCAATACATTTACGTAGCATCGATACATGGAAGACTGGATGTACCGCCTCCAAATCAGATGGTATATCCAACTCATATGCAACCTTGTCTATCTTACGAACAATCTGATAAGGCCCAATGTATCTTGGACTGAGCTTCCCCTTCCTGCCGAATCTCATCACACCCTTCATGGGTGATACCTTCAGGAATACCCAGTCACCAATCTGAAACTCCAAATCTCTACGCCGATTATCTGCATATGACTTCTGTCGACTCTGGGCTGCTAATAATCTTTCTTGAATCAGCTTCACCTTGTCAATAGCTTGCTGAATCATATCCGGACCTATCAACTTAGTCTCGCCAACATCAAACCAACCAATAGGTGACCTGCACTTCCTCCCATATAAGGCCTCGTACGGTGCCATCTGGATACTAGAATGGTAGCTATTATTATAGGAAAACTCAATGAGCGGCAAGTGATCATCCCAGCTACCTTTGAAATCCATAATACAGGCCCGCAACATATCCTCTAATGTCTGAATAGTACGCTCAGTCTGCCCATCAGTCTGAGGGTGAAATGCTGTGCTAAGGTTCACCTGTGTCCCCAATCCCTTCTGAAACGATCTCCAAAAGTTGGCTGTAAATTGAGCTCCTCTGTCTGATATAATGGACGTGGGAATCCCATGAAGTCTCACTATTTCCCAAATATATAACCTCGCATAATCTTCAGCCGAATAAGTAGTCCTGACTGGAAGAAAATGGGCCGATTTCGTCAGCCTATCTACAATAACCCATATAGAGTCATACTTCCGTTGGGTGCGAGGTAAGCCTGTAATGAAGTCCATATTAATCATCTCCCATTTCCAAGTCGGAATCTCTATCGCCTGTAATAATCCACCAGGCTTTTGATGTTCGATCTTGACTTGTTGACAATTCGAGCACTGAGCCACAAACTCCGTTATGTCCTTTTTCATGCCATCCCACCAGTATAAGCATCTGAGGTCATGATACATTTTTGTTGACCCTGGGTGAATAGAATAACGGGCAGAGTGTGCCTCTCCCATAACCTGCCGTCGTAGCCCCGCAATATCTAGTACACACAATCTGCCTTCATATCGTAACACTCCATCAGGTGTAATCTTAAATGGGGTCTTTTCCTTTTTAAGAGCTGCATCTCTATACTGTGCCAGAATGGGGTCCTCGTATTGGTGTCTCTTTACCTCATCTATGATTGAGGACTCAGCAACCTCTCTGATAGAAACTCCACTATCTTCTGAATTAGCCAGACGGACTCCAAGGCTTGATAGCCGCTGAATCTCCCGAACCATCTCCCTCCTTTCTGGTTGTACATCTGTCAAGCTACCCATGGACTTACGGCTAAGAGCATCTGCTACAACATTCGCTTTCCCTGGATGATATAAAATATCAATAGCATAATCCTTTAGCAACTCTAACCACCGCCTCTGTCGTAAATTCAGCTCCTTCTGTTTAAAGATATATTGGAGACTCTTATGATCTGTATAGATGTCCACATGGACACCATATAAATAATGCCTCCATATCTTCAAGGCATGAACCACGACCGCTAACTCCAGATCGTGAGTAGGATAGTTCTTTTCATGCTTCCTAAGCTGTCGGGAGGCATAGGCTATAACTTTGCCATGCTGCATCAATACACATCCTAGCCCAACACCGGAAGCATCACAATAAATAACATAGCCGTCTGGTCCCTCCGGAAGAGTTAGGACTGGAGCTGTAGTCAATTTGTCTTTCAATAGCTGGAAGCTTCGCTCACATGCATTAGTCCACTGGAACTTGGCTGCCTTTTGAGTTAGCCTTGTCAAAGGCGTTGAAATTGAGGAAAACTTTTCTACAAACCTTCTGTAATATCCTGCTAACCCCAGAAAGCTGCGTACCTCAGTAGGTGTCGTAGGTCTGGGCCAAGTCTTTACCGCCTCAATCTTCTGCATGTCTACCCGAATACCATCAGCTCCAATAATATGCCCCAAGAATGCCATTGAAGTCAACCAGAACTCGCACTTAGAAAACTTAGCATACAACTTCTGGTGTTGAAGCACCCTAAGTACCGTCCTTAAATGGTCTGCATGCTCCTCTTCAGAACGTGAATAGACTAAAATATCGTCTATAAATACAACAACAAACATATCAAGGAATGGTTTAAACACTCTATTCATTAAATCCATAAACACCGCTGGAGCATTAGTCAGCCCAAAAGACAGCACTCTAAACTCATAATGCCCGTATCGGGTCCGGAATGCCGTCTTTGGAATATCTGCCTCCCTTACCCGCACCTGATGATAACCTGACCGCAAGTCTATTTTTGAAAAACACTTAGCACCCTGCAACTGGTCAAATAGATCGTCAATCCTTGGGAGGGGATACCTGTTCTTTACTGTTACTTTGTTCAGCTGCCTATAATCGATACACATCCGCAGCGACCCATCCTTCTTCCTCACAAACAGTACCGGTGCTCCCCAAGGTGACGTACTAGGCCTGATGAAGCCCTTTTCTAACAAATCTTTCAATTGCTCTTTCAATTCTTTCAAGTCAGCAGGTGCCATTCTATAAGGAGGTATAGATATAGGCTGGGTATGTGGCAGTACATCTATAGTAAACTCTATCTCCCGTTCTGGAGAAAGGCCTGGAAGTTCCTCTAAAAATACATCGGGAAATTCATTAACTACTAGGACTGATTGAAGAGTCGGTGCCTCTGCCTTTATGTCATGCACCCGAACCAGATGATAAATATAACCTTTTCTAACCATCTTTCTAGCCTTAAGGTATGAAATGAACTTACCTTTCGGCGATACTGTACTACCCTTCCACTCTATAATCGGTTCCCTTGGAAATTGAAATCGAACTATCTTTCCTCTACAATCAACATTAGCATAACAAGCAGCCAACCAATCCATTCCCAAGATAATATCAAACTCAATCATATTTAGCTCTATTAGATCTGCTACGGTACGACGACTATATATAACCACTGAGCAATTCTTATATACTCGCGTAGCTATGACAGAATCTCCTACAGGTGTAGCTACCTCAAATAGTTCTATCAACTCAGACTCTATTCCGATCCTACTAGCAACAAAGGGAGATATAAATGATAAGGTGGAACCTGGGTCTATCAATGCATACACACTTCGGGAGAATAGTGATAATATACCTGTGATCACATTAGGTGACGCCTCCTGATCCTGCCTACTAGTTAAAGTATATATACGGTTCGAGGGACCGCTAGAACTGGAAGCTCCACCACGTCCTCTACCACGGCCTGCTGGCACCTGAATACCCTGCCCCATAGGACACATAGCCACAGAAGGAGATGAACCAGCAACAGAACCAGAAGGCTGTGCAATACCACCCGCACTACCTCTCAGGTGACACTCCCTCATAGTATGACCCTGACGGCCACATGAAAAACACGCACCTGTAGCCCAACGACATTCCCCAGGATGGGACCTACCACAGCGAGAACACCGAGGCAAAGGTGGCCTCGACTGGCTCAAACCTCTGCCCATCTGTGACCCTGACGTCCTAGAGCTCTGACCAGCTTCCGAATATCCCGTACGATCGAACCCCCTACCCATGGAACGTGGGGGTGCACTTTGTGCTGGCTGGGAAGAAAATCTAACATGCTGCTGAGACTGCCCGCCTCGAAACTCGTTAGGATAACCTGCTGATCTAGCCCTCTTATGCTGGCCTCCATTAAAATCTCTATCTGACTGACGTCCCCGGTGCCGATCTTCTACCCCCTATGCATATGCTTGCACCCGAGCAATGTCCATACCTGGCTGAAGAGTCACAGCCATACAACCGTCAATCAGATAACAATCCAATCCCATCACATAACGGTGTACCCTGTATGCCATATCAGCCACAATAGTAGGCGCATGCCTAGCCAATGAATCAAATTCAAGTCTATACTCTCGAATGCTCCTGCCATTCTGCCTCAAACGCAAGAATCTATCGACTCTAGCTCGCTTCATCTCTGGAGACAGGAAGTGGCCCTGGAAAGCCTCCACAAATTCATCCCATACTGCTGGAGGAGCACCCTCACCCCTAGATAACTCCCAAGACTCATACCAATTAATAGCTACATCCCGCAAACGATACGTAGCCAACTCAACAGACTCGATATCCGAAGCCTTAATTATCCTCAATGTACGCTGTATCTGACGAATAAACTCTTGCAGATCATCCTGGGGCCTTGACCCAAAGAACTCTGGAGGATTACAACTTAAGAAGTCACGAGCCCTTAAGCTATCAGATCTGTTCGCATGATCAACTCCTAGTCCATGCCTGCGAGCTTGACCTGCCACTAATCTAGTCAGCAACTGAACCGCATCTCTCATGGCCCTATCCTCTACCCCTGGCTGAGGAGTTGGAGGTTCAGGTTCTGGGGCCTCGGGGGCTGGTGGTGGTGTCACCTGAACTGGAGCTGCTGCTGCTCTAAGCTCCTCTAGCGGTGGCGGTGTAGTAGAGCTCTCCGATTGGAGCACAATACCAGGCATAGACTGGGCACGGGCCCTAGTAACTCTCCGGGTCTGACTAGTACTTTCTGCTACCGATTTGCCCTTCTGGGCGGCTGTTGCTTTCTTTGGAGGCATAACTGAAAACATAGGGATTCGTTAGAGAGGGATTATCCTGGTATTATAGCTCTATCGCACGATCTAGAATAAGAAGAAAGGATGACATCCTAAATGTCCTGTAGCTTCCTGTTTATAGATGTGGTGCACAACACACCGATAAACAAGACTCTACTAGACACGGTCTGTAGACACTTCCGAGGAAGAACCGCTCTGATACCACTTTGTCACGACCCAACCCGATGGGCCGTGACTAAGTGCCCATTTTGGACACTCACATACCAACCTATCAAGTATGACCAACTGAAACTAAGACAATATGGAATTTAATCAAATCAAGCCAAACCCAACCCCATATATATATATAAAGTGGATCTATCTCATAAAGAGTCATAACCATTCAACCGTAACAACATACGCGAGCCGACAAGGCTGCCACTATTCAAAGCATAATAGCATACGCAGCCGACAAGGCTACCACTACACAATACACAAAGATGTACACAACCGACAAGGCTGCACTTGTACAAACGGACATCCCAAACAAACCATGTCCAGACCATTATCCAAAACATAAATATACAACCCACACGATGTCTACAGACCTCTAAGAGTATAGTAGTGAAACTCGACAGGACAGGGCCCCGCCATACCCATAGACAAGCAAAAGACTACACAAAAGTTATGTACCAAAATGATTGGGCTCCGGAACAGTGGAGCTCTCCCAAACAGCAGAGTAGATATCCTAGGCGGGAGGATCACCGAACTGAGCATCTACACCTGCGGGCATGAAACGCAGCCCCCCGGAGAAAAGGGGGTCAGTACGGACAATGTACTGAGTATGTAAAGCATAAGGTAAAGATGACAGGATACCAACATGATAAGTCGAAACAAGATATCTCTACACATGTACTTTTTAAGTGAAAATCATGCATATCTTTAACATATAAGATGCCCAGCTTCCCTAGTAAGGGACTTGACAAAATAATCATCATTATATATACATCATACGTACCCGGCCCTCTAGTGAGGGACTCAGTGAAATAGTCATCACATCATCTCCGTCATCATCATCATCATAACCATCCTCATCACCAATCATATATATAATATACATTCCCGGCCCTCTAGTGAGGTACTCGGTGACATATGCAAGAAACTCCGCACGAACATTACCCGGCCCGGGACTCGGTGAAATGATAAATGACTCTATGCACGAGCAGAATATTATGAGCAACCATATGCAATTAAAATCATTTCTTATAACTCAATATAACAACCAACTTGAACCAGCAAGGAGTATTACTAAAGATTAATGTTTTATCAAGATTATGAACCTTTAAATACGATATGGAAACGTAAAATCTCAATGACTCTAAGAAGCACTATCATAAATATCAGAAATCACCATAGCCTTAGATATAGACAATATATAAAGGAATAGTTGTGGAAGTAAGAATATACGTCACCTAGACGTTCTAGAAGTAGGTATCAAATCTGTTGTTATTTGCTCATTTTTAAAGGTCATGCCAAACAAAGAAGGAAAGGATAGCGTTACATACCGAATAGTCGAGCCGCACGTCCAATATTTACTGCTCAAGGTATAAATCTATAACAAGCAACAATCGGGCCGCAATTAGATAAATGTCGCGCTTTACTACTTATTGTAAGCTAGCTAATAATCTAACGAAAATCCGGCAGCACTTCCCCTATTTTCTTTACTTCATCCCAATCCAACAACAACCCAAATTATCCACAGCAATACCAACAACACATATAATCCAACGAATCATATTAAACAGCCTCCCTCAAAACAGTTCCGTTTTGGCAGCCATAGTAACGAAACAACGACACATCGAGTGATAACTCATTTTATAATTCGCAACACATCTACCTTATCGTATTCATCCTTTGGAGTATATACCCATAAGCATATTAACATATACATAACACCAAAATAGAATTTCCAGCAGTTTCCTTCAATCAAAACAGCCCAAACACTAACATAACACCACTAGCAATCCGATCATGGTTTCTGTTCATACTTAGCACATTCAATAACTAAAACAAATTTCCTAAACTACTGTTCACGTCCCCTTCTTAACATTAAAGGCTAATTAACAAAGGTATTCTAAGGAATTAACACACCAAGCAAGGAGATTACTAACCAATTTCTTTGCAGCTGCTGGCCAAGAGTTTCATGGCTGGTTTTCTCCATTTCCATGGCTGCCCAAGTTAAGTGGTGAAAGAGAAGATATGCTTGCAAAGCATTTCACTACACCATTTAACAATATGAAGTGGAGGCAGCCCCCCACCACACATGCTCCACTAATTGCATCTCCAAAATCTGATTTCTTTTTAATACATAATAATATGAAGTGGAGGCAGCCCCCCACCACACATGCTCCACTAATTGCATCTCCAAAATCTGATTTCTTTTTAATACTTAATAATATGAAGTGGAGGCAGCCCCCCACCACACTTAAAGTTCAGCCACTAATTAATATCACAATTAGAATTCACATCCTTGCCTAACATTTCTTTAAACACTTTGGAACTTAAAATAAAATCTCATTTCCCGAACTTACATCTACTAGTTCATGACGCGCACTACGTATAAAATACGAGGCATAACACTTAGAAACTATTGACTCCAACTCTCTATTGGAAAGAGAAGAAAATCAGAATCGCAAATGAACAACTCAACTCAATCTACCTTGGAAAATATACAACATAATACAAATCATTAAAAAAAAATAAGCAGTAAGACTTGCATTACAACATGTGAAATGCAGAATATGCAATACTAAGAACAAAGAAATAAGAAAATTGCTCAGGTAATTGAACAATTTCAGACTTTGAATATTCAGCCTGTAGTTGTTGGTGCTGTTTTTGGGTAAGACAAAAGGGTCTATACATGGCTAGCTTTATCTTGTAAATTTATTGTATCCGCTAAGAAATTTTCTCGATCAATACGTGCAGCAAACAGATTATAACATGTTTAAGCAAGAATTCTTCACCCCAAATAAAGTTAAAAATAACTACTCATATATGTTTACCAATGTTAAAGGAAAATGGCTTCAAAGTTTATATGCACCTTAGTTTAATTCATCCTAACTACACCTAGTTGATCAATTGATTTAGACAGGTCATCAATTGAGAATGGTATGTTGCACCATGATCAACATGGGCGATCGGGTACATTCTAAGGTAGTGGTGCACAAAAATAAGGTAATGGCAAGTTTAGGATAATTGAATTGTATATTCAATCTTGAATCCTCGTCAAAAAAAATTGCTCACTTCATTGTTTGAGTCTTCAGTCATTAACACATGCATATTGGCTATAACTTGTTAAATAATCAATAAACTCTACCCATTACTTGCCTGCAAACTTCTCAAGGAATACTTAGTTCCCTTATAAACATTTGAGAAATGAACTCAACTCTTTACTTAACTTGAAACTCTAGTCTTAAAAGCAAAGTTAAAACATTTGGAAAAAACTCTTTAAAACATTGATGAACTTCACTTTACATGACTCTTAACTTTACTTGGATTGGCTCTTAGTTTTACTTGAATTTACTCTTAACTTTTCTTTAATGTATTCAAGGATTGTGATTTGTGGTAGAAGATATCTTGATGTTTATGAATGATTCAGAATAGCTAAATTTGAGAAAAGTTACGAAATTATCGTCTTCGAACAAGTTCACGAGGCAGAGATGTTCCTAAATAATTATTTGTGAAATTAAATTTTGAGACAGTGGATTCCATGTCCTGTCGCAACGCGGAGCATATTTTTGTTCTCTGGGGAAAAAATCCACGACACAAACATGTTTCATGAACCTTACGCATCTGAGTTTTTTTTTAGAGTAAAGCATCAGTTTTGTTAGTGTGAACGGTTATTCTCACATGAAGAATGTCACGACCCAAATCGGGGCCGCGACTGGCACCCACATTTACCCTCTATGTGAGCGAACCAACCCATATAACCTTAACATTTCAATGTATAACAACAGAAAATAATGCGGAAGACTTAAACTCATTAATAAAAACAATCCAAAACTATTATTATTATCCCCAAAATCTGGAAGTCATCATCACAAGAACATCTATTTCAAATTACTAAACTAAGAATGTCTAAGAACTAAAAATACATAAAAGCTAGTCCATGCCGGAAGTTCAAGGCATCAAGACTTGAAGAAGAAGATCCAGTCCAAGCTAGACGCATTAGCTCACCCTGAATTTCCGAAGGTAGTGAAGACTGGCTAGATCTACTGTTGAGTTGAAGTTGACGGAACGTTTGCTGCATTCCACAAATAACAAAGAAGAAAACATAAAAGTAGGGGGTCAGTACAACCACAAGTACTGAGTAGATATCATCAGCCAACTCAAAATAGAAAACAGTATATATCAGTTAATATCATAAATCAACTATAAACTCAACATGTAACAACAACAAGTACTATAATCATCAATAAGTACCATTAAGTTCATCCATGAGGGCTCAAGCCTCAATACCATGCTCATTTGGGAATTAAGTTCATTATGTTGAGTATATTATCATCTTTCAAGATTCATTATCTTTCTTCCTCTTGTGTCGGTACGTGACACTCCGATCCCCTACCACTATGTGTCGGTACGTGACACTCCGATCCCCTATATGTGTCGGAACGTGACACTCCGATCCCCTATATGTGTCGGAACGTGACACTCCGATCCCCTATATGTGTCGGTACGTGACACTCCGATCCCCTAATTCTACGTGTCGGTTCGTGACACCCGTCCCACTAATACTATGTGTCGGAACGTGACACTCCAATCCACTAATACTATGTGTCGGAACGTGACACTCCGATCCACTAATACTATGTGTCGGAACGTGACACTCCGATCCACTAATCTCATTCTATCCGTTCATCAAGCCTTCTCTATACCAAGGCATCATCAATCCCATTACTTTAATTCATCAAGCCTTCTTTTATACCAAGGCATTATCATTAATAAGTAGATTAAAGTTTCTTTCAAGATTTGGGATTCAATGGTTTTCATCATGCTTGTTTTATCAAAATCACACAATCATATTCATGCAAGCATACAATTAAGCATATAGACAGGTTTACAATACCACCAATACATATCATTCACTATTAAGAGTTCACTACGAGTATCGTAAAAACCAAAACCTACCTCCACCGAAGAATTGAAATCAAGCAAGTTAATCCTCAAAGCTGCTTCATTCCTCTCTCTCTTGATCGATTCTCCCTCTCTCTGTTCTTTTTTCTTTTTCTTATTCAAACCCTCTTTCTTTTACCCTAATTAACATATAATAAAGTGTAAAGGATGACAATAATACCCCACTAATTAATCCAAAGTTACCTCTTTTAGCCCTCAAGAATTTGAGTTATTAATGTAAACCCACGAAATCTATAATTAAGGAAAGAATAGTCCAAAACGTCCCTTAAAACGTGTAAAGAAATCCGATTCTGACTGGGATTACGCAACCTGAGATGGGCCGTCGTGACTGCGACGGTCCGTCACGCAGGTCGTCGTGAGGGCCAGGACTTTATTTTTCACCAAGGACACTGTGACGGTCCGTCACACCTGCGACGGTCCGTCCTGTAAGTCCGTTACGAAGTTCAGAGAGTCGATTTTCAGTACCCAATTTCAGAATTCCTAAGTATATTGAAACGAGACATCTGTGACGGGCCGCCGTGCCTATGACGGTCCGTCGTGGTGTCCGTAATCTTAGCCAGTTTTTCCAGATTTGAAATCTGCTGCTCAAAACGACTAAACAGGTCGTTACAATAGATACCTATTTACCCATCGTTCGTCCTCGAACGATCAAAAGAAGAGAAACAAGGGTGGAAAGAAGTACCTGAATCTGTAAACAGATGTGGGTATTTTTCTTGCATATTTGCCTCCTTCTCCCAAGAAGACTCTTCAACCGGTCGATTCTTCCATTGAACTTTGATGGATGCAATTTCTCTCGACCTCAACTTGCAAACTTCTCTATCTAATATAGCAACCGGTTCCTCCTCATAAGTCAAATTCTCGTCAAGCAAAACTGAATCCCAACGGATAATGTAGTTTCCATCTCCATGGTATCTTTTCAACATGGACACATGAAACACCGGATGCACTCCGGACAGCCCTGGAGGTAAGGCTAATTCATAAGCCACCTCCCCTACTCGCTTTAGTACCTCAAATGGTCCAATATACCTTGGACTTAGCTTACCTATTTTGCCAAACCGCATCACCCCTTTCATGGGTGAAACCTTCAACAAGACTTGTTCACCCTCCATGAACTCCAAGTCTCTAACCTTTCGGTCTGCATACTCTTTTTGTCTACTTTGCGCCGCTAGAAACTTTTCTTGAATGCACTTCACCTTATCTAACGAATCCCTCAAGAGGTCAGTACCCCAAGGTCTAACCTCAAATGCATCAAACCAACCAATGGGAGATCTACATCTCCTCCCATACAATGCTTCAAATGGGGCCATATCAATGCTTGAGTGATAGCTATTGTTGTATGAAAATTCGGCTAAGGGTAAGAAGTTATCCCAGTGACCACCAAATTCTATCACACATGCACGAAGCATATCCTCCAACACTTGAATCGTTCTCTCAGACTGACCATCGGTCTGAGGGTGAAATGCAGTGCTAAGATCCAACCTAGTACCCAATTCAGCATGCAATATTTTCCAAAACATAGAAGTAAACTGCGTACCTTTATTTGATATGATGGATAGTGGAACCCCATGCAATCGAACGATTTCTGAGATGTAGATTTTTGCTAACTTCTCTGCATTGTAAGTCACCTTGACTGGAATGAAATGAGCAGACTTGGTTAACCTATCAACGATCACCCAAATGGAGTCATACTTACCCATAGTCTTTGGAAGACCAACCAAAAAGTCCATTGCGATTCTCTCCCACTTCCATTCAGGAATGGGCATTCTCTGAAGCGTTCCTCCGGGCCTTTGGTGTTCATACTTTACTTGTTGACAGTTTGTACATTTGGCAATAAAGTCAACAATATCGCGCTTCATTCTACTCCACCAAAAGTGTTGCTTTAGGTCACAATACATCTTGGTTGCACCCGGATGTATAGAATACCTTGTACTATGAGCCTCTGTCAGAATGGTGTTGATCAACTCATCGACGCGGGGTACACACACCCTTCCCTTAATCCTCAAAACACCTTCCTCATCGATTGTTGCTTCTTTAGCCTCTCCTTGCAACACTTTATCTCGAATCCGGATCAATTTCTCATCATCAAACTGCTTCCCCTTAATCTTGTCAAGGAAGGAGGATCTTGCCTCCACACAAGCTAACAATCCTCCCTTCTCATTTACTTCTAACCTCATAAGGTCATTAGCCAAAATCTGCACTTCTCTAGCCAATGGGCGTCTAGAAGCTTGCAAATGAGCTAGACTTCCCATGCTTCCCACCTTTCTACTCAAGGCATCTGCCACAACATTCGCCTTCCCCGAATGATACAAAATAGTGATGTCGTAGTCTTTCAGTAGCTCCATCCATCTCCTTTGTCTCAAGTTCAAATCTTTCTGAGTAAAGACATACTGTAGACTACGATGATCCGTATAGATTTCACACTTAACCCCATATAAATAATGCCTCCATTGCTTTAATGCAAATACTACCACGGCCAATTCCAAGCCATGAGTTGGATAGTTACGTTCATGCACTTTTAATTGTCTTGAAGCATAAGCAATCACGTTCTTCTCTTGCATTAGCACTGCACCCAAACCCGAATAGGATGCATCACAATAAACAATGAAGTTCTTACCCTCTACCGGTAAGGTGAGGATAGGTGCGGTAGTCAACAAAGTCTTGAGTTTCTGAAAACTCTCTTCGCACTCATCCGACCATACAAATGGAACATTCTGCTTAGTCAAGTTCGTCAATTGGGAAGCAATAGAAGAGAATCACTTGATGAATCGGCGGTAGTAGCTAGCTAACCCAACGAAACTCCGTATTTCTGACACATTAGTGGGTCTTACCCAATTCTTCACTGTCGCAATCTTAGAAGGATCCACCATCACTCCATCCTTAGAAACCACGTGCCCCAAGAAGGACACTGCATCTAGCCAAAACTCACACTTAGAGAACTTGGCATAATGCTTTTTCTCCCTCAACATTTCCAATAAAATTCTTAAATGCTCCTCATGTTCCTCCTTACTTTTAGAATATCATCTATAAATACGATCACAAAGAGATCCAAATACGGCTTAAATATCCCATTCATCAAGCTCATGAAAGCAGCGGGGGCATTTGTAAGACCAAAGGACATCACTACAAATTCATAATGCCCATACCTAGTCCGAAAAGCGGTCTTTGGCACATCTGTTGCCCGTATTTTCAATTGATGATAACCGGATCTCAAGTCGATCTTCGAGAAGACACAAGCACCTTGTAGTTGATCGAATAAGTCATCAATGCGAGGAAGAGGATATTAATTCTTAATAGTTACCTTATTCAACTGCCGGTAATCTATGCACATTCGAAAACTCCCATCCTTCTTCTTCACAAACAAAACCGGAGCACCCCAAGGAGATGCACTTGGTCTAATGAAGCCTTTGCTCAACAACTCTTGAAGTTGAGCCTTTAACTCTCTTAATTCGGCGGGAGCCATTCTATACGAGGGTATAGAAATGGGGCGAGTACCCGGTTCAAGATCGATACAGAAGTCAATATCCCTATCTGGTGGCATACCAGGAAGATCTGCAGGGAACACATCCAAAAACTCACTGACTACCGAAACCGACTCAATCGAAGGTACTTGGGTAGTGTCATCCTTGAGATGTGCCAAGAAAGCTAAACACCCTTTACTAACCATTTTCTTAGCACGAAGAAAGGATATGATACGCACCGGATTGGAAGTGTAGTCGCCCTCCCACACTAACGTGTCTGTCCCAGGCTTGGCTAACGTCACCTTTTTAGCATTACAATCCAAGATCGCAAATTGCGGGGAAAGCCAAGTCATACCCAGAATTACATCAAAATCAACCATTTCTAAGACAACCAAATCTACATAAGTGTTGCTCCCCACAAAGTTCACCAAACAAGACCTATATACCTTTTCAACTACCACGGACTCACCCACCGGAGTAGAAACACGAATAGGCGTGTCAAGTAATTCACAATGTAAATTTAGACCATTATCAAATGATGAAGATACATATGAAAACGTGGAGCCAGGGTCAAATAATACAGATGCCATGCAATCACAAACCAAAAGATTACCTGTGATAACAGCATCAGATGTCTCCGCTTCAGATCTCCCAGGGAAAGCGTAACAATGGGCCCTATCACCAGTCTGTCCGTTGCCCCTACCATGTTGTGTCGTAGTGGCTCCAATGTGCCCATCTCCTCTACCGTTGTGGTGACCACCATTACCTCGACCACCACGTCCTCCAGAAAAGCGGCCTCTACCATGACCACCTCTACCTCTAGCTATTGGGGGTCTGTAACTCTGTTTTGGACAATTACTCCTAACATGTCCAATCTCCCCACATCCATAACACTCTCTGGAGTCAGGCATAGGTCTCTCGGAGTAGTGTTGACCGTTCTGAGGTGGACCCCCAACTACAGTCTGTAGTGAAGACTGAATTGGTCGACTTGAGTAATCTCCGGAGCTCTGTCCTCTAGAGTAAGAACCATTAAACTCACCTCCCCTTCGAAACCTTTTTGATGTCGATGTCGTGGTGAAGTTATTTGGCTTCACTCCTTCTACTTGTATCACAAAGTCTACCACATCTTGGAAGGATGTTGCCGTAGCCGCTACCTATAGGGCTGAAATCCGCAATTCTGACCTCAACCCCTTCACAAAACGGCGAATCCGCTCTTGTGGACTGAAACAAAGTTGGGTGGCATACCTTGATAAAGCACGAAACTTAGCCTCATATGCGTTAACCGTCATCCTACCTTGCTCGAGACTCAAGAACTCATCCCTTTTTCTATCTCTCAAAGTCCTTGGGATATACTTCTCCATAAACAGGGTAGAGAAGGATGCCCAAGTCATGGGTGTGGCCTCTGTTGGTTGACACTCGACATGTGATCGCCACCACATTTTGGCGTTCCCTTGAAACTGATAGCTTACGAACTCAACGCCAAACCGTTCTACTATCCCCATCTTGTGTAGTAGCTCATGACAATTGACCAGAAAATCATAAGCATCTTCAGATTCTGCACCCTTGAAGACTGGAGGTTTCAATTTCAAGAACTTACTGAAAAGTTCGTGCTGATCGTTTGTCATTATCGGTCCAGTAGTCAGACGTGGAAATGTGCCTATCTCCAATGAGGCATCCATGCGGGGAGCCATAGTAGCCGCATGTCGTACCTCTGAAACCGGAGGTGTTGGTGCAGAAACCACTGGAGGTGCCTGACCCTGATCATACAAACCGCTAAGATAGGCCAGAACCTGATTAATCATTTCTGGTGTAGGTTGGGGTGGCAGTTCCTCATTCTGCTCTTGTTCAGTTTCCCCTTCCTCACCCTCTCTTACCACTTCCTCAGTCGGTGGAGGAGTCACTGCCCTAGCATCAGATGGGCTAGGTGCTCGTCCTCTTCCTCTAGAGGACGTCCTCCCACGACCTCTTCCACGGCCTCTTGCCACTGCTCTTCCTCGAGCTACAACCCCAGTGGCTGGCTCAGTCGTTTCTTGTCTTTCCGTTGTTGCTGCTGGTGCGGTTGTTGCTCTAGTTCTAACCATCTGCGAAATAGAATGAAGATGGTCAGATACCAATTTGTATCACCTAGATACCAATTGGACTCAAGTAGTAGCACGAAAGAAGAATGAAAGAATGGAATTTTCCTAAAGTCTTGTAGCCTCTCAAAGAAAAGTAAAGGCGTCCCCCCACCGTTCCTTAAGACTCTACTAGACTCGTTCTTGTGTGATGAGACCAATGAACCTAATGCTCTGATACCAAGTTTGTCACGACCCAAATCGGGGCCGCGACTAGCACCCACATTTACCCTCTATGTGAGCGAACCAACCCATATAACCTTAACATTTCAATGTATAACAACAGAAAACAACGCGGAAGACTGAAACTCATTAATAAAAACAATCCAAAACTATTATTATTATCCCCAAAATCTGGAAGTCATCATCACAAGAACATCTATTTCAAATTACTAAACTAAGAATGTCTAAGAACTAAAAATACATAAAAGCTAGTCCATGCCGGAAGTTCAAGGCATCAAGACTTGAAGAAGAAGATCCAGTCCAAGCTAGACGCATTAGCTCACCCTGAATTTCCGAAGGTAGTGAAGACTGGCTAGATCTACTATTGAGTTGAAGTTGACGGAACGTTTGCTGCATTCCACAAATAACAAAAGAAAACATAAAAGTAGGGGTCAGTACAACCACAGTACTGAGTAGATATCATCGGCCAACTCAAAATAGAAAATAGTATATATCAGTTAATATCATAAATCAACTATAAACTCAACATGTAACAACAACAACTACTATAATCATCAATAAGTACCATTAAGTTTATCCATGAGGGCTCAAGCCTCAATACCATGCTCATTTGGGAATTAAGTTCATTATGTTGAGTATATTATCATCTTTCAAGATTCATTATCTTTCTTCCTCTTGTGTCGGTACGTGACACTCCGATCCCCTACCACTATGTGTCGGTACGTGACACTCCGATCCCCTATATGTGTCGGAACGTGACACTCCGATCCCCTATATGTGTCGGAACGTGACACTCCGATCCCCTATATGTGTCGGTACGTGACACTCCGATCCCCTAATTCTACGTGTCGATTCGTGACTCCCGTCCCACTAATACTATGTGTCGGAACGTGACACTCCGATCCACTAATACTATGTGTCGGAACGTGACACTCCGATCCACTAATACTATGTGTCGGAATGTGACACTCCAATCCACTAATCTCATTCTATCCGTTCATCAAGCCTTCTCTATACCAAGGCATCATCAATCCCATTACTTTAATTCATCAAGCCTTCTTTTATACCAAGGCATTATCATTAATAAGTAGATTAAAGTTTCTTTCAAGATTTGGGATTCAATGGTTTTCATCATGCTTGTTTTATCAAAATCACATAATCATATTCATGCAAGCATACAATTAAGCATATAGATAGGTTTACAATACCACCAATACATATCATTCACTATTAAGAGTTCACTACGAGTATCGTAAAAACCATAACCTACATCCACCGAAGAATTGAAATCAAGCAAGTTAATCCTCAAAGCTGCTTCGTTTCTCTCTCTCTTGATCGATTCTCCCTCTCTCTGTTCTTTTCTCTTTTTCTTATTCAAACCCTCTTTCTTTTACCCTAATTAACATATAATTAAGTGTAAAGGATGACAATAATACCCCACTAATTAATCCAAAGTTACCTCTTTTAGCCCTCAAGAATTTGAGTTATTAATGTAAACCCACGAAATCTATAATTAAGGAAAGAATAGTCCAAAACGTCCCTTAAAACTTGTAAAGAAATCCGATTCTGACTGGGATTACGCAACCTGAGACGGGCCATCGTGACTGCGAAGGTCCGTCACGCAGGTCGTCGTGAGGGCCAGGACTTTATTTTTCACCAAGGACACTGTGACGGTCCGTCCTGCAAGTCCGTTACGAAGTTCAGAGAGTCGATTTTCAGTACCCAATTTCAGAATTCCTAAGTATATTGAATCGAGACATCTGTGACGGGCCGTCGTGCCTATGACGGTCCGTCATGGTGTCCGTAATCTTAGCCAGTTTTTCCAGAAATGAAATCTGTTGCTCAAAACGACTAAACAGGTCGTTACAAAGAATTCACAGGGATGAAAGGTTTTCTCAAATAAGTTTGAATCTCAGGATACTCTTGGGTTGTGACATATTTTTTTCGACAACGGTCCTATTTTCATTATCTTTGGTTGTCTTCCTGTCATTTTCTTCTATTGTCTCTCTGATGCCTTTTGTATAATGCTCCATTTCTTGTGATTTCTTTTAATTGTGAAGTGATTATTTTGTCATTTCTTGTAGTTTTTTCATGCTTAGTTTGTATTTCAGAAATAATGTTGTGGTTCACGATGCAATTAGGTGTTTTTGGTCTTGATTTGAGAACTCTTGATCGGGTTGACTTCGGTTAATATTTTGAGTATCGAGCGTCGGATGAGAATTCTATCGGTTCCATCACGTCCATAATGACAAGTTTGAATTAGGGGTGTGCATCGGTTGGTTCGATTTGATTTTATATATTAACGGTTTTGGATTTTTAAATATGTTAAACACATAGCAAAACCAATAAGATATTTTTATAGGCTTTTGGTTTTAAAGTTTGTTCCTTAACGATTTGGTTTATGATTTAACTGATAAGAAAATACTTATAAAACAAATATATGAATTTTTTAAAATAAATTTGATTCAAAAACACAATAATATAACTTTACAAAAACTCATAAAATAGAAACAATAATAACAAAAATGAAAAGAAATGTACAAGCATAATGCAAATAGAAATTAAGAGAAATAGAGTTCTTATTTCAGATTTTAATATTTTTTATAATGTGAAACTGCAAAGTCATTGTGAAGTGTGAATTTAATGCTAAAAGAAAAAGATAGTAACTACTAAGGTATTGAGATTAATATTTAAAATTTGTGTACAAGGAAAAGTAGTAATTTACTAGTCATAATGGGTTATCGGTTTACCCAAAATAACTCAATTTATAAATTAATACCGAATCGATAACCCAATAATTTCTTTAATAAAATTGTTAAAAATCGCTAACCCAATAACCTAATAACAATAAACCACTAACACTTTTATAGATTCGGTTTATCGATCGGTTCAATGTTTGCACACCTAATTTTAACTACTAGAGTGATTGGTAAGATTTCGAAGCCTTAGATTGAGAGTTGCGTATTTAGGAAAGAAGTTGAGTTTTACACGCAAATAGAGGTTCATGAGGGTATTTCTATCAAAATATTTTTTTTTAAAACAAAAAAGAACATACCATAGATTGCAAATATACAAGAGGAAAAGCATATATACCTATACTAAATAAACGAACAATAAACAAAGAAATACAAGATATAAAAGCTAAAACACCAATAAAATATGTACATTTAGGAGGGACAGAAATATTAATAAAAGCTTGTTTTAGAGAAGGAATAGATACACCTATTGAAATATATTTAGCAGATGATAGAATTATACACCCTATAGAAAAAAGCGTAATTAGTGCAGTAAAAGGAAACTTAATATATCAAAAATTTAAATTTATAATAAGTGTTAATTATACAGTACCATTAACAGATAGAAATATATATAAATATTAGTTCTATATTGGAAACTGTCTGGAATAGAACTGTCACGACCCAAAATCTGGACGCGACTGGCACCCACACTTAACCTACTATGAGAGAGAACCAACCAATCTAAACCCCAACATTTCTAATGATAATTAACAAAATACAATGCGGAAGACTTAAACTCATTAATAAAATCAATTCAATAACTATTATTATCCCCAAAATCTGGAAGTCATCACCACAAGAACATCTATAATCAAATGACTAAACTAAGAGTATTCTAAAAACTAAAACAAGTAAAAGCTAGTCCATGCCAGAAATTCAAGGCATCAAGACTTGAAGAAGAAGATCCAGTCCAAGCTAGAAGCATTAGCTCACCCTGAAGATCCGGTGTGACGAAGACTGGATAGAATTACTGTTGAGTTGAAGACGATGGCCCGTTTGCTGCACTCCACAAATAACAAAGAAGAAAACATAAAAGTAGGGGGTCAGTACAAAGCACGGGTACTGAATAGATATCATCGGCAAACTCAAAATAGAAGACAATATATATAAAGTAACATTATAAAACAACTATAATACTCAACATGTAGCAACAACAAGTAATATAACCATCAATAAGTACTACCAAGTTCATCCATGAGGACTCAAGCCTCAATACCATACTCGTTTTGGGAATTAGGTTCATTAGATTGAGTATATTATTCATCTTTCAAGATTCATTATCTTTCTTCCTCTGGTGTCGGAACGTGACACTCCGCTCCATATACTATCCTGGTGTCGGAACGTGACACTCCGATCCATATTCTATCCTGGTACCGGAACGTGGCACTCCGATCCTCATTCTATCCTGGTACCGGAACGTGGCACCCGATCCATATTCTATCCTGGTGTCGGAACGTTACACTCCGATCCTCATATACTATCCTGGTACCGGAACGTGGCACCCGATCCATATTCTATCCTGGTGTCGGAACGTGACACTCCGATCCTCATATACTATCCTGGTACCGGAACATGGCACCCGGTCCCCTAATGCATCAAGCCTTCTTTTATACTAAGGTATCATCATTCTCATTACATGATTTATCAAGCCTTCTTTTACACCAAGGCATCATCATTAACAAGTTAATTAGGGTTTCTTTCAAGATTTAGGATTCAGTAGCTTCATCATGCTTATTTTATAACAATTACATAATCATATTCATACAAGCATACAATTAATCACATAGCAGGGTTTACAATACTATAAAAACATATCATTCACTATTAAGAGTTCACTACGAGTATCGTAAAAATCATAACCTACTTCCACCGAAGATTAGCGATCAAGCAAGCAATTTCCCAAGCTTTGTTTCTCTCTTCCTCGTTCGATTCTCCTTCTCTCTGTTGTTCTTTCTAGTTTAATTATTCAAACCCTCTTTCTTTTACCCTAATTAGCATATAATTAAGTATAAAAGATGACAATAATACCCCACTAATTAACTAAAGGTTACCTCTTTTAAACCCCAAGTAATTAGACTTATTAACATTAACCCACTAACTTTATAATTAAGGCAGGAATAGTCAAAAACGTCCCTTAAAATGTGTAAAGAAATCCGACCCAGACTGGGATTACGCAACCTGTGACGGCCCGTCGTTCCTGTGACGGCCCGTCGTTCCTGCGACGGTCCGTCCTGCAAGTCGTCGCAGAGTTCAGAGACCCAAATTTCCTCCAAGGGTCTGTGACGGTCCGTCACGCCTATGACGGTCCGTCCTGCAAGTCCATCACGAAGTTCAGAGAGTCGATTTCAGTACCCAATTTCAGAATTTCTAAGTGTTTTGAAACGAGACCCCCTCGACGGTCCGTCGTGCCCATGACGGTCCGTCGTGGGTTCCGTCGTCTCAGCCAGTTTTTCCAGAATTAAAATCTGCTGCTCAAAACGACTAAACAGGTCGTTACAATAGATACCAATTTACCCATCGTTCGTCCTCGAACGAACACAAGAAGAAAAACAAGGGCGCAAAAGAGTACCTGAATCCGTAAACAAATGTGGGTATTTTTTCTTGCATATCTGCCTCCTTCTCCCAAGTGGCCTCTTCAACCGGTCGATTCTTCCATTGAACTTTGATGGATGCAATCTCCCTTGACCTCAACTTGCGAACTTCTCTATCTAAAATAGCAACAGGTTCCTCCTCATAAGACAAATTTTCATCAAGCAGAACCGAATCCCAACGAATAATGTAGTTTCCATCCCATGATATCTTTTCAACATAGACACATGAAATACCGGATGCACTCCAGAAAGCCCTGGAGGTAAGGCTAACTCATAAGCCACCTCCCCTACTCGCTTAAGTACTTCAAATGGTCCAATATACCTTGGACTAAGCTTACCTCTTTTACCAAACCGCATCACCCCTTTCATGGGCGAAACCTTTAGCAAGACTTGTTCACCCTCCATATACTCCAAATATCTAACCTTTCGATCTGCATATTCTTTTTGTCTACTTTGAGCCGCTAAAATCTTTTCTTGAATAACTTTCACCTTCTCCAAGGAATCCCTCAATAGATCAGTACCCCAAGGTCTAACCTCAAATGCATCGAACCAACCAATGGGAGACCTACACCTCCTCCCATACAATGCTTCAAATGGAGCCATGTCAATACTGGAGTGATAGCTATTATTGTATGAAAACTCTGCCAAAGGTAAGAAGTTATCCCAATGACCACCAAATTCTATCACACATGCACGAAGCATATCCTCCAACACTTTAATCGTTCGCTCAGACTGACCATCAGTCTGAGGGTGAAACGCAGTACTAAGGTCCAACCTAGTACCTAATTCAGCATGCAATGTTCTTTTAGAAGTAAACTGCGTACCTCTATCTGATATAATGGAGAGTGGAACTCCATGCAGTCGAATGATTTCTGAGATGTAGATTTTGGCTAACTTCTCTGCATTGTAGGTCACCTGGACCGGAATGAAGTGAGCAGACTTAGTTAACCTATCAACAATCACCCAATGGAATCAAACTTACCCAATGTCTTTGGAAGACCAACCACGAAGTCCATTGCAATTCTCTCCCACTTCATTCAGGAATGGCATTCTCTGAAGTGTTCCTCCAGGCCTCTGGTGTTTCATACTTTACTTGTTGACAATTGGACATTTGGCAACAAAATCAACAATGTCGCGCTTCAATTCTACTCCGCCAAAGTGTTGGTTTTAGGTCACGGTACATCTTGGTTGCACCAGGATGTATAGAATATCTGGAGCTATGAGCCTCTGTAAGAAGGTGTGGATCAAGTCATCAACACGAGGCACACATATTCTTCCCTTAATCCTCAAAAAGCGCCTTCGTCATCAATTATTGCTTCTTAGCCTCTCCTCGCAACACTTTATCTCGGATCGCGATCAATTTCTCATCATTAAACTAACTGCTTTCCCCTTAATCTTGTCAAGGAAGAAGATCTTGCCTCCACATAAGCTAACAATCCTCCCTTCTCATTTACTTCTAACCTCATAAGGTCTTAGCCAGAATCTGAACCTCTCTAGCCATGGGGCGTCTAGAAACTTGTAAGTGAGGTAGATTTCCATGCTTCCCGCCCTTTCTACTTAAAGCATCTGCCACAACATTCGCTTTTCCCGGATGATACAAAATAGTGATGTCGTAGTCCTTCAGTAGTTTCCATCCATCTCCTCTGTCTCAATTCAAATCCTTCTGAGTGAAGACATATTGTAGGCTATGATGGTCCGTATAGACTTCACACTTGACCCCATACAAATAGTGTCTCCATTGCTTTAGTGCAAATACTACCGCGGCCAACTCCAAATCATGGGTCGGATAGTTACGTTCATGCACCTTTAATTGCCTCGAAGCATAAGCAATCACATTCTTCTCTTGCATTAGCACTGCACCCAAACCCGAATAGGATGCATCACAATAAACGATGATGTTTTTACCCTCTACTGGCAAGGTAAGAATTGCTGCAGTAGTCAACAAGGTCTTGAGTTTCTGAAAGCTTTACTCACACTCATCCGACCATAATAATGGAACATTCTGCTTAGTAAAGTTCGTTAATTGGAAAGCAATAGAAGAGAATCCCTTGACAAATCGGCGGTAGTAGCTAGCTAAACCCACGAAGCTCCTTATTTCTGACACGTTTGTGGGTCTCACCAAATTCTTCACTGTCTCGATCTTAGATGGATCCACCATCACTCCATCCTTAGAAACTTTGTGTCCCAAGAAGGACACTGAATCTAGCCAAAACTCACACTTGGAGAATTTGGCATAAAGCTTCTTCTTCCTCAATAACTCTAACACCATTCTCAAATGCTCCTCATGTTCCTTCTTACTTTTAGTGTATATCAGTATATCATCAATAAATACTATCACAAAGAGATCCAGATATGGCTTACAAATACCGTTCATCAAGCTCATGAATGCAGCAGGGGCATTCGTAAGACCAAAAGACATCACTACAAATTTGTAATGCCCATACCTGGTTCGAAATGCAGTCTTTGGCACATCCGCTGCCCGTATTTTCAATTGATGATAACCGGATCTCAAGTCAATCTTGGAGAAGACACAAGCACCTTGTAACTGATCGAACAAGTCATTAATGCGAGGAAGAGGATACTTGTTCTTAATAGTTACCTTATTCAGTTCTCTATAGTCTATGCACATCCGAAAACTCCCATCCTTCTTCTTCACAAACAAAACCGAAGCACCCCAAGAGATGCACTTGGTCTAATGAAGCCTTGCTCAACAACTCTTGAATTGTGCCTTTAACTCTCTTAACTCCCGGGAGCCATTCTATAATGGGGTATAGAAATGGGGCGAGAGTACCCGGTTCAAGATCAATACAGAAGTCAATATCCCTATCTGGTGGCATAACCAGGAAGATCTGAAGGGAACATATCAAAAACTCATGGACTACCGAAACCGACTCGATCGAAGCTACTTGGGTAGCGTCATCCTTGAGGTGTGCTTAGAAGGCTAAACAACCCTTACTAACCATTCTCTTAGCACGAAGAAAGTACACGATACGAACCGGATTGGAAGTGTAGTCGCCCTCCCACACTAACGGATCTGTCCCAGGCTTGGCTAACGTCACAGTTTTAGCATTACAATCCAAGATCGCAAAATTCGGAAAAAGCCAAGTCATACCCAGAATTACATCGAAGTCAACCATTTCTAAGATAACAAAATCTACATAAGTGTTGCTCCCCACAAAATTCACCAAACAAGACCTATACACTTTTTCCACTATCACAGACTCACCCACCGGAGTAGAAACACGAATAGGCATGTCAAGTAATTCACAATGTAAATTTAGACCGTTAGCAAATAAGGAAGATACATATGAAAACGTGGAGCCAGGGTCAAATAATAGAGATGCCATGCAATCACAAACCAAGAGATTACCTGTGATAACAGCATCAGACGCCTCCGCTTCAGATCTCCCAGGGAAAGCGTAGCAATGAGCCCCATTACTTGTCTGTCCGTTGCCCCTACCATGTTGTGTACTAGTGGCTCCGTTTTGCCCATCACCTCTGTCGTTTTGGTGACCGCCATTACCTCGACCACCACGTCCTCCAGAATAACGACCTCTACCATTACCACCCCTACCTCTGACTATGGGAGGTCTGTAACTCTGGTTTGGACAGTACCTCTTAATGTGTCCAATCTCTCCACACCCATAACACTCTCTGGGTTCACGCGTCGGCCTCTCAGAGAAGTGTTGACCGTTCTGAGGTGGACCCCCAACTACAGTCTGTAGTGAAGACTGAATTGGTCGACTTGCGTAACCTCCGGAGCTCTGTCCTCTAGAGTGAGAACAATTAAACTCACCTCCCCTTCGAAACCTCTTTGATGTAGACGTTGTGGTGAAGTCATCCGGTTTCACTCCTTCCACCTCAATCACAAAGTCTACCACCTCTTGGAAGGATGTTGCCGTTGCCGCTATTTGTAAAGCTGAAATCCGCAACTCTGATCTCAACCCCTTCACAAAACGGCGGATCCGTTCTTGTGGACTGAAACAGAGTTGGGTGGCGTATCTGGATAGTGCGCGAAATTTAGCCTCGTATGCATTAACCGTCATTCTACCCTTGCTCCAGACTCAAAAACTCTTCATCCCTCTTCCTCCCCTCAAAGTGCGGGGGATATCTTTTCCATGAACAAACTAGAGAATGATTCCCAAGTCATAGGTGGTGTGCCTCTGTGGTTGAAATCAACATGTGAACGCCACCACATTTGGCGTTCCTTTGGAACTGATAGCTCACGAACTCGACACCAAACCTCTCTACTATCCCCATCTTGTGTAGTAGCTCATGACAATCAACCAGAAAAATCATAAGCATCTTCAGATTCTGCACCCTTGAAGACTGGAGGTTTCAGTTTCAGGAACTTACTAAAAAGTTCATGTTGATCGTTTGTCATAATAGGCCCAGTAGTCAGACGTGGAAAAGGTGGCCTATTCCCAATGTTGCATCCATGGGGGAGCCATAGTAGCCGCATGTCGTATCTCTGAAACCGGAGGGAGGTGTTGGTGCAGAAGAAACCACTGGAGGAGCCTTGTCCCTGATCGGACAACCCGCTAAGATAAGCAAGACTTGTTGATCATCTCTGGGGTAGGTTGGGGTTGGGTGGCCATTCCTCATTCTGCCTTGTTCATTCTCCCCTTCTTCACCCTCTCTTACCACATCCTCGGTCGGTGGAGGAGTCACTGCCCTAGTATCAGATGGGCTAGGGGCTCGTCCTCTCCCTCTAGAGGACGTCCTCCCACGACCTCTTCCACGGCCTCTTGCCGCTTGTTTCTCCTCGAGCCACAGCCCCAGTGGCTGGCTCAGTAGTTTCATGTCTTTCCGTTGTCGCTGCTGGTGCGTCGTTGCTCTAGTTCTAACCATCTGCGAAATAGAGTGAAGATGGTCAGATACCAATTTGTATCCTAGATACCAATTGGACTCAAGTAGTAGCACGAAAGAAAGAATGAAAGAATGGAATTTTCCTAATGTCTTATAGCCCCTCAAAGAAAAGTAAAGGCGTCCCCCTACCGTTCTTTAAGACTATACTAGACCTGTTCTTGTGTGATGAGACCAATGAACCTAATGCTCTGATACCAAGTCTGTCACGACCCAAATCGGGGACGCGACTGGCACCCACATTTACCCTCCTATGTGAGCGAACCAACCAATCTAAACCTTAACATTTTAATACAATATCAACAAAAGAAATGCGGAAGACTTAAACTCATTAATAAAACAACTCAAAACTATTATTAATATTCCCAAAATCTGGAAGTCATCATCACAAGAACATCTATCTCAAATTGCTAAACTAAAACTGTCTAAGAAGCTAAAACAAATAAAAGCTAGTCCATGCCGGAAGTTCAAGGCATCAAGACTTGAAGAAGAAGACCCAGTCCAAGCTAGACGCGTTAGCTCACCCTGAATTTCCGAAGTGAGGGAAGGAGTGAGACTGGCTAGATCTACTGTTGAGTTGAAGTTGACGGAACGTTTGCTGCATTACACACAAATAACAAGAAGAAAACATAAAAGTAGGGGGTCAGTACAACCACACGTACTGAGTAGATATCATCAGCTAACTCAAAATAGGGAACAGTAATATCAATAATAATGTAAATCAACTACAATACTCAACATGTAGCAGCAACAATATTAATTCATCAATAAATACAACCGAGTTCACACATGAGAACTCAAGCCTCAATACCATACTCATTTGGAAATTAAGTTCATTAGATTGAGTACATTCATTATCTTTCAAGATTCATTATCTTTCTTCCTCTTGTGTCGGTACGTGACACTCCGCTCCTCTAATTCTATCCTGGTGCCGGAACGTGGCACTCCGATCCTCATATACTATCCTGGTACCGGAACGTGGCACCCGATCCATATACTATCCTAGTGTCGGAACGTGACACTCCGATCCTTATATTCTATCCTGGTGTCGGAACGTGACACTCCGATCCTCATATTCATTCTATCCTGGTACCGGAACGTGGCACCCCGATCCTCATATTCATTCTATCCTGGTACCGGAACGTGGCACCCGATCCTCATATTCTATCCTGGTGTCGGAACGTGACACTCCGATCCTCATATTCATTCAATCCTGGTACCGGAACGTGGCACCCGATCCTCATATTCTATCCTGGTGTCGGAACGTGACACTCCGATCCTCATATTCATTCTATAATTTATCAAGTCTTCTTTCATACTAAGGCATCATCAATCTTATTATATAATCTATCAAGCGAATTAGGGTTCTTTCAAGATTTGGGATTCAATAGCTTCATCATGCTTGTTAATTCATCACAATTTCATAATCATAATCATGCAAGCATACAATTTAAGCACATAGCAGGGTTTACAATACTATCAACACATAATATTCACTATTAAGAGTTCACTACGATTATCGTAATATAAAACCATAACTACCTCCATCGAAGAATTTGGAATCACAAGCAAATCCCAAGCTTTGATATTCCCTATGCCTCTCGATCGATCTGCTCTCTCCCTTTCTGTTCTTTCTCTTTTGTTTTATTCAAACCCTCTTTCCTTTACCCTAATTAATCATATAATTAAGTGTGAAAAAGGACAATAAAACACCCACTAATTCACTTAAGGTACCCCTTTTAACCCCTAAGTAATTAGACTTATTAATGTTAACCCTCAATCTTTATAATTAAGGAAAGAATAGTCCAAAACGACCCCTGAAACGTGTAGAGGAATCCTAGTTTGCCTGGGACTGCGCAAACCTGTGTGACGGGCCGTCGTGCCTGCGACGGTCCATCACAGTGGTCGTCGCAGCTCCCTCGAGCTCAAGTGGCCTGTGACGGCCCGTCACAGCCGTGACGGTCCGTCCTGTTCCTCCGTCATGACGGTCAGAAACTCGTTTTTCTTGCACCAAATTCTCAAAAGTTGAAGTGTTTTGCAACGGGACTCACGACGGTTCGTCGTGGATGTGACAGCACGTTCTGCAGGTCCGTCACAATTTACAGAGAGTCGATTTTCAGTACCCAATTTCAAAATTCTAAGTGCCATGGGACGACACTCCCTCGACGGGCCGTCGTGACCACGACGGTCCGTCGGGACACACGTCGTCTCTGCCAGTTTTTCCAGAAATGCACTCTGTTGCTCAAAACGACTAAACAGGTCGTTACAGGTATACACTCTTAAATTTATGAGTAGCTAAATAAATTTATTCCTGAAAATCTCTTGTTGATTATAATTGTTTATCATGACTTAATAATGTTATAATTAGCATCTTTAGAAGGTTTGCTAAAGAAATATTCTTTGAATAAGTATGCCCAGACTATGCCATCCTAAAGTTGAAACCGGTAGGCAAGAAGGCCTTTTAGGGGAGTAAACAAAGTTGAGGCGCTGTTAGGGTATTTAATCAAAGAAGAAAGCTGTAGTAGTGGCTATACGAGATGATTATTAAATCATTATTATTTCATAATAAATAAGTATAATCCATTAAGAGGTTGGAAGGAATAAAAACTTTTAGCAAAAATGAATAAAATGAGTACCTATTTAATAGGTGATGATGATAATTATAAGATATTACTACTCTATATACTAAAAAAATCTGAGTACATGATATAAAAGAGAAATTTATGACAAATTGGTAACATATGAAATAATAGAAATACACAACCCAAGGTTGGACTGAGTTAACCATACAAAGTCTACAAGATGAACTTTACTATGATATGAATGATTTATATGATGATATAGATATATTCAGAGACCAATAATGAATGAAATATGGAAAAGACGAAGTATAACTCACAAGATAAAATTTATTAAAGACCCAAGTAAATTAAGTAAACTTTTTAAAATCCTATATAGAAAGGTATAAATGAATAATACAATAAGCAAAGAAATCAAAATAAAAAGAACCAAGATAGATAAAAAAGTAAGAAAGACATGGAAAAAATTAAAACCCTTGTATATAGAATATAAACTATCACAACTAGTCAAAACAGATAACGATAAAAAAGATCATTTGATAAATATAATTTCGAAAACAGAATACAAATATGTTTGTTATTTGAAAAAACAGTATGAACAAAGAAAATATAAACAACAATTAATAGAAAAAATAATGGAAAAAATAACTGAAAAAGAACAAGAATTACAACAAAGAAAAAGAAGGTTAGAAGAAAATATATTAGCAGGAGTATGTAATAAATCAATACTAGCACAAAGAAAGAAAAGTTATATTTATGTTAGAATTAGAATTAGATTGTCTTGAATGAATTACAACATAATATAATACATAAATTATAATGAACAAAGAGGAATTTGTAGTAGACTAAAAGACATATGAAAACAAAGAGGGAATGATAAAAAAAATAATATTTTCAAATTTAGGAAGAAGAACAAGAAATAGGAAATAACTTATATTTAATGTTAGAAAAAGAAATAGCAAAATTAGAAGATAGTCTAACAGCTATGGTAAGAATAACAAAAGAAAATGAAGAAATAGATAAATCTAGAGAAATTGAAAAAATAAAAATGCAAGCAAAACAAGAAGTACAACATTTAGAAGAAATAAAAAACACAAGAATAAGTGAATTAGAAAAAGAATTAGCTAGATTAAAATTATTATATGAAAATAAACAAAAAGAAAAAGAAAAAGATAAAGAGCTTGAATTAACAAATGAAATAAAAGAAATGGAACAAAAACTAAATGAAGATCTAAATGAAGATCTTGAAGTAAATGAAATAAACGAAAATGAACCAGATACAATAAATGATCAAAAATCAGAAATAAGTGATATAATTGAAACATATACAGAAATTTTAGAACAGATAAATAAACCAAAAAAATTAGAAATAAACACAGGAGATATGAATAAACAGAGTACGTCAAGAGTTAAAACTCCAGATAATAGTCCCAGAAATAGTCCTAGAAGTAGTCCTAGGAGGACACCACCAACTTATTATACAGAAAGTTATCAACAATCAGATAGAGCTAATGCAATATGGAACAGTAGATTAAATAAAAATTGGATACCAAAACCAATAAGTGAACAATATAATTTCTTAGATTTAGATTGTGTCACAGATATAAATAAAGCAATATTACTATGGACAGGAAATATATCTAAACAGTTAATAGATAACAAAATTGTAACGACCTGTTTAGTAGTTTGAGCAGCAGATTTTTAATTCTGGAAAAACTGGGCCATACTACGGACACCACGACGGACCGTCGTAGGCACGACGGCCCGTCGAGGGTGAATCGTTGCATCATACTTGGAATTCTGAAATTGGGTACTGATGAAAATCGACTCTCTGTAAATTGTGACGGACCTGCAGGACGTGCCGTCACATCCACGACGAACGTCGTGAGTTTCCGTTTCAAAAGACTTCAACGTTTGAGAATTTGGTTCGAGAAACGAGTTCTGACCGCCATGATGGACGTGCAGGACGGGCCGTCACAGGCATGACGGACCGTCACAGAGTAGTGGTGACGGTGGGGATTTTGGGCAGGTGCGACGGCCATCGTGACGGACCGTCGCAGGTATGACGGCCCGTCACAGGTCACGCAGTCCCAGACAGTTTAGGATTCTCCACACGTTTTAAGGGTCGTTTTTTACTATCTTCCTAATTATAAAGATTGAGGGGTAACATTAATAAGTCTAATTACTTAGGGGTTAAAAGGGGTAACCTTAAGTGAATTAGTGGGGTTTTATTGTCCTTTTTCACACTTAATTACATGATTAATTAGGGTAAAGGAAAGAGGGTTTGAATAAATTAAAAGAGAAAGAACAGAAAGAGAGAGCAGATCGATCGAATGGTTGAGGAGAATAGCAAGCTTGGGAAATTTCTTGTGGATTCCAATTCTTCGGTGGAGGTAGGTTATGGTTTTATATTACGATAATCGTAGTGAACTCTTAATAGTGAATATTATGTGTTGATAGTATTGTAAACCTGTCTATGTGCTTAAATTGTATGCTTGCATGATTATGATTATGAAATTGTGATGAATTAACAAGCATGATGAAGCTATTGAATCCCAAATCTTGAAAGAACCCTAATTCGCTTGATATATTATATAATAAGATTGATGATGCCTTAATATGATAGAAGGCTTGATAAATTATATAATGAGAATGAGGATGCCTTAGTGTAAAAGAAGGCTTGATGAATTAGGGGATCGGGTGCCACGTTCCGGTACCAGGATAGAATGAATATGAGGATTGGAGTGTCACGTTCCGACACCAGGATAGAATATGAGGATCGGATGCCACGTTCCGGTACCAGGATAGAATGAATATGAGGATCGGAGTGTCACGTTCCGACACCAGGATAGAATATGAGGATCGGAGTGTCACGTTCCGACACCAGGATAGAATATGAGGATCGGAGTGTCACGTTCCGACACCAGGATAGAATATGGATCGGGTGCCACGTTCCGGTACCAGGATAGAATGAATATGAGGATCGGAGTGTCACGTTCCGACACCAGGATAGAATTAGAGGAGCGGAGTGTCACGTACCGACACAAGAGGAAGAAAGATAATGAATCTTGAAAGATAATGAATATACTCAATCTAATGAACTTAATTCCCAAATGAGTATGGTATTGAGGCTTGAGTCCTCATGTGTGAACTTGACGGAAATTGTTAATGATAAAGTAATTGCTATTGCTACATGTTGAGTATTGTAGTTGATTTACATTATTATTGATATATATTGTTCCCTATTTTGAGTTAGCCGATGATATCTACTCAGTACGTGTGGTTGTACTGACCCCCTACTTTTATGTTTTCCTTTTGTTATTTGTGTAATGCAGCAAACGTTCCGTCAACTTCGACTCAGCAGTAGATCAAGCCAGTCTTCACTCCATCGGGAATTCAGGGTGAGCTAATACGTCTAGCTCGGACTGGATCTTCTTCTTCAAGTCTTGATGCCTTGAACTTCCGGCATGGACTAGTTTTTACTTGTTTTAGCTTTTTAGACATTCTTAGATTAGTAAATTGAGATAGATGTTCTTGTGATGATGACTTCCAGATTTTGGGGATAATAATAATAGTTTTTGATTTGTTTTTATTAATGAGTTAAGTCTTCCGCATTTCTTTTGTCGATATTGTATTAAAATGTTAAGGGTTAAATTGGTTGGTTCGCTCACATAGGAGGGTAAATGGGGGTGCCAGTCGCGTCCCCGATTTGGGTCGTGACAGACTTGATATCAGAGCATTAGGTTCATTGGTCTCATCACACAAGAACAGGTCTAGTAGAGTCTTAAGGAACGGTAGGGGGACGCCTTTACTTTTCCTTGAGAGGCTATAAGACTTTAGGAAAATTCCATTCTTTCATTCTTTCTTTCGTGCTACTACTTGAGTCCAATTGGTATCTAGGTGATACAAATTGGTATCTGACCATCTTCATTCTATTTCGCAGATGGTTAGAACTAGAGCAACGACCGCACCAGCAGCGACAACGGAAAGACATGAAACTACTGAGCCAGCCACTGGGGCTGTGGCTCGAGGAGGAACAGCGGCAAGAGGCCGTGGAAGAGGTCGTGGGAGGACGTCCTCTAGAGGAAGAGAGAGGACGAGCCCCTAGCCCATCTGATACTAGGGCGGTGACTCCTCCACCGACTGAAGGATGCAGTAAGAGAGGGTGAGGAAGGGGAAACCGAACAAGGGCAGAATGAGGAAATGCCACCCCAACCTACCCCAGAGATGATCAACCAAGTACTTGCTTATCTTAGCGGGTTGTCTGATCAGGGTCAAGCACCTCCAGTGGTTTTGCACCAACACCTCCGGTTTCAGAGATACGACATGCGGCTACTATGGCTCCCCGCATGGATGCACCATTGGGAATAGGCACATTTCCACGTCTGACTACTGGGCCTATTATGACAAACGATCAACATGAACTTTTTAGTAAGTTCTTGAAACTGAAACCTCCAGTCTTCAAGGGTGCAGAATCTGAAGATGCTTATGATTTTCTGGTTGATTGTCATGAGCTACTACACAAGATGGGGATAGTAGAGAGGTTTGGTGTCGAGTTCGTGAGTTATCAGTTCCAAGGTAACGCCAAAATGTGGTGGCGTTCACATGTCGAGTGTCAACCAACCGAGGCACCACCTATGACTTGGGAATCATTCTCTAGTTTGTTCATGGAGAAGTATATCCAAGGACTTTGAGAGATAGGAAGAGGGATGAGTTCTTGAGTCTTGAACAGGGAAGGATGACAGTAAACGCGTATGAGGCTAAATTTCGCGCACTATCCAGATATGCCACCCAACTTTGTTTCAGTCCACAAGAACGGATCCGCCGTTTTGTGAAGAGGTTGAGGTCAGAATTGCGGATTTCAGCCTTACAGATAGCGGCGACAGCAACACTTCATCCAAGAGTGGTGGTGGTGACTTGTGATAGAGGTGGAAGGAGTGAAACCGGATGACTTCACCTCAACGTCACATCAAAGAGGTTTCGTAGGGGAGGTGAGTATAATGGTTCTTATTCTAGAGGACAGAACTCCGGAGGTCACTCAAATCGACCAATACCCTTCACTACAGACTGTAGGTGGGGGGTCCACCTCAGAACGGTCAACACTACTCCGAGAGACCCATGCCTGACTCTAGAGAGTGCTATGGATGTGGGGAGATTGGACATATTAGGAGGAATTGTCCAAAACAGAGTTACAGAGCCCCAATGGCTAGAGGAAGAGGTGGTAATGGTAGAGGTCGTTATTCTGGAGGGCGTGGTGGCCGAGGTAATGGTGGTCACCAAAACGGCAGAGGTGAAGGGCAAAACGGAGCACTACTACACAACATGGTAGGGGCAACGGACAGACGAATAATGGGGCCCATTGTTATGCTTTCCTGGGAGATCTGAAGCGGAGGCGTCTGATGCTGTTATCACAGGTAATCTTTTGGTTTGTGATTGCATGGCATCTGTGTTATTTGACCCTGGCTCCACGTTTTCTTATGTATCTTCATCATTTGCTAACGGTCTAAATTTACATTGTGAATTACTTGACATGCCTATTCGTGTTTCTACTCCGGTGGGTGAGTCTGTGATAGTCGAAAAAGTGTATAGGTCTTGTTTGGTGAATTTTGTGGGGAGCAACACTTATGTAGACTTGGTTATACTAGAAATGGGTGACTTTGACGTAATTCTGGGTATGACTTGGCTTTCTCCGAATTTTGCGATTTTGGATTGTAATGCTAAAACGGTGACGCTAGCCAAGCCTGGGGCAGATCCGTTAGTGTGGGAGGGTGACTACACTTCCAATCCGGTGCGTATCATCTCCTTTATTCGTGCTCAGAAGATGGTTAGTAAGGTTGTCTAGCTTTCTTGGCACATCTCAAGGATGACACTACCCAAGTACCTTCGATCGAGTCGGTTTCAGTGGTCTGTGAGTTTTTGGACGTGTTCCCTGCAGATCTTCCCGTATGCCACCAGATAGGGATATAGACTTCTGCATTGATTTGGAACCCGGTACTCGCCCCATTTCTATACCCCCGTATAGAATGGCTCCCGCCAGAGTTAAGAGAGTTAAAGGCACAACTTCAAGAGTTGTTGAGCAAAGGCTTCATTAGACCAAGTGCATCTCCTTGGGGTGCTCCGGTGCTATTTGTGAAGAAGAAGGATGGGGTTTTTCCGAATGTGCATAGATTACCGACAGTTGAACAAGGTAACTATTAAGAACAAGTACCCCATTCCTCGCATTGATGACTTGTTCGATCAGTTACAAGGTGCTTGTGTCTTCTCTAAAATTGACTTGAGGTCCGGTTATCACCAACTGAAAATACGAGCAACGGATGTGCCAAAGATGCTTTTCGAACTAGGTATGGGCATTATGAGTTTGTGGTAATGTCGTTTGGTCTTACTAATGCCCCTGCTGCCTTCATGAGCTTGATGAACGGGATTTTCAAGCCATATTTGGATCTCTTTGTGATTGTGTTTATTGATGATATACTGATATACTCCAAAAGTAAGAAAGAACATGAGGAGCATTTGAAATTGGTGTTAGAGTTGTTGAGAAAGAAAAAGCTTTATGCGAAATTCTCCAGTGTGAGTTTTGGCTAGATTCAGTGTCCTTCTTGGGGCACGTGGTTTCTAAGGATGGAGTGATGGTAGATCCATCTAAGATTGAGACGGTAAAGAATTGGGTAAGACCTACAAACGTGTCAGAAATAGGAGAGTTTTGTGGGGTTAGCTAGCTACTACCGCCGATTCGTCAAGGGATTCTCTTCCATTGCTTCCCAATTGACGAACTTGACTAAGCAGAATGTTCTATTTGTATGGTCAGATGAATGTGAGGAAAGCTTTCAGAAGCTTAAGACTCTGTTGACTACCGCGCCTATCCTCACCTTGCCGGTAGAGGGCAAAAACTTCATTGTTTATTGTGATGCATCCTATTCTGGGTTGGGTGCAGTGCTAATGCAAGAAAAGAAATGTGATTGCTTATGCTTTGAGGGCAATTAAAAATGCATGAACGTAACTATCCGACCCATGATTTGGAGTTGGCCGCGGTAGTATTTGCACTAAAGCAATGGAGACACTATTTGTATGGGGTTAAGGTGAAGTCTATACGGACCATCGTAGCCTACAGTATGTCTTCACTCAGAAGGACTTGAACTTGAGACAGAGGAGATGAATGGAACTACTAAAGGACTACGACATCACTATCTTGTATCATCCGGGGAAGGCGAATGTTGTGGCAGATGCCTTGAGTAGAAAGGCCGGAAGCATGGGAAGTCTAGCTCATTTGCAAGCTTCTAGACGCCCATTGGCTAGAGAAGTGCAGATTTTGGCTAATGACCTTATGAGGTTAGAAATAAATGAGAAGGGAGGATTGTTAGCTTGTGTAGAGGCAAAATCCTCTTTCCTTGATCAGATTAAGGGGAAACAGTTTGACGATGAGAAACTAAGGCGAATTCAAGATAAAGCGTTGCAAGGAGAGGCTAAGGAAGCAATAATCGATGGGAAAGGTGTTTTGAGGATTAAGGGAAGAGTATGTGTACCCCGCATCGATGATTTGATCACCACTATTCTGACAGAGGCCCATAGTTCCGGATATTCTATACATCCTGGTGCAACCAAGATGGATCGCGACCTAAAGCAACACTTCTGGTGGAGTAGAATGAAGTGAGATATTGTTGAGTTTGTTGCCAAGTGTCCAAATTGTCAACAAGTAAAGTATGAACACCAGAGACCTGGAGGAACACTTCAGAGAATGCCCATTCCTGAATGGAAGTGGGAGAGAATCGCGATGGACTTCGTGGTTGGTCTTCCCAAGACATTGAGTAAGTATGACTCTATTTGGGTGGTTGTTTGATAGGCTAACTAAGTCCGCTCATTTCATTCTGTCAAGGTGACCTACAATGCAGAGAAGTTAGCCAAGATCTACATCTCAGAGATCAATCGGTTGCATGGAGTTCCACTCTCCATTATATCAGATAGAGGTACGCAGTTTACTTCTAAGTTTTGGAGAACGTTGCATGCTGAATTAGGTACTAGGTTAGACCTTAGTACTGCATTTCATCCTCAGACAGATGGTCAGTCTGAGCGAACAATTCAAGTTTTGGAGGATATGCTTCGCGCCTGTGTGATAGAGTTTGGTGGCCATTGGGATAGCTTTTACCTTTGGCAGAGTTTTCATACAATAATAGCTATCACTCCAGTATTGACATGGCTCCATTTGAAGCATTGTATGGGAGGAGGGTGTTGTAGATCTCCCATTGGTTGGTTTGATGCCTTTGAAGTTAGACCTTGGGGGACTGATCTGTTGAGAGATTCTATGGAGAAGGTGAAAGCTATTCAAGAAAAGCTTTTGGCGGCTCAAAGTAGACAAAAGGAGTATGCAGACCGAAAGTTAGAGACTTGGAGTTCATGGAAGGTGAACAAGTCTTGTTGAAGGTTTCGCCCATGAAAGGGGTGATGCGGTTTGGAAAAAGAGGTAAGTTAAGTCCAAGGTATATTGGACCATTTGAAGTGCTTAAGAGAATAGGGGAGGTGGCTTATGAATAGCCTTGCCCCCAGGGCTGTCCGGAGTGCATCCGGTGTTTCATGTATCTATGCTGAAGAGATACCACGGAGATGGAAACTACATTATCCGTTGGGATTCAGTTTTGTTGGATGAGAACTTGACTTATGAAGAGGAACCGGTTGCTATATTAGATAGAGAAGTTCGCAAACTGAGGTCGAGGGAGATTGCATCCATCAAAGTGCAATGGAAGAATCGACCGGTTGAAGAGGCTACTTGGAGAAGGAGGCAGATATGCAAGAAAAATACCCACATCTGTTTACAGATTCAGGTACTCCTTTTCGCCACTGTTTTTCTTTTTGATCGTTCGGGGACGAACGATGGGTAAATTGGTATCTATTGTAACGACCTGTTTAGTCGTTTGAGCAGCATATTTTAATTCTGGAAAAACTGGGCCATACTACGGACACCACGACGGACCGTCGTAGGCACGACGGCCCGTCGAGGGTGAATCGTTGCATCATACTTGGAATTCTGAAATTGGGTACTAAAAATCGACTCTCTGTAAATTGTGACGAACCTGCAGGACGTGCCGTCACATCCACGACGAACCGTCGTGAGTTTCCGTTTCAAAACACTTCAACGTTTGAGAATTTGGTTCGAGAAACGAGTTTTTGACCGCCATGACGGACGTGCAGGACGGGCCGTCACAGGCGTGACGGACCGTCACAGCGTCCGTGGTGACGGTGGGATTTTGGGCAGGTGCGACGGCCATCGTGACGGACCGTCGCAGGTATGACGGCCCGTCACAAGTCACGCAGTCCCAGACAGTTTAGGATTTCTCCACACGTTTTAAGGGTCGTTTTGACTATTCTTTCCTTAATTTAAAGATTGATGAGGGGTAACATTAATAAGTCTAATTACTTAGGGGTTAAAAGGGGTAACCTTAAGTGAATTAGTGGGGTTTTATTGTCCTTTTTCACACTTAATTACATGATTAATATAGGGTAAGGAAAGAGGGTTTGAATAAAACAAAAGAGAAAAAAAGAACAGAAAGAGAGAGAGAAGATCGATCGAATTGGTTGAGGAGAATAGCAAGCTTGGGAAATTTCTTGTGGATTCCAATTCTTCGGTGGAGGTAGGTTATGGTTTTATATTACGATAATCGTAGTGAACTCTTAATAGTGAATATTATGTGTTGATAGTATTGTAAACCTGTCTATGTGCTTAAATTGTATGCTTGCATGATTATGATTATGAAATTGTGATGAATTAACAAGCATGATGAAGCTATTGAATCCCAAATCTTGAAAGAACCCTAATTCGCTTGATATATTATATAATAAGATTGATGATGCCTTAATATGATAGAAGGCTTGATAAATTATATAATGAGAATGAGGATGCCTTAGTGTAAAAGAAGGCTTGATGAATTAGGGGATCGGGTGCCACGTTCCGGTACCAGGATAGAATGAATATGAGGATCGGAGTGTCACGTTCCGACACCAGGATAGAATATGAGGATCGGGTGCCACGTTCCGGTACCAGGATAGAATGAATATGAGGATCGGAGTGTCACGTTCCGACACCAGGATAGAATATGAGGATCGGAGTGTCACGTCCGACACCAGGATAGAGAATATGAGGATCGAAGTGTCACGTTCCGACACCAGGATAGAATATGGATCGGGTGCCACGTTCCGGTACCAGGATAGAATGAATATGAGGATCGGAGTGTCACGTTCCGACACCAGGATAGAATTAGAGGAGCGGAGTGTCACGTACCGACACAAGAGGAAGAAAGATATGAATCTTGAAAGATAATGAATATACTCAATCTAATGAACTTAATTCCAAATGAGTATGGTATTGAGGCTTGAGTCCTCATGTGTGAACTTGACGGAAATTGTTAATGATAAAGTAATTGCTATTGCTACATGTGAGTATTGTAGTTGATTTACATTATTATTGATATATATTGTTCCCTATTTTGAGTTAGCCGATGATATCTACTCAGTACGTGTGGTTGTACTGACCCCCTACTTTTATGTTTTCCTTTTGTTATTTGTGTAATGCAGCAAACGTTCCGTCAACTTCGACTCAGCAGTAGATCAAGCCACTCTTCACTCCATCGGGAATTCAGGGTGAGCTAATACGTCTAGCTCGGACTGGATCTTCTTCTTCAAGTCTTGATGCCTTGAACTTCCGGCATGGACTAGTTTTTACTTTTTTTAGCTTTTTAGACATTCTTAGATTAGTAAATTTAGATAGATGTTCTTGTGATGATGACTTCCAGATTTTGGGGATAATAATAATAGTTTTTGATTTGTTTTTATTAATGAGTTAAGTCTTCCGCATTTCTTTTGTCGATATTGTATTAAAATGTTAAGGGTTAAATTGGTTGGTTCGCTCACATAGGAGGGTAAATGTGGGTGCCAGTCGCGTCCCCGATTTGGGTCGTGACAAAAATAGAAACAACAAAAACACCAAGATACATAGAAAGAACATTCGTAGGAACAACAAATTTATGGATAGAAAATCTACCCTCAGAAAGTTTAGAAGTACTTAGGAATGATAAGAAAATGGATGGATCCCCATTAGCAACAAATATAGATATACTAGACAAATATGAATCAGCAATAAGAAGTGAATTTGGAGGTATGACCATGGATAAGAGAACAAAATAGAGAAAAAATAATAAATAGACATCTTATGACAAAATTAGCTATATGTAAAATGTGTTATATAAAAGAATATACTTGTGCATTGAAATAATATTATTACAAAGCTAAATACATTTAGACGAAGCAAAAGAAATAAGAAAGCAATATTTTACAAAAATTACCAGAACCATTTAGTACAAAAAATAATAAAGAATTGGAATAATGAAGGAATGGTGGATACTTTAGGAGCTAGAATAAAATTTCTATCTCAATGGTTTACACAATTATGTGAGAACCAAAAAGAAAATTAAAAATGGAAAAAGTACTAAATAAAAATTTAGCATGTTGCAAAAATAGAATGGCACCACAATTTGGATGTACAAATAAAAAACAAAAATCCAAAAGGTATAAAAATTATAGAAAAAATAAAACTAAGTATAATATAAACAACCAAGACGAAAAAGTATTATGCAAAAAACTATAAAACGAAAAGACCATATAGACCAAAAGAAAGATATCCCAATGTACTTGTTATAATTGCGGAAAGATAGGACACATAGCTAAAGACTGTAAACTACCTAAAAATACAAAAAGAAAACAAATTGCAGAAATAGTTATAGATGATGACGAATATATGCAAATAGAATACATAGACTATGAATTAAGTGAAAACGATATAGTATATATGAAGTATCAGATATAGAAACTGAAAATGAAGAAGAAATTATTAATCTAGATAATAATGAAACAGATGAAGAAATATAATGTTTGGAGATGAAATAAAAATAATATCAAAGGAAGATTATCAAAATGAAGAATTATCAGAACAAAAAATTATATTTGATAATACAATATTTGAACAAATAAAAGGAAAAGAATTAGATTTAAGTGTTGAAAAAGTACTTGAAATACCTACCTTAAGAAATTGGTTTAAGAGACAAAAAGAAGAATACTATGTAGTTAGTCAGAAAGAACATATCATAAATTGCAAATATACAAGAGGAAAAGCATATATACCTATACTAAATAAAGGAACAATAAACAAAGAAATACAAGATATAAAAGCTAAAATACCAATAAAATATGTACATTTAGGAGGGACAGAAATAGTAATAAAAGCTTGTTTTAGAGAAGGAATAGATACACCTATTGAAATATATTTAGCAGATGATAGAATATACACCCTATAGAAAAAAGCGTAATTAGTGCAGTAAAAGGAAACGTAATATATCAAAAATTTAAATTTATAATAAGTGCTAATTATACTACCATTAACAGATAGAAATATAGATAAATCATTAGTTCTATATTGGAAAATGTCTGGAATAGAACTAGCACCAGGAAGCAAAGTATTTACAGCAAGATGTAAAAACCTATACATATTAACAACAAGCATAAAATAACAGCAAGAAATAAAATTGATAAAATAAAAATAGAAAATCCTTTCGAAAAAATAATAACTATAATAGACAATAATGACTATAGCTATAAAGAAATTGACATAGAAGAAGATTTAGAAATTGTAAAAGAAAGATTAAGCACTTCAAGCGTACCAAATACGTTAACAAGAGCTACCTCATCAAGAATGAGTACATCTAAAAGGAATTATGAAATCCCACAAAACTTATTAGATATGGAAGATAAACACCATATCATTATTTCATAACAGGAATAATAGACCAAAGAAAATATAAAATCTTAATAAATACAGGACAAGAAGAAAATTACATAACAAGAGAGTTAGTATTAGAAGAAGAAATTATTAAAAACAGGACATACATGCCCTGGATTACCTAGTGAGATAGTAAGCACAAAAGAAGAAACAACGGAAAAAGAAATAATTATAGGAGGAATACCCTTAGTAATACCATTTAAAATATATCAAGGAAACCATAATATTACATTAGGAATAAAATGGTTAGAAAAAGTTAAACCGTGCAACATAGAAAATGAACAATTAACAATAACCTGTCAAAATAAGAAAATAATTATAAAAAGAACAAAATGATTAATGAAAATATTTATACTTGCAAAAATTATTGTAGAAGGATATCACAACAGATATTATACCCCTATGATAGATACAGGAGCAGAAGCGAATATATGTAAATATAATTGCTTACCAGAAGATAAATGGGAAAAATTAAAAACACCTATGGTAGTAACAGGATTTAATAATGAACGAAGTATGATTAAATATAAATAAAAAAAATATAAAAATACAAATATGGGATAAAATACTAACAATAGAAGAAATGTATAATTTTGAATTTACCACAAAAGATATGTTATTAGGAATGCCATTTTTAGATAGATTTTATCCACATATAATAACAAAGACACATTGGTGGTTTACCACACCATGCGGAAACAAAATAGGAGTAAAAAGAGTAAATAATAAACAACGAAAACCTATGGAATGGATAAAGAAAGTGAAAAAATAAACCAAGAAATGGAAAATATAAATAAGAAACAAATATCACAATTAAAAATAATTATATTTACAATAGGCAAAGTTAAAATAATTAATGAACAACCAGAACAATTATACAGTGAAAATCCATTACAAGGATGGGAAAAACATAAGACAAGAGTAAAAATTGAATTAATAGATGAAAATAGTATAATAACATAGAAACCTTAAAATATAACTTTGATGATTTAAAAGAATTTAAAATACATAGAGATGAACTATTAGAAAATAATTACATACAAGAAAGCAATAGTAAACATACAACTCCAGCATTTATAGTTATAAAACATAGTGAACAAAAAAGAGGCAAAAGTAGAATGGTCATAGACAACAGAAATTTAAATGCCAAAACTAAAACATATAACTATCCAATACCTAATAAAATACTTAAAATAAGACAAATACAAGGATACAACTATTTTAGCAAATTTAACTGTAAATCAGGATTTTACCATCTAAAACTAGAAGAAGAATCTAAACAATTAACAGCATCCACAGTACCGCAAGGATTCTATGAATGAAATGTATTACAATTTGGATATAAAAATGCACCAGGTAGATACCAACATTTTATGGATAACTGTTTTAACCAGTTAGAAAATTGTGTTGTATATATGGATGATATATTACTATATTCTAAAACACAAGATGAACATATAAGATTATTAGAAAAATTTATAAATATAATTAAACATTCAGGTATAAGTTTAAGTAGAAGTAAAGCAGAAATTATGAAACCACAGATAGAATTTCTAGGAATACAAATAGATAAAAATGGAATAAAAATGCAAACTCATATAGTACAAAAAATAATTACTATTGATGAAAATTTAGATACAAAAAAGAAATTACAATCATTCTTAGGATTAGTAAACCAAGTAAGAGAATACATACCAAAACTAGCAGAACATTTAAAACCACTATACAAAAAACTCAAAAAAGATGTTGAATATCATTTTGACAACAAAGAAAAAGAACACATAAAAAATATCAAAAAATTGTGCAAAAAATTACCAAAACTATATTTTCCTGTTGAAAGTAAAACATTTACATATATAATTGAAAAATATTCAAGTGACCAAAGTTATGGAGGAGTACTAAAATATAAATATAACAAAGAAAAGATAGAACACCATTACAGGTATTGCTCAGGATCATATACTGAAGCACAAGCAAAATGGGAAATAAATAGAAAAGAATTATTTGCATTATATAAATGTTTGTTAGCATTTGAACCATATATAGTTTACAATAAATTCATTGTAAGAACAGATAACACACAGGTAAAGTGGTGGATAACCAAAAAGATAGATGATTCAGTCACAACAAAAGAACTAAGAAGATTAATATTAAATATATTAAATTTTACATTTACAATTGAGATTATTAAAACTGATGAAAATCTTATTGCAGACTACCTCTCAAGAAAGAGATACAATGAAAGATCTATTGGCAATGATGACAAACCTATGTCAGAAAATGGAAAAAATAGAGACAGATGTGCAAAATCTGAAAGCTAATAGTCAGCAGCATGACTCTAAAAATGCGGAGCTACGTCGTTCGGCAGACGAAAAACAGCCAGAACTAAAAGGAGACGTTGGGGAACTCCTAAAAACCCATGACATTACTGATGTTGCAGGTACAAGCAAAGGAACTACGGAGAAACCTACACCAAAAAACATAAACCTAAATAGCGTATTTACCAAACCATTTACTCCAAAGGTACAGATAATAGATACTCCAGCACCACAAACATCGATGTATGCAGCTAGCCTGCATAAAGAGAAGAAAACATATAACCATATATCCCGAACATATATTGAAAACCTATACAAGATACAAAACTTTTTGAATCAAAAACCCAAATCTACCACGACATTAGAAAAAACCCAAGACTACCTAACCCAAAAACTACAAGGCTATAACAAGTTTGCACAACCAAAAACTAATCCAAACCTAGTTAAAAATTATTATAAGTATGGATTATTAAATACAGTCTATACATATACAGGTGAAGAAATAAGTGGAATCCCAGAGGTCCACAAAGCATTTTTAATATATAAAAAGATAACAAAAGGAAACTTATTTTTCATAAGATTCTACACAGCAACAACGGAGATACTCTATGATGAAATAAAGCCAATGATCCAAATAGTCAAAATTGGTATCAGAGCAGTCTAAAACAGACCCAACCTACGAGACCTCGACCTACTGTCTGTAGGTCCATAGACGCCACCGTATTGGCAAGGAGTCCACTTCGTAAGAGACTGGAATACTGGGGAATTTTGGAAAATTTCTAAGCATTCACCTACAGAGACATCAACTGTTTATCGATCAAACGGCAGCCCGTCATTTTGCTCGTAGGTGTGCTCTGTCAAGAGACAACTTTTTGGATCAATTGGAAGGGTCCTCTACAAGGACCCGTAGAGTGGTCCTTGGGGAGTCATACATAGACGTTTAGACCCTAAACATACTCGAATACCATTTTAACACCTATCTACCGATTTTCATTATATTCTAACTCATAAAAGGCCATGAAAAATGTCGAGGCACACTAGTGTACGATTCACAATTCACCGGACGTCCTGGAAGTTTTGACTCTGACGCTTCCTAAATGTTTCAAGTACATTATTTTTGGCCTTAAAACAGTTCTATAAATCTTAGTTCTGCATTTGAGGCTTTAGATTAAGTCTTGCGAGTGGTACATTATACCCACCTTAGGAGGATTCATCCATGAATGATATTAAAAAAAATTATAAGAAGAAGATGACTCAAGAAAAGCAAGCATCCCAACCAACCAAAACATAAAAAAACATGTGTCACAACTCAAATCAATATATGAACATGTCATTTACACATAGAACCTCTTATCACAATTACCACCCATAAGAGCTTAGCATCACAACATGAGGAACTACTTTCTCCATATCAACATGATCGTCAAGTCACTAATGTCAAAACTTCTTTTACACGCATTAACATGTTCAATACTATTTTTTGAAGGCAACAATAAACAAAACACAAATAAGTGCAATTTAAGAGAATGAGAATTTTCACATGAAAACATATTTAGCATGAACCATTTTATCAAAATTGTGCCAATTTTGTAAAACAAGTCAAATTCAAATTATTCATTATTTTTAAGAGGGATTATACTAAGCTTAATTTTGGCTTGAATTTCGAAGAAAAATATGAGGTTATGTAACAACCCGCAAGTACACCCTAGAAGTTAGGAAAACCCTCAGGTCGTCACAAGGCGTGCTTGACCTCTCGGAGGCCTTACACAAGCCTCTTAACAATAATTCTTTACATAAAGTATGAAAAGTAGTGTGGAATTAATACTTTTCACAGGAATATAATAATAAGGAACATCTTTTAAAAAATCTAAGGAACAAGTCTTGTTGTCACAAGCAAACTTAAAGACACGACATAAATACCTTAGGCACCCAAACCTTTATATTGAAAGAAATACATAAGTAGTCTAACACTAGTTTTAAAGAAGAATTAAAGAAACATAGACTATGCCATCGAATATATGAGGACATACTTAGTCTTGAGAGATTCGATTCCCATGCTTGCCTTCTACCCTTCAACTTTCCTCCAACCTATACTTCTAGAGTACATAAAATTATGGGGTTCGTACAAACATTGTACAAAAAGTATGGCATTACGAAAATCAGGCAAAAAAAGGAACAATTTCGTTGAAACATACAAGTCATGCTATTTTGATAAAAACCTTTAGAAAATAAGTTGTAAAACATCATAGAGTATCAAAATTTATCACATAAGGTAAAACTTCAATTTTTCTTAACATAGGACCATACTTGCAGTAAACCCATAAATCGCTGATGAACTATCCGATCCTATGTTTTGTAGGGCTCCTTTAAGTAAAAAATAAGGAAATTGCACATAAAATATCCTCAAAACCTACTTAAGAGATCCTTAATACTACTAAATATAAGCCTATTTCTTTTCATTTATACAAGTCAGCATTAAATATCAAATAGAGTAAGAAACATAAGAATACTTAGGAGCTTCACATAAGAACTATCCTCCAAGACAACTCCCAAGTGACACTTAGTGCACTGTGAAAGTAAAATCTCCATAGGAATTACCTTAGACTAGGCACATCACATTCATCACATAAATAGCTTTCATAAGGCAAAACATAATATCAACATGCTTCATTAACATTAGATATAAGTCACAATACTTTCAATTGCATCATATAATGATCCATTCGAACATTTCATATCAGGACACACCAAGAATCTCTCCAAATGTCTACTTTTGAAATGTATAGGTGGAGTCCCATTACACCATCTACCCTAAGTAATACACCCTTAAGAAGACTTAGTTGATTTACTTACATTTGTGGGGCGTAGCTTAAACTAACATAAACTATGAGAGCTTTACATGGAATGCCGATACTACGCTTACCGGATGGGGGATATCTACTTATCTAACGTAAGTTCATATTATTTAACCATTATATGGATTCTCCAAAAGCTAAACCTACGTGGGTGCGTAGTTAAGGGATAAGGAGATTGCTACTAAGTAACTCATTCTCTACCAACGAGGAGCACCCCTCTTTAGAGGTACATTGGATGCAATATGTCTACTCATGAAGTGTTCCAAACTCTTCTTTAAATCCTCTCTGTTTTAAGCATAACTCCCCAAAGAGTCTTAAACATTGAGTGACTCTAGGTTAAGAGATAACTATTGAGCACCACATCGCAACTCAAGAAGGGTATCCAACCTCCAACCTATCTTTGGAAAGCTCATCGAGAATAGTGAGGTTGCTACCGAACATTTCATTTCAACTCAAAAAGACTGTCCACCAAAAATTCCCCCTTTTTCACACTTTGGAATAGTAGGGATGGTCTAGACGTGTCATCTCTACTCACAAAGCGTGTCTACCTTACAATCCCCCATTTTCATTTCTTGACATCATTCATGCATTCATGTGTGTGTGTGTGAGTACATATGGGAACACCTTTTACATAATAATCATTATTCATATCATTCAATTCTAGACATGCTCAAATCCACATTTATCAGAATTCATACATTATCATACTTCACACATCAAATACATACTTTATTTAGATATAAACCCTTCAAGATACTAATTTCAAACTCTTAATACATATCATACATATACATATCAAACGCATCACTTCACTTCACATATCATGCCTGCAAAGCCATTTTCACATACACATATATCTTCATAACCTCAAGTAAAAAAGGACACAAAACGTGAACCTTGCCACTCAAGATTATTTCATAATAAGGATAATATAACATAGCCAACTTACAATTCATAAAAGATTTCACTACCTATCTGTAATTTATCAAACAATTCATCATTAAACATGATTTAGGGCAGTAACTTATCCTCAATGAAAACACCAAGAAATAATAACTTTAACATTATCCAATCATGCTCATTAAAACCTTTTTGTAAGATAAAAGTTGATAAAAATAATATCCATGATTACATTGGGGGTTCGCCATTGTTCATCAAGGAATAAAGAATTTTGAAGTTGAAATCCTTTTTTAAATCTATAAAAATTGGATCCTTGAATTAAGAAGGTTCAAGAATGATTACCATACCATAATATATAAAAACCCACGTATTTGGTGAAAAAAGCGTGATGAACTTGGTCCTCTTCCTTTGAGCTTGAAGCTTCTTGAAAATGGAGCTCTTTTTTGAGATATTTGATCTAATATATAGGGTTTGAAATGGTGGGTGAAATGAGGTTTAAAAGGACCTAAGTAAGTCCAAAAATGATCCCCAATGTTCCAAAAATACCCCTACACCATTTTGACACTTTTAACAATTCAAATTTGACATAAAAATGATGCGGCAAAATCTGGGACATGGCTCCGTGTCGTGGAGCAAGATGAATATTTAGCCTCTCAAAATTTTGAGGCAGTGGACCTCATGTCACTTGCGTGACGCACATGTAGCTTCTGTGCCAGGCGTGCCACACGAGGCTACCTCCATATTTTGGCCTTACAGGCTGCCTTGGGCAGCTTCTTCTCCAATATTTGGGTCCTACTTGGGGGCCCTTCGGGTGGTCTCTGAGGAGTCTTACTTGAACATTTTGATGCTTCGTTCATCCCTCTAGGTAGTAGGTCCAACCCACTTGTTTTAGACACTAAAAACTACCCAAAAACATGCACCAAAATCAAGGAGACACTAGCACATTCCAAAGCACATTTACCGAACGTCATGGATGTTCTTCGACGTTTGACTTTCAAACTTCACCAACTGAACTCCATTGCTAAAATACACTGTTTTAAATCATTATTAACTCATTAATAACATGTGAAGCTCTAGTTTTACCAATTTCATTGTTAGGGTCGTTACACTCTCCCCCACTAGAACAACATTTTCCCTCGAATGAATCTAAACACTTCCAGGTTCTTCAAGGACACAAATAGAATCATACCACGCTTATCATCCAGGTCATAAAATTATTATTTAATGCACCAAACTTTCAAAAGGAAGACTAACTTCATATCACTAAAAACTTTAAGCAAGATAAGAAAATTTGGAAAGTTTCCACAATTCAAAGAGGACAGTTACTTCTTCATTTTTCATTTAAATTATGGAGTAACTAATTTCTCAAATATTTGACATGCTCATCACATCATCATGAAACTCAATATGCAATAACCTTCAAATCACATATCGACACATAACATAAAAAAAACTTTGAAGGATTAAGTATTATCATTAGCTACACATTATGAAAGAGAGATAGATTAACTACCAATTTATTCATATAAGTATGATAACATTAAGAGCATGCAAAACATGACATTATCAACGAAACTCATAACATGAGGATACATGAAACACAAACTAATGCTAGACTCCATAACAAACCAAACTACCAAGGATTTTTTCCTCAATATTAAGTAAGAATAGAAAGAATATAAGGTTATCAACTACCTTCCTACTCAATCAATTCTCCCCCCACATAGGGTGAACTCATCTAAATCAAATAAAAAAAATCATAAAGAACTTAGGACTTACCAAGGCCTTCACTCCGGATTAGTCCCCATTTTAGCTCCGTGTGCATAGAAAAAATTCCTTTTTGGAGCATTGGTTGACCTCCTTCCGTTTTGCCTTGCGGGTAGGGCAATATGTTATCTTATGAACTCTATTACTACATCCAAAGGAACCATCCATGCTAGAAAGACACCTACCCAAGTGTTGCTTCCCACAACTATTACACCTAGGACTCTCAAAAGCATAACAACGTCCTTGAGAATTTAGGTTGGAAACCCTAACCTTGTTCCCCATGGAGAGTCTTGATTATAGAACCTCTTAAAGATTTGGGTTGACTTGGATCATCCACCCTAGAACTGTTCCCATCACTATTTCTCTCCCTAAGCTTAGACTGTTCAATTGTTGAGCATACACCTTGATCCTAGAGACATCCATATCATTAAGGAGCATTGTTGTACGACATTCTTTTTCCACCAAGCTAGACACCCCCATCATAAATTTTTCCATCTTATACCTAGGGCTGGGTATCAAGGTTGGGGCATACTTAGATAGTTTTGTGAGTTTGAGAAGTACACTTTCACTCTCATTCCCCCCTTGATTAAAGTTCGTGAATTCAACCAAGTTTCTCTCCCTAAACTCTAAGGAGTAAAATCTATCAAGAAAAGCACCTATCAACACTTCCCAATCTACCGGACCATCCCTTAAGGGCCTCTCATCCCTTCATAACTCAAACGACACTTGTGCCACATCTTTTAGTTGATAAGCGTCTAGTTCTGCTTTATTTCTAGGAGTCACATCCATAACATACACCACTTTGAATACCTCATCTATGAAGCCTTCTGGATTTTCATTCACTTTAGTTCCATGGAAAGTAGGAGTGTTCATCCTCATGAAATCTTGGATTCTAGAAGTGGGAGTACTGACATTTAGCTGAGGTTGAGGTCCAACTCCTAGATTCTCTTGGGAAGCCACATGATTAATGACGACTTGATCTTCTGTCATCATGAGTTAGGTCCGACCCTAAGATCATCCCTTATCTCCGTATTAGTCATATCCATTTCAACATAAGGAGTTTTAGGAACTTCGGGCGTTGGAGGCATTTGAGGCACGTGAGGTAATTGAGTTTCTAGAGGTTCTTGACGGGGAACCTCCTCATTAGTATCCTCTTGGAAAACTATAGGGACTTGCTCACCACGGGGAGGGATCCTCTCGTCAGCTACTTATCCTTCCTCTCTTCTAGAGGGTTTCCTCCTTGTATTCATGTCCCATAAACACAAGACAAGAGGTTGAGAATAGAAACTTATAGAACTCAACTCTATGGCATGACACTAGAGTAATGAAGAAAGTGAAAGTTCTATCGTCCTATAATTTCTCACTCATTTGTATGTCGTGACTCACACCGATCACCAAGACTCTACAAGACATGGCTTGTGACAATTTGGACCCTAAACTATTTCCCAAAACCTTACACTCTTATACCAAGTTTGTAAGGGCCCCCAAGTACACCCTAGAAGTTAGGAAATCTTTAAGTTGTCACCAGGCGTGCATGACCTCTTGCACAAGCCTCCTAGATATCATTCAATACATAAAATATGAAAAATACTGCAAAATTAAAACATATCACAAGAATATAATATTAATAAACATGTTTATAAAAGCTAAGGAATAAATATCGTCGTTGCTAGCAAACTTAAAGACATGACATAAATAACTTAGAGACACGACCCTTTACATTGAAAGAAATACATAAACAGTCTAATACTAGTCTTAAAGAAGAGTTAAAGAAAATAGACTATGCCATCTAATATATGAGGACATACTTAGTCTTCAAAGAATCGATTCCCAAACTTGCGTTCTAACCTTCAACTTGCCTCCAATCTATACTTATACAGTATTGAAAAGTGTGGGGTTAGTACAAACATTCTACTAAGTATGACATTATGCAAAATCATGCAAAAAATTGACAAATTAGTTGAAACATACAAGTCATGTTATTTTGATAAAAAAACTTGATGAATTAAGTTACAAAACATAACATAGTATCATCATTTATCACAGACGGTAAAACTTTAATTTGTTGTTAACATAGGAGCATACTCACTGTAAATCCAAAAATAAAATATGAACTACTCCTATCCTAAGTTATTCTAAGGATCCCCTAAGTAAAAAATAAGGAAATTGCCCATACAATCTCGTCAATGCCTACTTATGAGATCCTTAAGACTACTAAATAAGCACACTCCATTTCATTTATACAAGTTACCATTAAATATCAAAGACACTATAGAAACATATACTTAGGAACCTCACATAAGAACCATCCCCCAAGAAAACTCCCAAGACACACTTAGTAAAATGTGAAAGTAGCATCGCATACTACTACTTCCACTTATTGTTCCTTAGGAATTACCTTAGACTAGGCAGATCACATTCATCACATAAATATCTTTCATCATGAAAAACAAAATATAAACATGCTTCCTTACATTAGTTATAAGTCACAATACAGTCGACTGCATCATATAATGACCCATTCATAAATTTCATAAAAGGAAACACCAAGACTTCCTCCAAATGTCAACTTGTGCAATGGATAGGTAGTGTCCCATTCCACCACCTACCCTATGTAGTAAAACCATAAGAATACTTAATTCATTTACTTACATTTGTGAAGTCTATGTTTAACCAACACAGACCATGTGAGCTTGATATGGAATCGCGGTACTACCCTTACCAGAAAAGGGATCCTTACTTGCCTAAGGTAGGGTCATATTCTTTAGCCTTTACATGAATTCTCAAATAGCTATACCTACACGGGCGTATAGTTATGGGATAGTAAAATTTCTACTGAGTAACTCATTCTCTAATAGCGTGGAGCACCTATCTCAACAGGTACATTGGATACAACTTCTTTACTCAGGAAGTGTACCCACCTCTTCTTCAAATCCTCTCCGTGCTAAGCATAACTCCCCCATGGAGTTTTAAACAATAATTTACTCTAGGTAAATAGAATAATATTGCACACGACATCTCCACTCACGATAGGCATCTAGCCTCTACCCAATATACGGAAAGCTCATCGGGAGTAGTAAGGTTGCTAATGAACACTTCATACTTAGGAATAGTATGGATGGTATAGACACATCATCTATACTCATAAAGAGTGTCTACCCTACAATCCCCCATTTTAATCCATTTGCTTCATTCATGCATTCAAGTGTGTGTCTGTGTGTGAGTACATGTGGGGCACACCTTTTACATAATAACCATTATTTATATCATTGACTTCTAGACATGCTAAAACCCACTTTCATCACAATTCAGACATCAAATATACACTTTATTTGGAAATAAACCCTTCAAGATACTCATTTAAACCTCCTAAAAAATATCATACATATGCATATCAAAATCATCACTTCACTTAACATACCATGCCTACAAGAATATTTTCACATTACACATATATCTTCATAAACTTCAAGTAACACCGCAACTAAAGGTAGCCATACCACTCAAATCATTTCATAACGAGAATTAAACAACGTAGTCAACTTATTCATTCAAAGTTTCACTACCTATCAAAAAATTATCCAACAACTCATCATAAAATAGCCCTTAGGGAAGTAGTTAATCCTCAACAAAACCACAAAGAAACACCAACTTTAACATTATCCAATCATGCTCATTAAACTAATTTTGTAAGCCAAAAATTGATAAAAAGGATATATATTAATCTATTGGGGTTTGGAAATTAATATCATTATATAAAACTAAGAGAAACTCATTTTTATCACAAAATATTTTCATGCAAAGACCCAAACATAGAGTCAAGAAATAAAGAAGTTTGAAGTTGAAATCCTTTTTGAAATATCTTTGAAATGTCTCCTTAAATGAAAAAAGGTTCCAGGATGATTAATATAAATTTATGAAGAAACCCATGAATTTTTTTGAAGAAAATGTGAACAACATGCTCCTCTTCCTTGGATCTTCATGCTTCTCGAAAATGGAGGTTTTTTTTTGGAGAAATGGTTTTTGGAGAAATTTGATTTGATCTTTAGGGATTGAATTGGTGGTTTACATGAGGTTTTTAGTATGATCCACATCAGTTCCAAATGATCTCCAAAGTTCCTAAAATACCCCTACACCATTTGTACCTTTTTCCAAAAATCAAATTTGACTTAAAAATGACGCGGCCAAATCTAGGACTTGGATATGCATCGTGGAATAAGCTCCAGATTTTTCTTCTCAATATTTTAAGGAAGTGGACCTCGTGTCACTATCGCGACACACAGACATCTTCAGTGCCAGGCGCGAGGCCACCTCCACATTTTGGCCTTACACATTGCCTTGGGAAGCTTCTTGTCCAGTGTTTGGGTTCTCTGTGGGGGCCCTTGGGGTAGTCCCCGAGGAGTTGCACTCAAATATTTTAACCCTAGGTACATCCCTCCAGGTAATATGGCAAACTCACTGGTTTTAGACACAAAAAACGACCTAAAAACATGCACCAAAATTAGGACACACTAGCACATTCCAAGGCACATTTTTCGAACATGTTTGAAGTTATTGGACGTTTGACTTTAAAACTTCACCAACTGACTTCTATTGCTAAAATACACTATTTTAAATCATTATTAACCCATGAAGCACATGAGAATCTCTATTTTGACCTATTTAATTTTTAGGGTCGTTACAGGATAACGGGACTTCATGTCGGCCTCCGCCTCCCATGTTGCTCCCTTAACTAGGTGGTTTCTCCATAGGACTTTTACGGAGGCCACCTCTCTGTTTCTCAACTTCATGACTTGGCGATCTAAAATTTCCACTGGAACCTCTTTATATGAAAGTCTCTCATCAAGACCTAACCCTTCAATAGGATGAAAGGATACTGAATCACCAATAAACTTCTTTAGCATGGACACATGAAATACTACATGAACTGAATCTAGTTCACTAGGTAGCCTTAACTCATATTCAACCTTTCCAACCCATTCCAAAACCTCATAGGGACACACATACCGCGAACTTAACTTTCCGTTTTTGCCGAATCTCATCACCCCTTTCATAGGTTAAATCTTCAAATACACCACATCACCTACTTCAAATTCGAGATATCTTCCTCTATTGTAGGCATAAGAAGTTTGCCGACTATAGGATATTTTCAACCAATCCCTTATCATAAAAGCCTTCTCCAAATCTTCATAGATTATTTTGGGATCAAGGAGTGAACACTTAACAACCTCAAACCACCCAACCGGAGACCTACACCGCCTGCCATAGATTGCTTCAAAAGGTTCCATGGATATACTCAAATAGTAGCTACTATTATAGGAGAAGTTAATGGTCGGCATACACATCCACATGAAATATATCACACAAGATCTTAACATGTCTTCTATGGTTTGAATAGTACGTTATTCTTGACAATTTGTTTGGAGATGAAAAGCGTTGCTAAGTTCACTTGAGTACACAATCCTTTTTGGAAAGACCTCAAAAAACTGGAACTGAATTGAGCACCTCTATTCGATATACTCACAATCTTATTAATGTAGACCCTTGCATAATCCTCCACCGTATAAGTAGACTTAATAGAGATATAGTGAGCGGATTTTTCCAATCTATACACTCGAGCCTAAATTGACTCATTTTTACTCCGGGTTCGAGGCAACCCAACAACAAAGTCCAGATTAATTTCTCCCATTTCAAAGTAAAAACACCCATTTCTTGTATTATACCACTAGGCTTTAGATGTTTGACTTTTTCTTGTTGGGAATTAGGAAACTTCGATACAAACTCCGCTATATCCCTTTTCAAGCCATCCAACCAATATAAATCTCTAAGGTCGCAATATATTTTTGTAACACCCAAATGAATTGAATATTGGATACCATGAGCTTCTTCCAAAACCTTTCCCTTGAAATCATCAACAGCTGCTACACACAATCTACCTTTGTACTTGAGAAAACCAGGCCCCCTTGGTAGAATGACTCATTCAACTTTTTATGTACCAATTTCATCAAATCCATCAATATTGGGTCAATATGTTTCTTAGAATTTACCTCAATTACTAATGATAACTCAGAGTTATTACGAAGTGTAAAACAACCAATTGGGTAATCTTCCAACCGAACACTTAATCGAGCCAACCTATGAACATCTTTCACTAGGTATTTCTTCCCATATTCTGCATGAGGCACACTACCCATTGTCATACAACTCAAAGAATCCGCAACCACATTGGTCTTGTCGGGGTGGTAGATAACACTCATGTCGTAATCTTTGAATAATTCCAACAATCTTCTTTCACAGAAATTTAAGACCTTTTAACTAAACACATATTGAAGACTCTTATGGTCGGTATACACATTTATATGAACACCATATAAGTAATGCCTCCAATTTTCATAGCAAAAACTCAAGTCGTTAATCAAAGATCATGAGTTGGATAATTCTTCTCATAACCTTCAGTTTTCTAGTGGCATATGTTAATACCCTCCCATGTTGCATAAGGACACAACCAAAACCCACTCGGGGTGCATCACAATATATAAAAAAAACCCTTCGCACCCTCTCGTAAAGTCAACACTGGAGTGGAGGTAAACCTATCTTTTAATATTGGGAAGCTTTTTTCACATGCGTCCAACAACTCAAATTTTTTCACACGCTTTTTTTCTAGGTAGTCAAAGGAGAAGTAATGGACGCAAACCCATCCACAAACCTCCTATAGTGCCCGGCTAAACCTAATAAATGTACAATATCGGTCGGAGTCAGTAGTCTAGGCCAATTCTTAATCGTCTTGATTTTCTTTAGATCAACATCTATACCCTCCTCTAGATAAATGACTATGAAACACCACCGATCTCAACACAAATTCACACTTGCTAAACTTGACAAATAGTTGGTGTTTCTTAAGAAATATCAATACCATTCTAAAATTGCCCATGTTTTCAACGTTATTCTTCCAATATACCAAGATATTGTCAATGAAGACAATCAAAAAGGAATATAGGTAATTTCATAAAACCCTATTCATAGGGTCCATGATGGTCGCCTGGGCATTTGTGATCCCAAATAACATTATTAGGAACTCATAATGACTACCTAGTTTGAAATATCATTTCAGGTACATCCTCACCTCTCACCCAAAGTAGGTGATACCCCGACCAAGTTAATTTTAGAAAAGTAGCTTTTCCTTTGGAGTTTATCAAAACAAATCGTCTATCCAAGGGAGAGTATACTTATTCTTAGTGCTGACCTTATTGAGTTGACAATAGTCAATGCACATCCTAAGGTACCCATCCTTCTTGTTAACAAACAACACCGGAGCTACCCATTGTTATACACTAGGTTGAATGAAACCCTTGTCTAATAAGTCTTTCAGTTGAAGCTTTAAGTCTTTCAACTCATACGGAGCCATCCATTAAGGAGGGATTGAATGGGATTTCGTATCCAGTAACAAGTCATGACCAAAGTCTAATTCCCGCTCGTAAGGAATTTTGGGCAAGTCATCGGGAAAGATTTTCAGAAAGACCTTCATTAAGGGGATCGACTCTATTGGAGAAATGTCAGACTCAAGATCTTTGACTCTTACAATATGGTAAAGACACACCTTAGAGATAAATTTAGAAGCTTTTACACAAGAAATGATACGACCTCTAGGAATTAAGTTACCCCCCTTCTACTCTAAGATGGGTTCATTAGGAAAAATTGATCTTCCCAATCTTCTTCAACAATTAGTTGAAGAAAAAAAATGCAACCAATCCATTCCCAAAATAACATCCCAAGCAAACTTATCAAGCTCTACACAATCCACCCACATAACTATATTGGGAAAAGATATAGGACAACTCATAAATAATCTCCTAGCCACAATGTAGTAACTCATTAGGGTTGTAACCGTAAAATGGTTCTATCAAAATATTGGGTAGAACATCAAAATTTTTAGCTACTAGAGGATTTATAAATGATAATTTAGCACTGGGATAAAGTAAAGCATAAACATCAATTGAGAAGACTTGTAATTGTCACCTCCAGAAAGACCCCTATACGCAATCGGCATTAGCATCCTCGGAGAGAACTAAGAATAAACTCTTAGAATTCGTCATTAAATTCGTAGCTTAAAAATGCAAACAATTCAAAGTTTTTAATGTATAATACTTCTTGAAGTTTACTTAAACCTCTCTCTTACACAAAATATATTCATATAAAGTACACATAGACCCTTCATATAAGAATAATACATAATATTCTACTTTAATAGAACATATATTTTATACATAACATAGTCTTAAAATGGATGTCTCATATTAAACCATCTAAACAAGAGTATAACAATTGGGCAGAGCCCATACATCAAATATAAAGCAACATATAGGTTATGCAATCAAAGTATTCAAATGAAAGAGAATGAAGAAAGTATCATTAAGACTAATCAACATCCGATTCTATAAGGTGGCATTGTCTTCAAAGTGGTGAAGACCTATCCAACTTGGAGAATGGGGATCAAAGTATTCTTTAAATGTCGTCACGGATCCTTCAATGAACAAAACCTAAAATGTTGGAAAAAATAAATGGGTTTACCTGTATCACTTGTATTAAGTATAGGACCATATGCACACACAACATAAGAATCATGCTTAAAAAGGGACAATTTGTAATGATATGCCAAGTTACTATAAAATCCCACCATTATGCACCATTAAGAATCATATGAACCAATCACCACATAATCCTTATTACAATATCATATTAAACCCAGTACCAACACTACAAAGTTAAGTCAACATATTTATAGCCAACCAACCTCAAATTCACATTATAACCATAAGTTATATATAAGAGCTTCATAATATTTCAACACATACTAGACTCTTACCCTTAACCCCTCATCAAGTCTATAAGTGCAATGAGTAAGCAAATCCCTGTAACTTCACTTAATCAAGTAAAACAAGACAAAAACCATAAGTTATTCTTAACTTAACATAACATAACATCAAGAGTAACCATCATCATACTTTACCAATATAGACCAACAACGTTGTCATAAGTGAAACTAAAATCATACAGAGTCAATAACATGTATAGTCAATATATACATAGCATATAAATTAGAGATCATAAGAACGCTCTCCTAAGGCTTCCCTCAAGGCAAACTAGTGCAAGACATAGGTCTAGTCCCATACCCTTACCAAGGCTTAGTCAAACATCTTAAGTCACCCTAGTTAGTGTTTACATCACTACTTTACATTACTTTCGGGAACATTTTACCTTAACCGACATAGACCACATGAGACAATGTGGAATCCGGTGTCATGTAAATCTACACCAAAAAAAGTTGGACTACTTCCCACGGTTGTACATAAACATGAACATATCATCTATGTGGATCTATAAGCTAGTAATCCTATGGGAGAAACAAAGTTCATGAACTAGGAGATATAGTTGGGATACTCTTTAATCTACATGCATTGTAGTATCCAATTTTATGAGTACATTAGTGATCCCACCTTCTATATATGGGAAAGGACACTCGTCACAACTAGTTCTCTCGGTGCTAAGCTAGAGTCCCTTTTGAAATATCTGTCATTTATAATCACATTTTGATTATGTCATAGGGTCTACCTCTTATATAGTCATAGTCATAGGTCATTAGAAATTGCATAATAACACCTTTCATTACAACCCTCATAAGAAATATAACCACATTAACATCATTATATCATAGTAAGGCACATAAGTACTTCATCACCAGCCTTGTATCATTAAATCTTAAGTATAATCTCACAATCACATAATAAAGATATTTCAATTCAACATCATACCTAACCTAATCAATCTTATCATAATGTATACTTAAATATCACTTCTTTACTAAAGATGAGTAATCATAACTGATGTAAAGGTTTGTGATTATAAGACTTACCCTAGTCTCCTTTACAAGATATCTTCAAGGTTTTACCATCAACAATCCAATTCAACCCAACAATGGGTGTAATATCATTACACAATATTGAATAACACAGTAATGAAGTGAATTGAATCACTACACAACAATTCATCACTAGTTCATAGCCCAAGGTTAGGGACTTAGCTCAAATCAATGATCTACTTCACAACCTAGGTTAATTAATCAAGAAAAAGCATAATTGAATTAATATACATCATAATGTACTCATATTTATCTGAATAAATCATAAAAAATCCACTTATAAGACTCAAAGTCTTAATAGAAGAAAAGCCACTTGAAACTCTTCTAATTGAGACCAATTTTTTAAAAAACCCTTTGGGGAAAGGAATCCCAAAGGGGAAAGGAATCTCATACCTTGTTAATTGATTAATATTGATGGATAAAATACCCTATCTTGCAGCCCTTAGACCTTGACCTAGCCTTCAATTGAGTTTTTCTATTTGGGAGAGAGAAAGTAGAGACGAAAGAATAATTGAGTTTTAGGAAATATGAGAGTTGGGTTTAGTTTATTTAGGATACGGTATTTATATCTGTCATAAACTAACTTAAATAGACCCAACTTAACCCCTAAATTATGAAATAACCACCTAATAAATTAATTTAACTAACCTAAAATGGGGCTGCAAAACTGTGACTTGACCTACGAAACCCCACCTACGAGACGTAGGTCAGTCGAATGGGAAGACCCCCCACCCGTGCTGCACATCGGTCGTTTTGGTTAGTGACTTGCCGAAATAAACCCCTCACGAAATTGACAAAGTTACCATCGACGGTGTCCATCGATGCCCCATCGATTTTCCTACTACTCGTTAGTCGGCAACTGTCGATGGCACTGTCTTTTGACAACTTTTAGCCAAACAAGAAGTCATCCGCAAGGACCATTTGGCTTGTCCCTGGGGAGTCATACTCAGATTTTTGGACTATAAACAAACTCTAGTACATGTTAAACACCTTTAAACCAAATTTCATCATTTTCCTACTCTAAAAACCTTGTCAAATAGATTAAGTCATACTAGCACCGCTTGTACTACTTTGTGAACGTCATGGACGTTTCTTCATGTTTTGACTCTAAAACTTCCTAAATGAGTATATACATTATAATTTACTTTAAAACAATTTTTCAATTATTAGAATCTAATTCTAGACTCTAGATTAGGCTTTGGACTTCTGGAGTATTACATTATCCCCACTTAGGAACTTTCGTCCCCGAATGACATTAAAATTCTTTAAAAGGAAGGGATAGACTATATACAAGAGGCTGAACCAATAAAAAAATATAAAAACATGAGTTACAATTCCAATCAACATAACCACATGACCCTTTTATACCATGCAACTTAAAATATCAATTTTTCAACCCATAAGAGCGCAACATTCACTACTTGTGTATTCGCTTATGCCAAAGCTTTCTTAAACTCATATCATCATGCTAAATGAACTCATGAAGGCACAACATAAAAAATTACACCACATGATGTCAAACATACAAAAGAAAAAAATTTCATGTTTAGGCATAAAGTTCATTGTGATTTACGGTAGCATGTACTTTTTTTTTTTGCAAAACTACACCAAATTCAAGGTAACTTCAAATAAACTAATTATTTTCACTATAAATAGGAACAAATAACCTTAGTTATCAAATAGATGAGGATAACAGAACTTCATGTTGGCCTCGGCCTCCTATGTTTCACCCTCAACTAGGTGGTTCTTCCATAACTCCTTTACGGAAGCCACCTCTTTGTTCCTTAACTACTTTACTTGTCTATCAAGTATTTCAACAGGAACCTACTCATAAGAGAGGTTCTCTTGAAAACCTAGACCCTTAATAGAAAGAGTGGACTCGGGATTAGTGATACACTTCTTAAGCATAGATACATGGAACAACGGATGAACCAAAGCCAATTCACTAGGTAACTCCAACTCATATTCAACCTTACCAACCCTGTGCAAAATTTCATAGGGACCCACATAACGAGGAATCAACTTCCCTTTCTTTCCATCCACCATCCCTTTCATAGGTGAAATTTTTAGATACACCTTATCACCTTCTTCAAACTCTAATTCTCTTCTCCCATGGTTGGCATAAGAGTTTTGGTGGCAATAGGATATTTTCAAGTGATTACTTATCATATGAACCATCTCCAAAGTATTATAACTCAATTTGGGACCTAGGAGTGAAGACTCACCCACTTCAAACCATTAAATTGGAGAACTATATTCGACAATACAAGGCCTCAAAAGGAGCCATAGATATATATTAATGGTAACTATTGTTTTACGAAAAATAAACCAAAGGCAAGTGTTTATCCCAAATTCACTTGAAGTCAATTATACAAGATCTAAATATATCCTCAAAAGTTTGAATAGTATGTTCTGCTTGACAATCCATTTGGTAATGGAAAGCAGTCCTTAGGTTTACCTTTGTACTCAACCCTTTTTGAAACGACCTCCAAAACATATATGTGAATTGTGCACACCTATCCGATATGATGAATAACAGAACACCATGGAGACATACAATCTCATCTATGAAGATCCTTGCATAATCCTTTGCGGAGTAAGTGGACTTGATTGGAATAAAATGAGAAGATTTGGTAAAACTATTCACAACCACCCGTATGGAGTCATGTTGCTTTTGTGTGCGAGGATAACCAACTATGAAATCCGTATTAATATCTTCCCACTTCCAAGTGGGAACTTGTATTTCTTGAAGTAACCCACCCGACTTTTTGTGTTTGGCTTTCACTTGTTGGCAATTTGGACATTTTACAACAAATTTTGATATGTTCCTTTTTAACCTTTTCCACCAAAAATCTTCTCTAAGGTCATGATAAATCTTTGTAGAACCAAAATCAATTGAATAACGGGAACCATGAGCTTCCTTAATAATCTGATTTCTCAAATCATGGAAAGAGGGTACACACAACCTTCCTTTATACCTCAACCACACCATTCTCCCAAGGAGAATGACTCATTAAGCTTAAGTTAATCCTTCAACTCCATCAATGGTAGATCAAGGTGTTGCTTAGACTTCACCTGAACCACCAATGATGATTCGGAGTTATCATGGACCATAAAACCACCATGTGGAGAATCTTCCAATCTAACTGATATACCGTGGTTTCACGGTATAATTAATACTTTTTCCTTAAGTTTAGTGTGTACGAAAGCCTTTTTGTGCTAATTTTGATATAAGTTTTTCTTTGTTTTGCAGGAAATCTGTCTAAAGCTGAATGCGGAGATTTTGAGCGAAAAATGCAGAAGAGACCACCTACGGAGCTTATGACGGTCCGTCGTTCTTGCGACGGTCCGTAGGTGGCAGCGTAGAGAAGCTGCTGAAGGAAGATGGGGAAGTCTGACCAAGTGTGGGATTACGAAGCTTGTGACGGTCCGTCATGGCCATGACGGTCCGTCCTGCAGGTCCGTCGTGAAGATCAGAGAAGTGATCCCAGTACCCAAATTCCAAGAGTTGAAGTATTTTGAAACGAAGACCCTCGACGGACCGTCGTGCCTATGACGGTCCGTCACACTTGCCGTCGAGGGGAATGAAGAAGCAGCTGAAGAAATTGGACAAGTATGGGATGACGGATCCCATGACGGTCCGTCGTGACCACGACGGTCCGTCGCGAGGTCCGTCGACCCAGACGCGTTTTGGCAGATTTCCAGAAATTAGAATCCTTATTTAATTAGGTTTTTATTTTTTTATAAATAGTTCGAAAAACCTCGTTTTTGAGGTTAGACTCTTTGATTACCAAATTCCATATAGTTAGACTTTGTGATTATTAAACTTTGTGTTTTTGAGTGTTTGATTATTGGAGATTGATACAAGTGATTTTTGGTGATTAATCAAGCATATTTTCGGACTTTATTCTTTCTCATTGAAGTAAGTACATGAATTCTACTTTAACATATTTGAATATTGTGTTTATGGCTATGAGGAACTAAACTCCATAACTAGGGTTGTGGGAACCATAGGCAAATAATGAGATAAACCCTAACTAAAATAACAATTCTAGAATAGTGTCTTGCATGTATTAATAATTCTTTCGCTTAGAAGTCTTTTTAACGGATGATCAACGTTAGAACTCGCCTTAATGCTACTTGCCGGACCAAGGAGGTAGATAATAGGAAAAGAATTATTAACATAGATTTAGTGTATACTATCTAATAGGCTAGTATTGATTGGTACGAGGTAATAACTTAGTCAAATATCGAATACGATGCTTAATATGAGGTAAAGATAAGGGTTAGGAAAAGCAACACACGTAACCGGAGCTTTTTAACCTTTTCCACCAAAAATCTTCTCTAAGGTCATGATAAATCTTTGTAGAACCAAAATCAATTGAATAACGGGAACCATGAGCTTCCTTAATAATCTGATTTCTCAAATCATGGAAAGAGGGTACACACAACCTTCCTTTATACCTCAACCACACCATTCTCCCAAGGAGAATGACTCATTAAGCTTAAGTGAATCCTTCAACTCCATCAATGGTAGATCAAGGTGTTGCTTAGACTTCACCTGAACCACCAATGATGATTCGGAGTTATCATGGACCATAAAACCACCATGTGGAGAATCTTCCAATCTAACACCCAATCTTGCAAGCCTATAAACATCTATCACTAGGTTTTTTTGATTTCATCTATATGAGACACACTACCCATGGTCAAACTACTTAGAGCATCCGCAACCAATTCACCTTGTCGGGATGGTAGAGAACACTCATGTCGACAATCAACTCCTTTTAATTAAACAGATATTGAAGACTCTTGTGGTCGGTATACACATCAACATGGACACTACAAATAATGCCTCCATATTTTCAAGGCAAATTCCACGTCCTCTAATTCAAGATCATGAGTTGGATAATTGTTATCATGCGCCTTAAGTTGTCCAGAAACATAAGTCAATACTTTCCTATGTTGCATAAGGACAGACCCTAAGCCCACTTAGAATGCATTATAATATACAACGAAGCCCTTGGTACCCTGCGTTAAATTCAACAACAAAGCGGAGGTAAGCCGCTCTTTCAAGAATTTGAAGAATCTTTCACACGCCTCCGACCACTCAAATTTCACTTTTTCGGGTTAATGTAGCTAAAGGAGATGCAATGGACACAAAACTATCCACAAACTTCCTATAATATTCCGCTAGATTCAAAAAACTTTTAATGTCGTTGGTGTCAATTGTATAGGACAATTCTTGACCACTTCGGTTTTATTTTGATCAACCTCAACTCGCTCACTAGAGATGATATGACCAAGAAATTCCACCGACCACAACCAAAACTCACATTTGCTATACGTGGAAAATAGTTGATTCTTTTGAAGCACTTGTAACACCATTCTTAAATTGTATATGTGTTCAGCCTTATTTTTCGAATAAACTGGATGTCTTCAATGAATAAAATGACAAACTAATCTAAGTAACTTAGAAACACCTTGTTCATAAGATCCATAAATGTCGCTGAGTCACTATTGAGAGCAAAGGACATTACTAAGAACTCATAGTGACTATATCTAGATTAGAATGTCGTTTTTGATATATCCTCACCTCTCACCCTATGTTGGTGATACCCCGATCTCAAGTTAATCATAGACAAGTAGCTTGCCCCTTGAAGTACATCAAACAAGTCGTCAATTAAAGGGAGAGGATATTTGTTTTTAATAGTTACTTGATTGAGTTGGAAATAATGAATTAACATTCTAAGGAACCATCCTTCTTTTTCACAAACAAAACCTGAGCACCCTATGGAAAAAGACTAGATCTAATGAAGTTTTTGTCTAGTAAGTCCTTGACTTGAGCCTTCAATTTTTTAAGTTCGGACAAAGCCAACCCATATGGAGGAATTTAAATGGGATTGGTATCCGGTAGCAGGTCATTACAAAAACCAATTTCTCGTTCGGGAAGTATTACGCGAAGATCATTAAGAAAGAACTCCAGAAACTCTCTTACTATATGACTAACTCAATGAGAGGAATTTCAAAGTCTAAATCATTGACTTATACAATGTGGCATAAACACCTTTTTGAGATCATTTTACAAGGCTTAAGAAAAAAGAAGATACGACCTCTAGGAATAGCATTTCCCCCCTCCCACTGTAAAATGGGTTTTATTTGGAAAATTGAACTTAAACAATTGTTGTTATACATTCAATGGAAGCAAAACAATCATGCAACCAATACATACAAAAAATGACATAAAAATTGATGATATCAAGTTATACTAATTCAACATGAGTAACTCTACTGGGAAACATTATAGTAAAATTTCTATATACCCTCTTCGCAAGCACCGACTCAACTACAAGGGTAGTTACCATGAAAGGTTCATTTACGATATCGAGTAAAATGTTAAACTTTCTATATACTAAGGGAGTAACAAAAGAAAATGTAGCACCAAGATCAAATAAAGCATAAACATCAATAGAGAAGACTTGTAAAACAATGTTCACCATATTGGGAGAACTCTCTTGTTCACCCCTACAACGAAGAGCATAAAAGCGATTCTTCGTTCGAGCATCCACATTAGAACCACGATCTTGAGGTTACAAACTTCTTTTGACTTTCCCCTTCAAATTTGGACAATCCTTAACCTTGCGTCCACTCTTGCCACACCCAAAGAAATTGTACTTCTCAACACGGCAATCACCATAAAGTTTCTTGCCACACTCTCTAAAAGTTTGCTTCTTTCTTGGTGAGCTAGTACCTGTTCCCTTTTGATACTTAGGGTTAGATACCCTAACATCACGAGCCTTGGGATATTTAGTAGGAAATTTACTTTAAAGCCTCTATTTAAACCTAGGTTAGTCTTGAATTTGAAGCCTACCCTTAGAGGATCCACCTTCATAAGACTTGACCCTCTTGGCCTTTCTACTCTTTTTTCATAACCAAGTTTCTTCCACTTGTTGAGCATAAACTATGAGATGAGAGATATTCATAATATCAGTAGGAATAGCCAAATTACATTCTTCCACCAAATCATCGGACACTACCATAAGAAAATGACTCATATCTTCCTTTGTGTTTGATACCAAGGATGGAGCACACTTGGAAAATTTAGTGAATTTCAAGGAATAGTCAAGTAAAATAATGCCTCCTTGACGAAGGTTGATGAATTCTTCAACCTCAGCTTACCTTATCTCTCTAGGATAAAACCTATCAATAAATCCTGTTGAAGATCTCCCAAGTCACCAGACTACCCCTTAGTGCCCTGCTATCCTTTCATTGCACGTACCAAGTTTGGGCCTTATCTTTGAGTTTATAAGATACCAACTCCTCCTTCTCAATTGATGTCACATCAATATCACAGAGGATCTTATAGATCTCATCGAGGGAATCTTGAGGGTCCTCATCCGGCTTCGACCAAAAGAACAAAGGTGGGTTCATTCTAGTAAAGTCTCACAAATGAGAGGCCATAGAGTTAGCATGTTGAGGCACTAGATCTACAACCTCCCTATTCATTTGGTACATCACATCTTGAACTTGAGAAGTGACGAAATTCTTGAGAGGTTATGGCTTAGGCTAAAGTGAGAAAGGCTGTCTTATATCTCTATCAATCATCGGTGGAGGAACATCTTGAACTTGATAACCCATAGTTACTTTTTCAAGTGGAGGAACTTGGTTGTCTTGTGAAGGCACTTGGTTGTCATGAGATCCCACATTTTCCATATCTTCCTAAGCCCTTCTAGATATTGCTATTCAAGTATTCATACCTATATCAACGATAAAATGTTTAGATGAAAACACATAAGAACAGTCTAGAGACACGACATAGGAATACAATAAGAAGAGAGTTTCTAAGCGTCATTGTCACGACCCAAATCGGGGACGCGACTGGCACCCACATCTACCCTCCTATGTGAGCGAACCAACCAAACTAACCCTTAACATTTCAAGATATATCAACAGAAAATAATGCGGAAGACTTAAACTCATTAATAAAACAATTCGAAACTATTATTAATATCCCCAAAATCTGGAAATCATCATCACAAGAACATCTATTTCAAATTACTAAGCTAGGAATGTCTAAAAACAAAATAACTAAAAAGCTAGTCCATGCCGGAAGTTCAAGGCATCAAGACTTGAAGAAGAAGACCCAGTCCAAGCTAGAAGCATTAGCTCACCCTGAAGATCCGGTATGACGAAAACTGGCCCGAGTTACTGTTGTGTTGAAGTTGACGGAACGTTTGCTGCATTTCATAAATAACAAAGAAGAAAACATAAAAGTAGGGGGTCAGTACAATCACAAGTACTGAGTAGATATCATCGGCCAACTCAAAATAGAAGATAATATATATCAAGTAATATTATAAATCAACTATAAACCCAACATGTAGCAACAACAAGTATTATAAGCGTCAATAAATACCATCAAGTTCATCCATGAGGGCTCAAGCCTCAATACCATACTCATTTGGGAATTAAGTTCATTATGTTGAGTATATTATCATCTTTCAAGATTCATTATCTTTCTTCCTCTTGTGTCGGTACGTGACACTCCGATCCCCTACCACTATGTGTCGGTACGTGACACTCCTATCCCCTATATGTGTCGGTACGTGACACTCCGATCCCCTATATGTGTCGGAACGTGACACTCCGATCCCCTATATGTGTCGGTACGTGACACTCCGATCCCCTATATCTACGTGTCGGTTCGTGACACCCGTCCCACTAATACTATGTGTCGGAACGTGACACTCCGATCCACTAATACTATGTGTCGGAACGTGACACTCCGATCCACTAATACTATGTGTCGGAACGTGACACTCCGATCCACTAACATCATTCTATCCATTCATCAAGCCTTCTCTATACCAAGGCATCATCAATCCCCTTACTTTAATTCATCAAGCCTCCTTTTATACCAAGTCATCATCATTGATATCATAGATTAAAGTTTCTTTCAAGATTTGGGATTCAATAGCTTTATCATGCTTTGTTTTATCAAAATCACATAATCATAATCATGCAAGCATACAATTTAAGCATATAGTAAGGTTTATAATACTATCAACACATATCATTCACCATTAAGAGTTTACTACAAGTAGCATGAAAACCATAACCTACCTCCACCGAAGAATTGAATCAACAAGCTATCTTCTCAAAATCCTTGCTATCCTCTTCGTTTCTCTCTCTCTACTCGTTCATTTCTCCTCTCTTTCTGTTCTTTTCTTTTGTTTTTGTTTTATTCCAACCCTCCTTCTTTTTACCCTAATTAAGAGTATAATTAAGTGTAAAGGAGGACAATAAAACCCACTAATTAACTTAAGGTTACTCCTTTTAACCCCCAAGTAATTAGACCTATTAATATTAACCCTAAATCTTTATAATTAAGGAAAGAATAGTCCAAAACGACCCTTAAAACGTGTAGGGGAATCCTATTCTGACTGGGATCTGCGTGACCTGTGACGGGCCGTCGTGCCTGCGACGGTCCTTCACGGTGGTCGTCGCAACCTCCCCAGATTCCAAGTGGGCTGTGACGGCCCGTCACACCTGTGACGGTCCTTCCTGCACCTCCGTCCTGACGGTCAGAAACTCGTTTCTTATACCAAATTCTCAAAAGTTGAAGTGTTTTGCAACGAAAACTCACGACGGTTCGTCGTGGATGTGACGGCACGTCCTGCAGGTCCGTCACAATTTACGCAGAGTCGATTTTCAGTACCCAATTTCAGAATTCTAAGTATGCTGACACACTGCACCCTCGACGGGCCGTCGTGCCTGTGACGGTCCGTCGCAGTGCCCGTAGTCTTGGCCAGTTTTTCCAGAATTAAAAATCTGCTGCTCAAAACGACTAAACAGGTCGTTACAATAGATACCAATTTACCCATCGTTCGTCCCTGAACGATCAAAGGAAGAAAAACAATGGCGAAAAGGAGTACCTGAATCTGTAAACAGATGTGGATATTTTTCTTGCATATCTGCCTCCTTCTCCCAAGTAGCTTCTTCAACCGGTCGATTCTTCCATTGAACTTTGATGGATGCAATCTCTCTCGACCTCAACTTGTGAACTTCTCTATCTAATATAGCAACCGGTTCCTCCTCATAAGTCAAGTTCTCATCCAACAAAACTGAATCCCAACGGATAATGTAGTTTCCATCTCCGTGGTATCTCTTCAACATGGATACATGAAACACCGGATGCACTCCGGACAACCCTGGGGGCAGGGCTAATTCATAAGCCACCTCCCCTATTCTCTTAAGCACTTCAAATGGTCCAATGTACCTTGGACTTAACTTACCCCTTTTTCCGAACCGCATCACCCCTTTCATGGGTGAAACCTTCAACAAGACTTGTTCACCTTCCATGAACTCTAGGTCTCTAACCTTCCGGTCTGCATACTCCTTTTGTCTACTTTGCGCCGCCAGAAGCTTTTCTTGAATAGCTTTCACCTTCTCCAGAGAATCTCTCAACAGATCAGTCCCCCAAGGTCTAACTTCAAAGCATCAAACCAACCAATGGGAGATCTACACCTCCTCCCATACATGCTCAAATGGAAATGGAGCATACATATACTGGAGTGATAGCTATTATTGTATGAAAACTCTGCCAAAGGTAAGAACTATCCCAATGGCCACCAAACTCTATCACACATGCACGAAGCATATCCTCCAACACTTGAATCGTTCGCTCAGACTGACCATCGGTCTGAGGATGAAACGCAGTACTAAGGTCCAACCTAGTACCTAATTCAGCATGTAATGTCCTCCAAAACTTATAAGTAAACTGCGTACCCCTATCTGATATGATGGAGAGTGGGACTCCATGCAACCGAACGATCTCTGAGATGTTGATCTTGGCTAACTTCTCTGCATTGTAGGTCACCTTGACCGGAATGAAGTGAGCGGACTTAGTCAACCTATAAACAATCACCCAAATGGAGTCATACTTACCCATTGTCTTGGAAGACCAACCACAAAGTCCATTGCGATTCTCTCCCACTTCCATTCAGGAATGGGCATTCTCTGAAGTGTTCCTCCGGGCCTCTGGTGTTCATACTTCACTTGTTGACAGTTTGGACATTGGGCAACAAACTCAACAATATCTCGCTTCATTCTACCCCACCAGAAGTGTAGTTTTAGGTCGCGATACATCTTGGTTGCACCAGGATGTATCGAATATCCGGAACTATGAGCCTCTGTCAGAATAGTGTCGATCAAATCATCGATACGGGGTACACATACCCTTCCCTTAATCCTCAAAACACCTTCCTCATCAATTATTGCTTCCTTAGCCTCTCCTTGCAACACCTTATCTCGGATTCGACTTAGCTTCTCATCATCAAACTGTTTCCCTTTAATCTGATCAAGAAAAGAAGATTTTGCCTCTACACAAGCTAACAATCCTCCCTTCTCATTTATTTCAAACCTCATAAGGTCGTTAGCCAGAATCTGCACTTCCCTAGCCAATGGGCGTCTAGAAGCTTGCAAATGAGCTAGACTTCCCATGCTTCCGCCCTTTCTACTCAAAGCATCTGCCACAACATTTGCTTTTCCCGGATGATACAAGATAGTGACGTCGTAGTCCTTCAGTAGTTCCATCCATCTCCTCTGTCTCAAGTTCAAGTCTTTCTGAGTGAATACATACTGTAGGCTACGATGGTCCGTGTATACTTCACACTTAACCCCATACAAGTAATGTCTCCATTGCTTTAGTGCAAATACTACCGCGGCCAACTCCAAATCATGGGTCGGATAGTTACGTTCATGCACCTTTAATTGCCTCGAAGCATAAGCAATCACATTCTTCTCTTGCATTAGCACTGCACCAACCCAGAATAGGATGCATCACAATAGACAATGAAGTTTTTACCCTCTACCGGCAAGGTGAGGATAGGCGCGGTAGTCAACAAAGTCTTAAGCTTCTGGAAGCTTTCTTCACATTCATCTGACCATACGAATGGAACATTTTGCTTAGTCAAGTTCGTCAATTGGGAAGCAATAGAAGAAAATCCCTTGACGAATCGGCGGTAGTAGCTAGCTAACCCCACAAAACTCCTTATTTCTGACACGTTAGTAGGCCTTACCCAGTTTTTCACCGTCTCTATCTTAGATGGATCCACCATCACCCCATCTTCAGAAACCACGTGCCCCAAGAAGGACACTGAATCTAGCCAAAACTCACACTTGGAGAATTTCGCATAAAGCTTTTTCTTTCTCAACAACTCTAACACCATTCTCAAATGCTCCTCATGTTCCTTCTTACTCTTGGAGTATATCAGTATATCATCAATAAACACAATCACAAAGAGGTCCAAATATGGCTTAAAAATCCCATTCATCAAGCTCATGAAAGCAGCAGGGGCATTCGTAAGACCAAAAGACATTACCACAAATTCATAATGCCCATACCTAGTTCGAAAAGCAGTCTTTGGCACATCCGTTGTGCGTATTTTCAGTTGGTGATAATCGGACCTCAAGTCTATTTTTGAGAAGACACAAGCACCTTGTAACTGATCGAACAAGTCATCAATGCGAGGAATGGGGTACTTGTTCTTAATAGTTACTTTGTTCAACTGTCGGTAATCTATGCACATTCGGAAACTCCCATCCTTCTTCTTTACAAACAAGACCGGAGCACCCCAAGGAGATGCACTTGGTCTAATGAAGCCTTTGCTCAATAACTCTTGAAGTTGTGCCTTTAACTCCCTTAACTCCGCGGGATCCATTCTATACGGGGGTATAGAATGGGGCGAGTGCCCGGTTCCAAATCGATACAGAAATCAATATCCCTATCTGGTGGCATACCAGGAAGATCTGCAGGAAAAACATCCAAAAACTCACAGACTACCGAAACTGACTCAATCGAAGGTACTTGAGTAGTGTCATCCTTGAGATGTGCCAAGAAAGCTAAACACCCTTTACTCACCATTTTCTTAGCACGAATAAAGAAGATGATACGCACCGGATTGGGAGTGTAGTCGCCCTCCCACACTAACGGATCTACCCCAGGCTTGGCTAACGTCACCGTTTTAGCATTACAATCCAAAATCGCAAAATTCGGAGAAAGCCAAGTCATACCCAGAATTACATCAAAGTCACCCATTTCTAAAATAACCAAATCTACATAAGTTGCTCCCCACAAAATTCACCAAACAAGACCTATATACCTTTTCAACTATCACAGACTCACCACCGGAGTAGAAACACGAATAGGTATGTCAAGTAATTCACAATGCAAATTTAGACCATTAGCAAATGAGGAAGATACATAAGAAAATGTGGATCCAGGATCAAACAACACGGAAGCCATGCAATCACAAATCAGAAGGTTACCTGTGATAATCGCATCAGACGCCTCCGCTTCAGATCTCCCAGGGAAAGCGTAGCAATGAGCCCCATTAATTGTCTGTCCATTGCCCCTACCATGTTGTGTAGTAGTGGCTCCGTTTTGCCCTTCACCTCTGCCGTTTTGGTGACCACCATTACCTCGACCGCCACGTCCTCCAGAAAAACGGCCTCTACCATGACCACCCCTACCTCTAGCTAGTGGGGGTCTGTAACTCTGTTTTGGACAATTCCTCCTAATATGTCCACCTCCCCACATCCATAGCACTCTCTGGAGTCAGGCATAGGTCTCTCGGAGTAGTGTTGACTGTTCTGAGGCGGACCCCCAACCACAGTCTGTAGCGAAGACTGTATTGGTCGAACGGAGTGACCTCCGGAGTTCGGTCCTCTAGAGTAAGAACCATTAAACTCGCCTCCCCTTCGAAACCTCTTTGATGTCGATGTCGTGGTGAAGTCATCTGGCTTCACTCCTTCCACCTCTATTACAAAGTCTACCGCCTCTTGGAAGGATGTTGTCGTAGCCGCTACCTGTAAGGCTGAAATCCGCAACTCTGACCTCAACCCCTTCACGAAATGGCGAATCCGTTCTTGTGGACTGAAACAAAGTTGGGTGGCGTATCTGGATAGTGCGCGAAATTTAGCCTCATATGCATTAACGTCATCCTTCCCTGTTCAAGACTCAAGAACTCATCCCTTTTCCTATCTCTCAAAGTCCTTGGGATATACTTCTCCATAAACAAGCTAGAGAATGATTCCCAAGTCATAGATGGTGCCTCTGTTGGTTGACACTCAACATGTGAACGCCACCACATTTTGGCGTTCCTTGGAACTGATAGCTCACGAACTCAACGCCAAACCGTTCTACTATCCCCATCTTGTGTAGTAGCTCATGACAATCAACCAGAAAATCATAAGCATCTTCAGATTCTCACCCTTAACCCTGAAGGGAGGTTTCAATTTCAAGAACTTACTGAAAAGTTCATGCTGATCATTTGTCATAATAGGCCCAGTAGTCAGTCGTGGAAATGTGCCTATTCCCAATGATGCATCCATGCGGGGAGCCATAGTAGCCGCATGTCGTATCTCTGAAACCGGAGGTGTTGGTGCAGAAACCACTGGAGGAGCCTGACCCTGATCGGATAACCCGCTAAGATAAGCAAGTACCTGGTTGATCATCTCTGGGGTAGGTTGGGGTGGCAACTCCTCATTTTGCACTTGTTCAGTTTCCCCTTCCTCACCCTCTCTTACTACCTCCTCAGTCGGTGGAGGAGTCACCGCCCTAATATCAGATGGGCTAGGGGCTCGTCCTCTTCCTCTAGAGGACGTCCTCCCATGGCCTCTTCCACGGCCTCTTGCCGCTGTTCTTCCTCGAGCCACAGCCCCAGTGGCTGGCTCAGTCGTTTCCTGTCTTTCCGTTGTTGCTGCTGGTGCGTTCGTTGCTCTAGTTCTAACCATCTGCGAAATAGAGTGAAGATGGTCAGATACCAATTTGTATCACCTAGATACCAATTGGACTCAAGTAGTAGCACGAAAGAAAGAATGAAAGAATGGAATTTTCCTAAAGTCCTATAGCCTCTCAAAGAAAGTAAAGGCGTCCCCCTACCGTTCTTCAAGACTCTACTAGACCTGTTCTTGTGTGATGAGACCAACGAACCTAATGCTCTGATACAAAGTTTGTCACGACCCAAATCGGGGACGCGACTGGCACCCACATCTACCCTCCTATGTGAGCGAACCAACCAAACTAACCCTTAACATTTCAAGATATTATCAACAGAAAATAATGCGGAAGACTTAAACTCATTAATAAAACAATTCGAAACTATTATTAATATCCCCAAAATCTGGAAGTCATCATCACAAGAACATCTATTTCAAATTACTAAGCTAGGAATGTCTAAAAACAAAATAAATAAAAAGCTAGTCCATGCCGGAAGTTCAAGGAATCAAGACTTGAAGAAGAAGACCCAGTCCAAGCTAGAAGCATTAGCTCACCCTGAAGATCCGGTATGACGAAAACTGGCCTGAGTTACTGTTGTGTTGAAGTTGACGGAACGTTTGCTGCATTTCATAAATAACAAAGAAGAAAACATAAAAGTAGGGGGTCAGTACAATCACAAGTACTGAGTAGATATCATCGGCCAACTCAAAATAGAAGATATATATATCAAGTATATATAAATCAACTATAACCCAACATGTAGCAACAACAAGTATTATAAGCGTCAATAAATACCATTAAGTTCATCCATGAGGGCTCAAGCCTCAATACCATCCTCATTTGGGAATTAAGTTCATTATGTTGAGTATATTATCATCTTTCAAGATTCATTATCTTTCTTTCCCTCTTGTGTCGGTACGTGACACTCCGATCCCCTACCACTATGTGTCAGTACGTGACACTCCGATCCCCTATATGTGTCGGTACGTGACACTCCGATCCCCTATATGTGTCGGAACGTGACACTCCGATCCCCTATATGTGTCGGTACGTGACACTCCGATCCCCTATATCTACGTGTCGGTTCGTGACACCCGTCCCACTAATACTATGTGTCGGAACGTGACACTCCGATCCACTAATACTATGTGCCGGAACGTGACACTCCGATCCACTAATACTATGTGTCGGAACGTGACACTCCGATCCACTAACATCATTCTATCCATCATCAAGCCTTCTCTATACCAAGGCATCATCAATCCCCTTACTTTAATTCATCAAGCCTCCTTTATACCAAGGCATCATCATTGATATCATAGATTAAAGTTTCTTTCAAGATTTGGGATTCAATAGCTTTATCATGCTTTGTTTTATATCAAAATCACATAATCATAATCATGCAAGAATACAATTAAAGCATATAGTAAGGTTTATAATACTATCAACACATATCATTCACCATTAAGAGTTTACTACAAGTAGCATGAAAACCATAACCTACCTCCACCGAAGAATTGAATCAACAAGCTATCTTCTCAAAATCCTTGCTATCCTCTTCGTTTCTCTCTCTCTACTCGTTCGTTTCTCCTCTCTTTCTGTTCTTTTCTTTTGTTTTTGTTTTATTCCAACCCTCCTTCTTTTTACCCTAATTAAGAGTATAATTAAGTGTAAAGGAGGACAATAAAACCCCTAATTAACTTAAGGTTACTCCTTTTAACCCCAAGTAATTAGACCTATTAATATTAACCCTAAATCTTTATAATTAAGGAAAGAATAGTCCAAAACGACCCTTAAAACGTGTAGAGGAATCCTATTCTGACTGGGATCTGCGTGACCTGTGACGGGCCGTCGTGCCTGCGACGGTCCGTCACGGTGGTCGTCGCAACCTCCCCAGATTCCAGGTGGGCTGTGACGGCCCGTCACACCTGTGACGGTCCGTCCTGCACCTCCGTCCTGACGGTCAGAAACTCGTTTCTTATACCAAATTCTCAAAAGTTGAAGTGTTTTGCAACGGAAACTCACGACGGTTCGTCGTGGATGTGACGGCACGTCCTGCAGGTCCGTCACAATTTACAGAGAGTCGATTTTCAGTACCCAATTTCAGAATTCTAAGTATGCTGACACGCTGCACCCTCGACGGGCCGTCGTGCCTGTGACGGTCCGTCGCAGTGCCCGTAGTCTTGGCCAGTTTTTCCAGAATTAAAAATCTGCTGCTCAAAACGACTAAACAGGTCGTTACAGTCATATACCCTCTCATTCATAAGTGTGGGGTTCTTCACAATTATGAATAAGAATCTACATAGACGTGTTTCAATGAGACATCATTTCTAGGGATATTCAACCTAATGCTCTGATACCAAAGTTTGTCATATCCGAGAAGAACCCAGCAGACACAACCGGCATCGTCGTCTTTGAAGAGGACTAAGACTAGAGTCTTTGCATTCATCATTACATTCAAAGGTTAAAAATGTGAAAAATTTAGAATTTCTCATCTATACTACTTCTTGAGGTTTACTTAGACCTCTTGCTTACACATTATATATTCATTTCGAGTATGCCTAGACCCTTCGTATAAAAAAAATACATAGTCTTCTATTTTTATGGAACATATATATAAGATACATAATATAGTCTTAAAACGGATGTCTCATATTAAACCATCTAAAAAAGAGTATAAAAATTAGGCATAGCCCATACATCAACACTAAAGCCAGATACTGGACATACAATTATAACACTCAATGAAAGAGAATGAACAAAGTGTCTCTATGACTAATAACCATCCATTCCTAGAAAGCGGCATTGTCCTCGATTGGTGAGGACCTACCAAACTAAGAGAATGAGGATCCAAGTCTTCTTCAAATGGCGCACGAATCATTCAACAAACAAAACCTATATTGTTGGGGAAAATAGAGAAACAGGGTTTCCACATCACTTGTACTAAGTATAGGACCATATGCACACACAATATAAGAATCATGCTTTAAAAAGGTAAATTATTAATGATATGCCAAAAAACTATAAAATCCCACCTTTATGCATAATTAAGAATCATATTTATCAATCACCACATAATCCTCAATACAATATCGTATTCAACGCAAGACAACCAATAAAAGTCAACTCAATATATGTATAGTAAACAAACGTCTACATCACATTATAACCACAAGGCATATATAAGAACTTCATAATATTTCAACACATACTAGACCCTTACCCATCATCCATCATCAAGTCTAAAAGTGCAATGACCAAGGAAAGCACCGTAACCTCAATTAATCAAGTAAACTAAGAAAAAGGGCCATAAGTTATGTCTAACTTCACATAACATAACACCAAGAGTAACCACAATCATAATTTAGAAATACATACCAACAAAATTATCATAAGTGAAACTAACATCATATGGAGTCAATAACATGTAAAGTAAATATATACATAACATATACATTATAGAACATATCAACAACCTCCTAAGGCTTTCCTTAAGGCAAAGTAGTGCAAGGCATAGTAGAGTACCGTACCCCTACCTAGGGTAAGTGAAACCTCTTAAGTCACCATAGTTAGTGTTTGACTTAACTGAATAGACCACATAAGCCAATGTAGAATCCGGTGTCATGGAACCCTACACCAAAAGTAGGTGGACTACTTACCAAGGTAGTACCAAAACATGAATATAGCATGTATATTGATCCACTAACTAGTATTCCTATGGGAGAAACATCGTTCAAGAACCAGGAGATATAGTTGGGACCCTTTTTATGCTACATGCATTATAGTATCCAATCTCATGTACTTAGTGATCCTACCTTCCCTATGTGGGAAAGGATACTCCTCATTACTAGTTCACTTGGTGCTAAGTTAGCGTCCCTTTCGAAATGTCTTTTATTAGTAATCATATCTTAGATAAGTTTATAGGGTCTACCCCATATATAGTCATAGTTAAAGATCAATAGGAATTCAATCATAACACCTTTCATTACAAACCTCATAAGTGATATTAGCACATTAACATCATTATATCATGGTAAGTCACATATGTACTTCATCACAAACCTAATATCATTACATCTTAAGCATAATCTCACAATCACATAATCAAGAAATTTCAATTCAATATCATACCAAACCTAATCAATATTATTATAAGGTATACTTCAATATCACTTCATCAATATACATAAGTAATCCTAATTGAAGTAAAGGTTTGAGATTACAAGACTTACCACAATCTCTTTCACATGCCATCATCAAGGCTTTACCATGAACCATCCAATTCAACCCAACAAGGGGTGTTATAATTTCACACAATATAAAATAACACAATAATGAAGTAAATTGAATCACTACAAAAAAAATCATCATTAGTTCTAAGCCTACGGTTAGAGACTTAGGTCAAATTCATGATCTACTTCACAACCTAGGTTAATTAATCAAGAAATAGCATAATTGAATTACAATACATCATATTATACTCACTATTATATAAATAAATCATAAAAAAAACCACTGAGAAGATTCAATTTCATAATAGCATCAAATCTACTTGAAACTCTTCTTTTTGAAACCATTTTTTAAAGAACCCTTTGAGGAAAAGAATCCAAAATGTAAAAGTAATCTCATACCTTGTTTATTTATGAATATTTATGGATATAAGACCCTCTATTTCATCCCTTATATCTTGTCCTAGCCTTCAATAGAAATCTTCCATTCGAGAGAGAGAAAGAAGAGAGAAGGAAGAGCAATTGGATTTTGGGAATTATGAGAGTTGGCTTTAATTAATTATGATAGGGTCTTCATATAGGTAATTAAGTAACTTAGTCATACCTCCCTTAACCCACAACTAATTAACTAAACACCTGATTAATTATTATAACTAACCTAAAATGTGGTAGTAAAACAATGACCAGACGCACAAGACCCCGACCTACGGGTCGTAGGTCCATCGACGGCCAAGGCTCCCTCTGTGCTACACATCCTTAGTTTTAGTCTAACACTTGCCCCTTCAATTGGCCTATGCTTCGTTAGTTGGCAACGCTCGATGGCACTGTATTTTTACACCTTTAGCCAAACAAGAAGGGTCCTCATCAATGACCCTTTGGTTGATTCATGGGAAGTTGTACCCCGATGTTTCTACTTTTAATAAATCTACTAAATTTTAAACACCTTTTCAACAAATTTCATTTTGTCAAATAAACTAAGGCTCATTATAACCTCTTGAACTAGTTTTTGAACGTCAAGGACGTTTTATGACGTTTTCATTCTAAAACATCCTAAATGACTTATATACATTATATTTCACTTTAAAAAAGTTTTTCAAATCTTATAATCCCATTTTATGCTCTATATTAGGATTTAGACTTTTGAATATTACATTAATATACGGGTGACCACATCGAGAGATCTTCTTGCTCTCCCCTAGAGTAGAGAGTTTAAAACTTGTTCCTCTTTGGAGAATCACAACTAGGACCACTTGCTTGAGCTTGACAACAACCCTTATATTTACTCCTTACATTAGTAAAATTATTAACCTTATGTCCATTCTTGCCACACCCAAATAAATTTCCCGTTCCCTCCAAGCACTCACCTCTATTCTTCTTACCACACTTTGGACAAGTAGGTTTGTCACTTGGTGAATTTATAATTTTTTTCATTTTGAGACTTAGGCTTACAAATCCTATCCCTCTTAGCCTTAGGTAAATTTCAAGAGATTTTGTCGGAGACCATATTATTGAACCTAGACTTTTCTTGAATATAAGGCCTACTATTGGAAGTACTTTGTTTATAAGACTTGGACCTTCTAAATTCCCAATTCTCGCTCTTGATCCTAGTCTCCTCAACTTGTTGAGCATGAACCATCATACTAGATATATCCATATTGTCATGTAGCATCGCCGAACAACACTCTTCAACTAAGTAATCCGACACTTCCACCACCAAGCGACTCATCTCATCCCTAGAATTAGATATAATGGAAGGAGAATATTTTGAATATTTGGTTAAATGCAATGAGTACTCTTTCACACTCATTACTCCTTGATGAAAGTTAATGAATTCTTCCACTTTTGCCTCCCAGTTCTCTCTCGAAAGAACTGATAAAGAAAATCCCATCTAAACACCTCCCAAGCGATAGGACACACTCTCAAGGCTCTATTGTCTCTCCATTGGGTGTTCCATATTTTATCTACATCCATGAGTTCATCATTCACTTACGACCCATAGAACATAGGAGGGTTCATCCTAATGAAGTCCCTCAAGCGGGGAGCCTTGGTACTAGAATTTTGTTAAGCACGGGGTCCAACCTCAATATCTGCTTGAGCCACCATGGCTTGAGCTTGAGTGGATACCGCTTGAGCTTTGTTAGTCATAGCTTGAGACGAAGTCTCAAATTCCAAACTTATCTTTCCATGCGTCATAGGTAGACAAATGACCAGAGCATGGTGTTGTAGAAGAACTTGATATCCTTGTGGATGGACTTGGTTCTCTAGGGAAGGAACTTCCGCATTACCCAAATCTTCCTTCATTCTCCTTGCAGCCGTCCTTCTAGTATTCATCTACTATATCTACAAGAAAAGTATTATAAGAAAAAGGACACATAGAGTTACCACTTGTAAGCACGACTTTCAAGATTACCAATAAGTGAGAATTCCTAAGCATCACATAGCCTCTCATTCATAAGTGTGACGCGCTTCACACCCATGAACAAAACTCTTTGTCAAAGTACTTTAGTGAGACATACACCCTAAGATTATTTCAACTTCATTCTCTGATACGAAGTTTTTCATGATCGCGGAGTACCCCATAGATGTAATCGGTCATCCTTGGAGGCGACTAAGACTAGCCTCTTAGAATTTGTCATAACTTTTCATAAATTAAAATGCGGAAAAATTAAAACTTTTATATATTGAGGTTTACATAGACATCTCATATACTACATTGGTAGTTTACTTAGACTCCTCGATAGGAAGCTTACATAGGCTTCTTTTTTAGAAAATACCTATAACACATAAGAATTTAGTCTAATACACCATCTTACATTAAACCATCTAAAATGAGTAGAACCTTAAGGCATAGCCCTTAATACAAATTAATAGTGGCCTCATAGGGATTACGACAATATCTTTAACAGTAAGAGAGAAAGAGTGTATTTAGACTACTGCAAATCCAACTAGGCTAGATAGAAGGCACTATACTTGAATATTGAGGATTTGCAAATCAACTTGGGAAAGATATCCAATTCGTTTTGTACATTGTCCTTGATACCTCAACAACCGAAACCTACATTGTGTTGGGAAAAGGAAAATAATATGGGTTAGTACATCCACTTTAATTAAGCATGGAAACATATGCACATAAAACATGGAAATCTCACTTAAAAGGACATTTAGATCAAAATCATGATAAAAATTACTTTTGGAAGCTTTAATGCACAATTAGCCACTAGGCACAACAAAACTCAATACAAATTCCATATCCAAAATACGATCAATATCATGATAATTTCAATTCAACATGAATACCATCACCATAAGGTCATATCACATGAATATGAGCAAATAAATATCATATAACCAAAGCAACGCCAACATCATAACAAAGAATGTACAAGAGTTGATATAAATATATCATACAAGACCCTTACTCACAACCCCTTCCCAAGCCGACAAGTGCAATGTCTATATAAATTCCCATAGCCCCGCATAGTCAAGAAAACAAGGAAAGATATCATAAATAATGCACAAATTCACATAACATAGCATCATGAGTAGTCATTATCATAAATAGCAATAGTGACTAGCAACATGTTCATAAGTAAACCTAATATCATATAGGATTATCAAAATGTAAAGCCAACATATGCATATCATTAAAGTCATAAGAATATAAGAACATGCTCCTATGAATTCCCTCAAGGAGATCTAGTTCAATTCATAGGTAGAGTCTCATACTTCTATCTATACTTAGAAGAACCCCTTTAAGTCATCCTAATTAGAGTTTAGTGTATTACATTCATTTTACTTTCGGGAAAAATGGCCTCCACCTATATAGAAAATGTGAGGAAAACATGGAATCTGGTGTCATGACATCCTACACCGAAATAAGGTGGTCTTTACCTAGCAAGGTAGGACCAAAACATTAACATAGCTCGCTAGGTGGATCCACTAGCTAGTATTCCTATGGGGCCAACATAGTTCAAGAAATATGAGACATACTAGAGACCATATTTATGGACAATAGCATTGAAATATCTAAATAATGAGAACCAATGTTAACCTAACTTACACCATTGGGAAGGGACACCTCTCATAAATAGTTCACTCGGTACTAAGCTAATGTTGCTTTTTGAAATGTCTTTACGTCATTCTTAGTCATCACAACTTAACATAGGCCATAGGAAACTAAACCCTTGTATATTCAAAGTAATTAGTTCATTAGGTATTGTATGAGAATGTCCTTTCATTACAACCTTCCATTTATTAGATTCACACACTATCATCATCATATCATAGCAAGGCACCTAAGTAATTCATAATAAACCTTATATCATCATACCTTAATCAGAATCTAAATATTTATACAATCATGAAATTTAAATTACATTCATCAATATATCACCTACCGAATCTAATAATATCTAATACCTCAAGTGAACATCATAATCAAGTATAAACCATCACAATTGAAATAAGGATTCAAGATCACAATGTTTTACCAATTCACCTTCAAAAGACTTCTTAAACATCTTATCACCAATTCATTACAATTATCAAATAACTCACTCATAATCATCATAATATAATGAATTTAACAATAACATAACCAATCCTATCAACTCCAATTCATAATTAGGGTTAGGGTATAGGATCCCATTTATCACAAACTAAGGCAATGATCAAGAACTACTACAATTATACTTTAAAAAAATCATATTCTATCATTAATAATTAAAAAAATGAAATAACAGTTCAATTTGAAAGATCAATTTAAGAATAAGAAGGAAACCCATGTTTTTGACATCTTTTGAAATCAATTTGAATGAGCCTCTTGGGAAAGAGATCCCAAGAGTTAAGAGTTCCCATAACGTAATAATCCTTGAAGATTGATGTAGAGAAATTTGAATTCTGGAGACCTAATTCCCTTGAACCTTATCTTAAATAATGTTCTTTGGGTAAATAGAAAGAAAGTAGAGAGAAGGTACGGAGATTTTAGTTTGGGAATTGTAGGGTTTGGTTTGATTAATTAGGTTTAGGTGTTATAAGTACCTTAATTAACAAAATTACACAACCTTAACCCTTAATTAATTAACTGACCGACTAACTAATTCATTTCCTCAAGTTAAAATTAGGTAGTAAAAACAGACCTAACCAACGAGAACTTGACCTACGGTCCGAAAGTCCGTCGATGCCACCGTACTGGCAAGGCGTCGATTGGGTTAGAGACTAAAATTTTGGGGCATTTTGGAAAATCGTTTAGTGTTCAACTAGAGATCTATCAATGGCTCGTTGATCAAATGATGGCCCGTCGTTTGGCTCGTAGGTGTGCACTGTCAAGAGACAACGTTTTGGGTCAACTGGAAGGGTCCTCCCAAGGACCCTAAGGGTGGTTCTTGGGAGTTGTACCCAAACGTTTTGACACTAAACATACTCTAATAACATTTTAACACCTTTTTACTAATTTCTATCAATTTCTGACTCTTAAAACCACATGAATCATTCCACGACACACTAGTGTACATTTCACAATTCAGCGAGTCATGGACGTTTCTTGACGTTCTGACTCTAACACTTCCTAATTGTTTCAAATACAATATTTTATGCCTTCAAACAGTTGTGTAATTCATAGAGCTTCATGTGAGGCTCTAGATAAGGTCTTCGAGTTCCGGAGTATTACATTATCCCTCGTTAGGAACATTTGTCCCCGAATAACAATAAAATCTTTTTTATAGGGAGAGGATGACTTAAGACTAGCAGCCCAACCAACCACAACATATAACAACATGAGTTACACATAGCAACTCAAATAACAATTTATCACATATAAGAGATCAACATCACAACATGAGGAACTACTTTCGCCATATAAACATGAGGTCAACATTATCATCAAGTCACTTATGCCAAAACTTCTTTCAAACATATTAAGATGTTCAATACTATTTCATGAAGGCAACAATAGACAAAAGACAAGTAGGTGCAATTTAAGCAAAAGAGCATTTTCAAATAAAAACTCATTTACCATGCATCCTTTAATCATAATTATATACATTTTAGTAAAACAAGTCAAATTCAAATTTATTCATTATTTTTAAGACGATTATTACTAACCTCAAATTTTCTATAATTTTGAGGAAAAAGATAAGGATAAAGGGACTTCATGTCGGCCTTGGTCTCCCATGTTGCTCCGTAATCTATGTTGTTTCTCCATAGGAATTTTATGGAGGCCACCTTTTTGTTCCTCAACTTTTTGACTTGATGATCTAAAATTTCCATCGAAACATCTTCATAGGAAAAGCTCTCATCCACACCTAACCCTTAAATATGAAGAATGGATACGGGATCATCACTAATGTACATTTTTAGCATGGATACATGAAATAACAGATGAACCAAAGCTAGTTCACTAGGTAGTCTCAACTCTTATGCAACCTTTCGAACCCGTTTCAAAACATCATAGGGACTCACTTACCGTGGACTTTACTTCCCCTTTTTGCCGAATCTAATCACTCTTTTCATAGGTTAAATCTGCAAATACACCACATCAACTATATCATATTTGAGATATCTTTTTCTATTGTTTGCGTAGGACTTTTTCAGAGTATAGGTTGTTTTCAACCTATCCCTTATAACCCGAATAATCTCCAAAGCATCATATTTTATTTCAGAACCAAGGAGTGAAGACTCGCCAACCTCAAACAACCTAAGCGGAGACCTACATAACATGCCATAGAGTGCTTCAAATGATGCCATGGAAATACACATATAACATATAAATCATGATTAAAGGGACATTTAGTTCAAAATCACGCTGTATAACTTTTATAAGCTTTCATGCACAATTAGGAACACATATAAGCCACTAGGCAAAATATCACTTAGTAGAAGTCCATATCAAACATAAGACCAATATCATGATATAGTCAAGACAACATGAATACGATCAACATAAAGTCATATCACATGGATACTAGCATATCAAGATCATATAACCAAAACAATTCCAACATAATAACAAAGCATGTACAAGAGTTGATATTATCACATCATACAAGACCATTACACATAACCCCTTCCCAAGCTTAAAAGTGACATGTCTATAAGAAGTCCTATAACCCCCACATAGCAAAGCAAACATGGAAATAGATCATAAATAATTCCTAACATTATATAACATAACATCATGTGTGTTCATCATTATCTTTAGCAATATAGACCAATTAAAAGTTCATAAGTGAAACTAACATCATATAGGATTGTCAACATAAAAAACTACCATTTGCATATCATAAAAGTAATAAGAGCATAAGCACATCCTCCTAGCACTTCCTTCAAGGCCATCTTGTACAATGCATAGGTAGAGTCAAATACCCCTACCTACACTAAGAATAACTCCTTAAGTCATCCTAGTTAGAGTTCACTTTATAATATTCATTTTACTTTTGGGAACAATTGCCTTAACTGACATAGACCATGTGAGCTAAACATGAATCCAGTGTCATCAAACCTTACACCGAAAGAATGTCGTTTACTTCCCAATATAGGACCAAAACATTAATATAGCATTTTAGGCGTATCCAATAGCTAATATTCCGATGATGGAAACATAGTTCAAGAACTAAGAGACATACTAGAGACCCGTTTTATGCACAATGGCATTATAATATATATCTCATGAGAACCAATGTGAACCTAGCTTCTCACATTGGGAAGGATCACTTCTAATAACTAGTTCACTCGGTGCTAAGCTAAAGTCCCTTTTCAAAAAGTCTTTAAGCCATTAGTAATCCTCATATATTAATATAAGCCATATGAGACTAACCCCTTGTATATTCATAGTCATTAGTTTATTAGGTATTGTACGGGAATGTCATTCATTACAACCTTTATTTATGAGATTAACACACCATCATCATTATAATAGTAAGGCACATAAGTCATACACAATCAACCTTATATCATCAAACCTTAATCATAATCTCACAATTCATACAGTAAAGACATTTCAATTACATTTATCATTCCATCACCTACCTAATCTAATCACATGTAACATCTCAAGTGAACATTATTATCAAGCATAAACAATAATAATTGAAATAAGGATTAAAGATCACAAAGTCTTACCAATTAACCTTCAAAAGCCTTGTTCAAGATGTTATCCCCAATTCATCACAACTATCCAATAACTCACTGATAATCATCATAATATATTGAATTGAACAATAACATTACAAATTATAAAATCCTAATCATCTTCATGTCCAATTCATAACTACGGTTAGGGTAAAGGATTTAATTCATCACAAACAATGGAAATGATAATGAACTACTACAATTATACTATAAACAACTTTATTCTATCATTAATATTCAAAGGAAACTAATAACAATTCAATTTGAAAGATCAATTTCGGAATAAGAAGGAAAACCATGTTTTTGACATCCTTTGAAATCAATTTGAAGGAGCCTATTAGGGAAAGAGATCCCAAGAGTGAAGAGTTCCCATACCTTAACTATCCTTGATTATTTATGGAGAGAAAGTTGAATTATTGCAGACCTAATGCCCTTGAACCTTGTCTTCAATTGTGTTCTTTGGGGAAAGAGAGAGAAACTAAAGGGAAGGTAGAGAGATTTAAGATTGGGAATTGTGGGGTGTTGGGTTAGTTTAATTATGTTTAGGTGTTATATAGTCCCTTAACTAACTAGATTAGACACCCCGTAAACCTTAATTAATTAACTAACGAACTAACTAATAAATTCCCTCAATTTAAAATTAGGCAGTAAGAAATAGACCTAACCTATGAGCACTTGACCTTCAGTTCGTATGTCCATCGACACCAGTGTATTGACAAGCCGTAGATTGCGTGAGATACTAGAATTTTAAGGACTACGGGAAAATATATAAGTGTTCACCTACGTAGGCATCAATGTATCCTTGGTCAAGCGACGGCCCGTGGTTTGGCTCGTAGGTGTGCACTGCCAAGAGAAAGATTTTTTTTTTGTCAATTGGAAGGGTCCTCTACAAGGACCCTTAGGGTGAGTCCTTGGGGACTCTTACCTTGACGTTTCGACCCTAAAAATATTCTAATACTATTTTAACACCTTTCTACCAATTTTCATTAATTTCAAACTCTGAAAACCCCATGAAACATGCCAAGGTACACAAGTGTACATGTCACAATTCACCGGACATCATGGACGTTTCTTGACATTATGACTCTAACACTTCCTAAATGTTTCAAATACATTATTTTAGGCCTTAAAAATATTACTTTTATTATATTTTCATGTGATACTCTAGATTAGGTCTTCGACATTCGGAGTGTAACATCTTAATCAAAGAAGATTCCCAAGCCCAGTCATAAACTACCTCAATCTTTGTTTTACCCATTATACTGACATTCTTTTGTACTACGTGCTCCTAGAATGCAATTGAATCAAGCAAAAAATCACATTAAGTGAATTCTTCCAAATACCAAGGGTCTCACAACAACTGAAGTACAATGCTCAAATTTTTCTCTTACTTCTCCCTACTCCTAGAGTAGACCTTGATATTGTCGATGAACACTTTAAATAATTAGTCAAAATAAGGCTTGAAGAGAAGGTTAATCAACGTCATAAATTATGTTGCGGAATTTTTCAAGACAAAATGGATTAATAAGAAGTCATAATGGCTATATCTAGTCCGAAATAAAGTTTTAGGGATGTTTGATTGTAACATCCCGAAACAACACCCTAAACGTTAGGGGCAATTCCGGATTCGCAACCGGCGTACTTGACCTCTTGGAGAGTTTTACAAGCCCATACATATCCCTCATTTCATATACATAATGAAAAGTAATACGGAATCAAAACTTTTAACAAAAACATATCATAGTCTTTAAAACTCTTTTATCTAAAGTCATACGAGATACTAAGTCTCCATATCTTCAAACATAAGACATGAGAATACTTTTGGAACATGGACCATATACAATACTAATATAGAAAGATTTAGTCTATTACAATACTTCAAAATGAATCATAAAAGACATCTACGCCCACGAGTCAAATGAGGACATACTTTGACTTCTCTTGAATGATGCTACGGTCAAAGTCTTCCTTCCCAAATGCTCCTCACCTACCAACAACTATAGAGATAGATAAAGTCATGGATTAGTACAACCACATGTACTAAGTATGACATAATGCATTAAAATCATAAAAACGGACATATAGTATAAATATGCATCTTTTCATTTAAAAATAATATTATAATCATAAGAACAACATTTAACAACCTAATAATACATTATCTAATATTTAGACCAATTATTATTATTGACACCCTACTTTTATCTTCCTCGATATAATTAATTATCGAGCTTCTTCAATTTCAAATGATTCAAAATAATTAGACTTATAAAACTAAAATATAAATATGCATGTATATACATATATTGCAAGATATTTTAACTAGACTTGTCTATTTTTATAATTTCTAGATAATACATTTGCTTAAATATAATTATAATACTTTATAAATATGGAAATTTGTCTCAAAATGTACTTTTTCAGTTAGTTATTTTATTTCGGCTTAAATTATAGTCATAATTTCGAGTTAATTAGTTTGCAATTACATTAATCGTTTTATAATTGGGTTATTTGTATTATTGTTTTTTAAAATTAAGAAGCTTTTTAAATAATTTATGTAAATTCTTCTTGCTAGACGGATATTTTGTTAATCTTACAGTTTTAATCTAGAGTTGATAAAATTATGTAATCTATATTGCGTCGATACCATGCCTTTATGCAGGCCCAGATCCCTTAACTCCTCTCCCAATTCCCCAACCTAATTTATTTAAGGGAAACTTACATAAATATACTATAATAAAAAAATATTTACCATTTATAGCAATAACTTTTTTTTTACTTTATCACTTTTAATTCATTTATAATACAAGTTTAATACATATTACAAAGATAAATTTATTATTCAAATATAATACAAGTTTTAATGATAGATAATATATTTATCACACATTTTAATACGCTTATAATACAATGTGACAATTTTTTACCAAACAAATATAGAATATTTCAAAAACAATTATAATTCAAATATATTACATACATAATTCACTTTTAATACATATTACAGATTCATCACAATATTGCTATAAATGGTAATAAACAAAAAGTATCGCTAAAATCAATAGTTATTTTTAAAAATATATTAATTTATGTAATTTTTCCTTTATTTAACCTAAGAACTTATTTCATTAAACCAAAACAAAACCACCAAAAATAAAACATCCAGGCCATTCCCGTTTAAATGCGACCCATCTGCGTCTTCCTCTTCTCCATTCTTCGCGCGTAAGAATACCTTGAAAACGCGTGAAACAGCGACACAACAAACTCAAAGGCCAATCGCGTGTGATTGTGTCTTCTCCAGCGTCCCTTCTCTTCAAGTTCGTACAATAGCAGCAGCACGAGAATCGTCCTACTTGCGCGAGAGCGCTCCATGTTGAGGCGCAAGAACGGGAGAATAGTCTAAGCCGCCCTTCCCCCTTCTTTACTATTTAGGGATGGCTACGCAAATTCATAAAATCTTGTCCTCTCCAATTTAGTGAAAGATATTTGAATTTTTGAAGTCATGGGCAAAAGATCCAATACAATTTTCATCCTCTTTTCCCCATTTAGCAAAACACTTATTTGTCTTCTATATATTGTATTTTTGTTTTCACTATGAGGGGGACTATGGTTTTTTCTGAAAATTTTCTAGAGAGAAAGGTCGTGAAAATATTAGGATTAGTATAAAAGAACTAGCAGCTTTAAGAGACAGAAACACAGTCAAAAATGTTTTGGGGGTCGTATAGAGACAAAGAACAAGGTTCCCTCCATGCTTTGCACACGCCGGTCTCTGTTTTGCACATTCGGGTTTCGTCGTAGTTATTTGTTGTGGTCGTTGATGTTCTCACTCCATCGTTCGGTCTCGTCTAAGTCTCGTTGCACCGAAAAAGGTAAAACTTCTTCCTTTTAAGCGTTCTCCTCGCTCCTCTTTCAATCTCGATGTGATATTTTTTGATGTTGGAAAAGCTTTGTTACATGGCTATTTGGGTCAGGTACTGTTGGTTTGTTGATGTTTTATATGATGTACATGTTCGTAGTTGTTCCATTAATTTAGTCATAACATAGACTTAAAATTTTTTGGGATTGTACTCAACATTGTGGTCTTTTTGTTTGTTGAGTTTGAATCTACTACAACTTTCTTTTATCGTTAATTTGTTATTTCTATAAAATGAAGAAAAATATAGAAATTAGTTTGTGTAAAAAGTGTTTTTCATGTTATTGATTATAGGTAGAATGCATTAGCTTATATTCTTCCATCTGTTAGTTCTTTGTTTACATCTTATTTTGTTCCAAGTTTTCTTGTGCTTAGAATTGTTTCAAAGGATGGTCAAAATTTCCTGTTTAAGTTGTTTGTTTCAATGGTTTTTTTTTCACTCTTTGTTTTCTTTCTATTTTAAGTTCATTAATATATCGTATAATCGAGTCTCATATCATAATTCTTTATCTAGATATGATCTTGTTTCTATGGTTTCTTTGTAGCTCAATTTTCTCGCTTTCCTGCCTCTTCTTTATCATGAAGGGTTGAATACACGATTTTTATGTTTGTTATTGCTGTTATTATTTCTTCCCTTCTTTCTATTTTATTCCAAGCTGAATTTAGTATTAGCAGTTTCATGTTGAACATCTAATCTAGCTCTGTCAAAATAAAGCAAGATCGTCCTATCATTAATTTATTTGTCGGTTGGTTCTTATTTAAGAATAGACATTTTCTTTTACGTCGAACAAACTTGTGATCCCCTCTTTAGTAAGATATGAAATTTGTTTTTCACTTTTTCTTCCTTAGTGGGAGTATGCTGTTAGTTTAAAAAAAAATTTCATCCATATGTATTGTCTAAATTAGTTTCTTCATGATTATAGCAGCTAAATGATATTTCTTATAAATAATATAAGTTCATGAAATGAAGAATGTTGTTTTGACCTACTTACCCTGTTGTCATTCTCACTTACTAGATTATTTGAAGCATGTTGTCACTTATTGGTCATAATTCAATTATTCCAATTGAACATAGGATGAAACATTAATTTTGTTTATTATCGGCCTTATATTGTTGAAATTACATTACAGTTTTAGCTAATTAAGATCATTGAATTATCACATGTGTTGATTTGAGATTTCTTATAATATACTTTGTCTTCCACAATGCTTAAAATAAAAATGTGGTAGTATGTAAATCCTCTTTTTTTTCGTATTGCACAATAGCTCTTTCTTATTAATAAATTTGTATGGGTTCGTCCTGAACTCACTCTATTGAATTTTGGAGATCCACAAAAGCTCAAAATTCCTTTCTTCGATTCGAGCCATGAGATTGACGCCCAGATCCAAAAGCTAAAAATTTCGAGTGGGGCGAATTGAGAGTCGAAGAATTTGGGTAGAAGACCCACATTTTATTTCATTAGCATTATATGTTGTATTTCGTTATTTGGGCCCAAGTCCTTGTCTTTACCGCTATTAGACTATTAAAATTTAGGGAAGGTACAAATTAAATGGGCCTAAGGCCCAAAAAAAAGTGGGTACGAAATGCCGGTCCAAGTGGACATAAATCAGATTTGGACCCAATTCTCTCTCTCTCTCTCTCTCTCTCATCATTTTAACCATGCATTTATTTGTTTGAATATCCATTGATAGTTCTAAGGTTTAGAACATTCAAATCCCCGATAATACGCCATTTTCTTGTAATTAAATCAATTCAATAATGTCTAAACAAATTAACGATATATAAATTTGGAAATTAAATAACTCACTTGGATGGAAACTAGCATTTCACTTTTTTGTTAACTATAAATATTTGGTGTTCTCGAAAATTTTAAGTTATACTTTTTAGCCAAACAAGTAAGTTACTGGTTAATCGCGAGTCAGCGAATATTTTAGGTGTCATAATAACTTTCCTAAAATATAAATAATAGTACCTGAAGCCCCGTTTATGTTTCAATCGATTTTCTGTTTTTAAGTCTTTTGAAAACAAGGTTTTCTTGATTTTTTTTTTAAAATTGAGTGGCAACACTAAAAAGTCGAAAACTAAACAAAAAATATTTTCTGAAATGTAAAACGATAATATTTTTAGAAGTCACTTTACAATAACAAAATACACTAATACAGTGAAGCAGTGAAGTGTCTTACCATGTATTAGACACTTTCTAGTATGAAAAATTCTCACTAAAAGTTGTCCTAAGATCCACTTAAGCAACATAAAGAGAGACCTCCCATACAACATCCCTAAGCATACCTAAATGACCCTAGAGATCCCTTATAAAAATACACATACACACTTACAAGACATCGAACATATCAACATATAAACAATATGACTTCTCATACGAGAGGCTGTGAAAATACTTACTTAAGTAAATCAAGAAGAAAACGTCAATGATTGACCTCCTAAAGACTACCTAAATAATACTTAAGACTTCCTATGTTTAGATCATGTCCACATAATCAACATCTTCCCTAAATAGAGTCATACATAAAACACGTATAGTTAAGATACGAAGTAACCATTCCTATGCCCCCTTCACACATAAACTAGACAACCCTTAACTAGTCTAGATAAGTACTTATTCAATTAACTTACTTTTTTAACTTATGTCATTATATTAATTATTTAATTTAGAAGACATTCAAAACATAAAGAACATTCAAGTAATGGTCTTGGACAAGACCTAGGAACTCCACCTCACACCTTCAAAGCCTATTGTGCAATGTCTAGATAGCATCCCATGCCACCACCTAAACTTCATAGAACCTCCCTAATGCTAATAGGTATTCCATATGATGAAAATAGGCAATAACAGACATAGACCATGATAGCAAGAAATGGAATCCTATGTTCTAACCTACTTCGATGAGGGTGTTCTACTTGCCAATGGTAGAACTTACATACTTCCCATGTAGGCACATTATTAAGGAATATGAACCCATGCTTTGTATCTATTCTCATTCTTTAACTAGAACTACTTCCCTTACTATACTCACTCAGTGCTACCCTGCGTTCTCAGAGATTAATTTACACTTAAGGTTTATATAAAAGGTTCTAATATCAAGTTCATAACCCAATCACATTTACCCTACCAAAAAAAGGTCAACTAGGGATGCCTCCAAATGGCGACAAGAAGCTTGTAATTACTTTACTGAGTATTAATATGATGCCATTAAAGACAATTAACCTTAAGTCCGTCATTCCTTTACTATGAAGGATACCATTACAGCTAACGACTTCAACATTCATAACCTTACCACTAAGTTTAAGGATTCACATATGAAACCCTCTTAACTTCATTTACGGTAACATGTCATTCATAAGAGCAAGACTAATAGACTTTGGCATCTTAAGCAAAGACTTCACATATTGACTTTCATACATACATCAAGCAAAGGACACAAGTCAACAAAGACAATACACCACATACTTCACTTTAACTCATATTATATGTCATTCTAGAAACACATCGAAATAACCCTTATTATCTTGAAATCATCCTATACACTATCATATCTACATAAATAGGAAAATAATAGACTCATATAGTCATGTAGGATTAATATACATCAACCCTAAGACTACACACATAGCCATAGTCATAGTCTAACATGATAATCTCTATAACATAAATAGAACATGTATACTTTAACATTACTTAACATGTAGACAAATATAATCATACTACATCTAATTAACTATACAATAAGTCATATTACTTTCAGTAATTTGCCTAAAAGGCCGTGATCATCATATTACTTTAAATAACACCTACAAGGCCATATCAATTGCAAGTAAAGCACATAACGATTCAACCATAATTGGAACATACCAATCACAAAAAAATTGAAGTCTAATAAAAATAAAAACAAAGGAAATAGGTTAGCTTACAACCCCATCATCCTGAACACCTCAATCCAATGCGAAATCACCTCATTCAATATCACAAGGCCCTTACCCAAGGCAATAACCTACAATTAAACATAATTATAAAAATATTCATGTAACTAGGTCAACTTACTACATATTCATCAATATTTTTCAACCTAGAAATCAATTTACTATAGTTATTACATCAATCAATAGCCTCCATAAAACTACATTGGAATTCATAAACATTAGATCAATATCAAGTAACCCATAACTTAGTCAAAAACTAGGGTTGATCTTATTCATGGGTTCATAGGTAATTCAGGTTAAAATCATCAATACAATAACAATTAAATCATTATTCAAAGTTTAAAACCATTAGTGCAAGAACCCATGGAATAGTAAAATTGGACAATTCAACTTGAAATCTTTAGAAAACTTCTTCAGAGTTGGGCTCTTTGATGAAGAGAGTTTCAAGGATCAAACTCAATACCTTGACGAAGAATATCCACTAAATTCTTCCATCCAAGACCTTCCTTGAGTTTTGACTCCAATGGAGTTCTAGAGAAAACTCTAAGCGATTTGGGTTTTGGTTTGGAAGAATGAAATCTTCTAAGTTTTAAAGACTTATAAACACTTTTGAAATACACAAAAGAACACTAAGCAACAACCAATACTCTTATAGTGGGGCGAAATTATACTTTCACCCCTAACTTAATAGTGAACTACACGCATAACCTAGCCCCAACAACGATTGCCAAACAACGGCCCGTCCCTTGACCAACGGACCATCCTGTTGGTCCATGGTTGAGGACTGAGGCTGATCGTTGGACTCTCTTATCCCATTTCTTAATTCCAAACGACGAAACCCTACCAAAGGGGCATCGACTGACCCACTGGGCGTCGATTGACTCCGTGGTTTTGGTTGTCTTTGGCAGCCTTGGGCACCAACTTGGGTCCTTCCTCAAGGACCATAGGTTTGTCCTTGGGGATTTTTTCCATGAAGTTTCCCACCCAAAGATGATCGTATATTAGTTTATAACCTCTCACATGAATTTCATTCAATACAAATACATAAAACTCGACGTAACATGCCTAGAAACACAATGTCATTTGCTGGCAACACTTTCAAATGTCATAGACGTTCTTGGACTTTTGGACTACAAACTTCATGAAACTTGACACACTGCCTATGTTCTCTATAATAACCCATTTAAGGACATTATAACCTCATGAATCACACATAAACACATAGAACCACATATGAGGCACATAGGTGAGTTTGTTGTCGAACGTCTTAGTCGTCCCTTGATGTTTCACTTCCAAATCACCTAAACTCTTAGACACTTCGTGAATATTATATAATAAACCAATTAGGATATTAAATCATCATTACAACCATTTTATGATCTAGTTCACCTAAGTCATTTTCGAGGTCTTACAATCTCCCCCACTAGGACAATATTCATCCTTCAATGACTATTGCCACTCTCCGAACACTTCTAATTGTGAAGATTGAACTAGTAGCTCATGTAAATACAATACAACACATAATAAATAATAAAAAATCAATACCAAATAGTAAAAATTTCACAACACAACAAGAAACTAGAAGAGAATTCTATACCTCATTATGCTACAAAACTCACATTCTTCATTCCACATAACGAAAAATCATTTTATATTCCATATTGTACTAATATACATCGGTTATAAAGAAATTTCAACAATTTTAAACCAAAGAGTGAATTAGTCAAATTTCCATGAATTTTACAGTGAACTAGTAGTATACTACAGTAAAGTTAGAATTTTTTTCGAAAAAGCAACTTTTTGGAAATTCATGATACAAACATACTAATATGGAAATTAACATCATATAAACACATCTTACAACATAATAATGGTTTCATAAAATGCACAATGCAAAAAGCTAATGAAATTAAGTTTCAACAAAAACTGTTAAACATCATGGACATGCAATATGCTGCTATAACTTTCTATCTCATCTACTAACCATAATCCCCCACTTAGAAGGAACTCATATCACTAAAAGCAAAAAAAAGAAAGGACTTGCCCTCATCATCATCATCATTCTCATCTGGCTTTGATCCTCTTGTCTTGAATTCATACAACACCTTTTTGTTGGAGCATCATCATTTAGAACACTAGGAGCAAATTTCTTACCCTTTTTCCTCTATAATCAATATTACGACAATCTATAACTCTATGTCCTTCCTTTCCACGACCTTAGAAACTCCCGCTACCCTTTAGACAATCACCATAATGCCTTTTTTCGTAAGTGAGACATGTAGGTTTGCCATTTGAGAACCACCTCCTTTATTCAATTTTACCTTAAAACTCCTAGGTTCTTCTTGATTTTTATCCCTCTTCTTAAACCTAGATTGCTCTTAGTTACTAGAACCACTCATTTTCAAGTTTGTAGACATCCTCCTAAGTTTAGAATCTTCAATCGATTGGGCATACACCATGAGTCTAGCTAAGGTCATATTATTATGTAACATCTCCATACGGCATTCCTCCCTAACTAGATCGGCCACACCCATCACAATACGACTCATTTCATCCCTTCGATTAAACACAACATATGGGGCATATCTATATAACATAGAGAACTTCAAAGAGTATTCCTCAACAATCATATTTCCTTGCTTTAGATTGATAAACTACTCCACCTAACTTCTCTCCTCTCACAGGGAAAGTACTTACAAAGAAAAGCTTCTTTAAATTCTTCCCACTTAATAGGACCCGACTCCTCCGGACTATTATCCTTCCATAGAGTGTACCATATTTGAGAAACTTTCCTTAATTGATACGAAGCCAACTCCGCCTTCTCCCTATATGTAACCCCATAACACTCAACACCTTCTACACTCCATATAGGAACTCTTGGGGATCCTTACCCACCTTAGAGTAGAGAAAGATACGAGTATTCATCCTCATAAAGTATCTCAACCTAGATATCATAGTAATATCCACAACATTCACCTTAGACACCGTAGTCAAATTCACTTAAGTAGTCATGGCTCGGGCTAAAGAAGGAAAACCCTCTCTAATATCCCTATTACTCAATTACGGGAAATTATCACCTCCACCAACAATAGGGACTTGGTAACCTTGAGCACCTTGAGCAACTTTCTCAACTTCCTCAACATGAAGAGAATCTCCTCTTGCACCTGATTCTCCTCAACTCTCCTAGCCGGTTTCCTCGTCGTATTCATCTTCCTAGAAACACAAGGAAAACCATCAGAAAAGAGTATTCCTAACTTTTACTCTATGGGACGACATAGGAGTAAAAAAGAAGGGTAACTCTATCGTCCTATAACCTCTTACCCATAAATGTGTCGCATCTCACACCAACGGTCAAGGCTCTACTAGATGTGACTTGCTGAGAATTTTTTATTTGTAATACTACTTTCATGACCTATTCTCTAATACCAATATTGTCACATCCAAAAACCACACCGTAAAAGTTAGGGGCAATCCCAGATTTGCAAACAGCGTACTTGACCTCTCGAAGGTCTTGCGCAAGCGCTTATATATCATTCATCGCATCAACATAATGAAAAGTAGTGCGAAATCAAAACATTTCACTAAAACATATCATAGTCTTTAAAAACACTTTCATATAAAGTCATAGAAAATACTAAGTCTCAATCTCATCAAACTTAAGACACGAGAATACTTTTGGGACACAGCCCATATAAAATACTAATATAGAAATTATTAGTATGTTACCATTCTTCAATAAGAAACATAAGAGACATATATGCCCTCGAGTCAATTGAGGACATACTTTGACTTCTCTTGAACGATGCTATGGTCCTTGTCTTCCTTCCAAATTCTCCTCACCTACCAACAACTGTAGAATAGATAAAAGCATGGATTAGTACAACCACATGTACTAAATATGGCATAATGCATGAAAATCATGAAAATCGACATTTAGTAGTTATGTGTATGTTTTCATTTAAAAATTGTATTCTAATCGTAAGAACAACATTTAACAACATTCAAAAACATAAGATAATACTTAGATCAATTATCATATTTTTAGAAGTCACTTTACAATAACTCAATTAACTATTATAGTGAAGTCCCTTTACTTTACAGTGAAGTGTCTTACCATGCATTTACACAGTTTCTACCATGTAATCTTCTCACTAAAATCGATCCTAAGACCCACTTAAGCAACACAAAGAGAAACCGCCCATACAACCTCCCTACGCATATCTTAATGACCTTCAAGAATACTTATAATTAGAATATGACATTCTCATACCAAAGGATATCAAAAGACATACATAAGTAAATCAAGAAGAGAACGTCAATGATTGACCTCTTCAAGACTACTTAAATAATCGTTAAGACTTCCTAAATTTAGATCATGTTGACATAGTAAAAGTATTCCCTAACTAGATTCATTGTTAAGACTCAACTAGGTAAGATACGAAGTGACCATTCATGTGCCCCCTTCACACCTTAACTAGACAACTCTTAACGAATCTAAATAAGTACTTATTCAATTAACATACTTTATTAACTTACGTCATTACATTCATTAGTTCATTAGAAGACATTCAAAATATAAAGGACATTCAAGTAATTGTCTTTGACAACACCTAGATACTCCAATTAACACTTTCAAATCCTATTTGCAATGTCTAGATAGCGTCCCATACCATAACTTAAACTTCCTAAAACTTCTCTAATGGTAACAGACATTCCATATAATGAGAATAGGCCATAATAGACATAGAGTATGATAGCAAGATATGGAATCCAAAGTTCTAACCAACTCCGATAATTGTGTTCTACTTGCCAATGGTAGTTATTAGACACATCCCTTGTAGGCACATGGTTAAGGAATATGAAGAGCATGCTTTATTAATCTAGTCTCATTATTTAAATAAAACTACTTACCTTACCATACTCACTCAGTGCTAACCTTAACTCTCATAGAGTAATTTACACTTACGGTTTATATAAAAGGATTCCATATAATGTTCATAACTCAATCACATTTACCCTACAAAAGAAAGTTCAATAGGGCCCCAATGGCGACAAGAAGCTTATAATTACTTTACTAAGTATTAATATGATACAATTAAATTTAATTTAAGCTTACGTCCATCATTCCTTTACTATGAAGGATAGCATTACGGCTTACGACTTCAACATTCATAACTGTACCACTAAGTTTAAGGATTCACATACGAGACCCTCTTTACTTCATTTAAGATCACATGTCATTCATACAAGCAAGACTTAGAGACTTTATCATACTAAGTCAAGACGTCACATATTGAATTTCATACATACATCAAGCAAAGGACACAAGTCAACCAAGACAAGACACCACATACTTCACTTTAAATCATATTATATATCATTCATAAAGCATATAGAAATAACCCTTATAATCTTCAAGTCATCCTATATACTGTAATATCAACAAATGATGACCATCATAGAATCATATAGCCATGTAGGATTAGTATATATCAACCCTAAGAGTACACAAAAGCCATAGTCATAGTCCAACATCATCATCTACATAACATAAATAGAACACATATAATTTCACCTTACTTAACATGTAGATTTATATCATCATAATTCATATAATTAAATATAAAATTAGTCACGTTACTTCAAGTATTTTGCCGACAAGGTCATGGTCATCATATTACTTAAAATAACGTCGACAAGGCCACATTAATTGCAAGTAAAGAACATAACACCGTCACCATAGGTGGACAATACAAATAACAATAAAATTGAAGAATAATAATCAGAAAATTAATGTAAATAGGGAATCTAATCACCACATCATCTTCAACACCACAATCCAATGCCAAATCACCCAATTTGATATCACAAGGCCCTTATCGATGGCCATAACCATCAATTCAACATAATTATGACAATATTCATTATCTAGGTCAAATTACTACATATTTATTAATATAGTGCAACGTAGATGTTAATTTACTACAGTTATTACATCAATCAAGAATGTACATAAAACTACATTATAATTCATCAAACATTAGATCAATATCAAGTAACCCATAACTTGGTAAAAAAAATAGGGTTCATCGAATTCAAGGGTTCCTATGTCATTTAGGATAAAATAATCAACAAAATAATAATTAAATCATTATTTATTGTTTAAAAACCATTAATGCAAGAACCCATTGAATATAACATAAAATTTGACAACTCAACTTCAAAGCTTTAGAAAACTTCTTGAGAGTTGGGATCCTTGATTAAGAGAGTTTCAAATTTAAAAATCCATACCTTGATGAATTTAATTCTTAAATTTAATGAGGAATCTCCACTCAATTCGTCAATCCAAGCGCTTCCTTGAGTTATGACTCCAATGGAGTTCTAGAGAGAATTATATGGGATTTGTGTTTTGATCTTGAAGAACGAAATCTTCTAAGTTTTAAAGACTTATAAACACTTTTAAATATCAAAAAGACCCACAACGAACCTCCTATACTCTTATTTGGAAGTGGGATGAAATTACACTTTCACCCTCTCTTAAAAGTGAATTGTACGTAAAACCCAGCCCCAATGACGGCCCATACCTGTACTAAAGGACCATCCTGTTGGACTGTGGTTGGGGACTGAGACTATTCATTGGCCTCTCCTCTTCCCTACAGAGCCTAAACCACGGAGAGGGAACCCTTACACATCAACTTGGGTCCTTCCTCCAGGACCCTTGCGTGGTACTTTGGGATGTTCTCCCATACGTTTCAAGCCCAAACATGATCGAATATGAGGGGTAAAAGTTTATCCGAGGATGACATAAGTGGTCAAGAATGGGAAAGACCATTGAATCCTACTGACATACAAAGTTTTCTAGGGTTGGCCGGCTACTATAGGAGGTTTGTTGAGGGATTTTCATCCATCGCATCTCCATTAACGGATTTGACCCAATAGAAATGCAATTTCAAATGTTCGAAACCATGTGAAGCGATATTCCAATTTTTGAAAGAAAGAGTCAAATACGCTCTTCTTGGTATTGACTTTACAACAGGGTACGGATGGCTTTGTGGTTTATTGTGATGCCTCCCGAGTGTGTCTAGGGTGTATGCTTATGAAACATGGAAAAGTAAAAGTGTATGACTCTAGGCAACTCAAGCCTCGTGAAAAAGAACTATCCAAGTCATAACCTTGAACTTACGGCCGTAGTTTTTGCATTAAAAATAAGGAGACGTTATCTCAATGGGTACATGTTGATGTATTAACCGATCACAAAAGTTTACAATATGTGTTTACCAAAAAAATTTGAAACTACGTCAAAAAAGATGGCTAAAACTTTTAAAGGACTATGACATGAGTGACTTTTACCATCCCAAAAAATCTAATGTGGTAGTGAATTCCTTGAGTAGAGTGTCCATGGGTAGTGTGACTCACGTGGTTGATGCTAAGAAAGAGTTAGTAAAAGAGGTTCATAGGTTGGCTCATTTGGGTATCTGACTAGAAGGCTCTCCAAAGGGTGGTTTCATGGTTTGCCAGAACTCCTCGTCGTCTTTTCATGTTAGGGTGAAATAGAAGAAAAATCTTGATCCTCTATTGATACAGAGTCCTTCTATCAAGGAGAATATGTGGTGCTTACGCACCAAGGAAGATTATGTCTAACGTATGTGGATGGATTGAGGGAATTGATAATGGATGAGGCTCATGGCTCCCGATATTCCATTCACATGGAGCCACAAAGATGTACTGTGACTTACGAAAAACTTATTGGTAGCACGGTATGAAAAGGAACTTAGTAGAATTTGTTTCCTAGTGTCCGAAATGCCAATAAGTAAAAGTGGAACACCAAAGGTCGGGTGGCTTAACTCAAAATATAGATATTCATACATGGAAGTGGGAGGAATTAACACGGAATTCATAGTTGGATTTCCTCGTAATCAAAGGCAACACGACTCGATATGGATCATTATGGATGGGTTTACCAAGTCGGCAAACATTATTCCTATCAAAGTAACTTATTCGGCAGAAGATTATGCCAAATTGTGCCTCAAGTAAATAGTGAAGCTACATAGAGCCCCTATATCTATTATTTCGGATAGAGCCACTCAATTTACCTCCCATTTTGGAAGGCTTTCCAAAGTGGGATTGGTACGAAAGGGAAGCTTAGTACCGCCTTTCATCCTAGGAGGAATGGTTAATTGGAACACACTATTCAAACCCTAGAATATATGGATAGGGCATACGTTATTAACTTCAAAGGTAATTGGGATGACCACCTACCTTTGATAGACTTCTCCTACAAAAATACCTACCATTTGACTATCTCTATGGAACCTTTTGGAGCACTTTATGGGAGGAGGTGTAGATCCCCTATTTGGTGGTATGAAGTAAGCTAGTTTGCTCTAATTTGTCCCTAGTTGGTCCATGAATCCCCCGAGAAGGTTCAGGTTATATAAGATAGAATAAAAATTTCTCAAAGTCGACAAAAATCTTATGCCTACAATGGAAAGAGGACCTTGGATTCAAAGTAGGAGTTGGGTCTGCTTAAAAATTTCACCCATGAATGGGGCTATGAGGTTTGGAAAATAAGGAGAAGTTTAATCCTTGTTTTGTGGGCCTATATGAAATTTTGAAGCAAGATAGGAGTCTTTCCTATGAATTCAAGTTGCAAAAAAAGTTGGCCATGATTCATTTGCTGTTCCACGTTTTTATGCTTCAGAAGTAAATAGATCATCCGATTTCCATTCTTCCTCTAGAAGGGTTAGGGTGTAAAAGAGGACTTTTATTATGAAGAAGTCCTGGTTGAAATCTTTGACCGCCAAGTTAAGAAATTGAGGAATAAGGAGGTTTTCTCCATAAAAGTTATATGGACGAACCACCTTATTGAAGGAGCTTGTCACATCCAGGTTTACCCCTTAGATGTAACCGTCGTTGTCATCCTTTTGAAGGCCTAAGACTAGCTTATTTGTTTCATGTCATTACATTCATAGGTTGAAAAATGCAGAAAAATTTAAAACATTCATTATCACAACTCGGAGGTTTACATAGACCTATACATATACAATATGTATATATATAATATATATATATATATTATATATATATATATATATATATATATATATATATACATATATATATTCATATCCAGTATTCATAGACCCTTCATTCATGAAGGTTACATAGTCGTCTACATTTATTGCACATACATATATAAGAATATAGAAAATAGTGTCAATGATTATCTCATCTTATACCATCTAAACGGATATCGCAACATTCGCATAGTCCTTACATCAATTCTACAAGACCATGTATAGGTCATACGAAAGAACAATATTCGTATCACAAGGAAAGAAATGATATAGTCAATATGCTCATACAAAAGTCCAAAGCTAGAAGATGGCATTGACCTCGAAAGTTGAGGACCTACCCCACTTGGATGAAAGAAAGAATCGAAGCCTTCATAATGTCGCCTCGCAAAACTCCTCAACGACCGGAACCTAAAATTTTTGGGAAAAAGGGAAGAAAATGTGATTAGTACTTTATGTGTACTAAGTATGATGTCTTATGCACATACACAAGAAAAACATGCAAAAAGGGACTTTTTATCAAACATGCTAAGTTACCCCTTTAGCAGCCTAATGCAAAGTCAAGTAAGTCATATCAACAAACCAAACATGCTTAATATCTCAACAAGTAATAATTATCCGTACATACATGAAACCATGATTTACTAAAACCCTAACATCACGAAATAATATCACAAGAATGAATCAGAGTCAAACATATCATTATAAGCAAGAGAACTACTCACAAGTACTTATCAAGTCAACATGTGCAATGACCAAGCAAAGCCCCATAACCTTACTCAATCAAGTATCCTCAACAAGAAAACATTACCAATGTCAAACTTTACATATCATGTCATTTAGCCTTGCATTTTATTGTATATTATCATTATAATAAAAGGCATATTCATAAAGGCACTAATAAATATATAGTAACGACAATGTTCCATGGTCATCATATATACATTATATATTATCATTACATTAACATGTAATAACCTCCTCCTAAGCCTCCCCTTAAAGATAATAAGTGCAATGTCTAGGTAGAGTCCCATACCCCTACCTAGAAAAGCTAGAAACCTTAAGTTATCCAAGTTAGGGTTCAAATCCTTTAATTCGTATTACCTTTTGGTAACATCTTTCCCTAACCGTCATAGACCACATGATCTAGTTTGGAATCCGGTGTCATAAAACCCGAAAGAAGGCAGACTACTTACCAAGGTAATACCAAAACATAAAACATAGCAACTACGTGGATCCACAAGCTATTATTCCTATGGGGGAAACATAGTTCAAAAACTAGGAGATTTAGTTACGGCCCTCTTTATGCGCCATGCATTATAGTCTCCAATATTAAGAGTAATGTACTGTTCCTACCTTCCATATGTGAGAAAAGACACTTCTCTATCTAGTTCACTCGGTTCTAAGCTAGAGTCCATTTTTTAAATGTCTTTAAGCCTTTTATTATCAATCATAACTTAACTTAGGCCATAGGGTCTACCCCTTGTATAATCATCAACATCAATATCTCAATAAGAATTGTATGAGTATAAGTCCTTTCATCACATTTCATATAAGTGAGGTTAACACTTTAACATTCAATAACATATTGAGGCTCACAGATAGTTTTCACCGTCTTTATAGCACATACACCTTAATAAACCTCACAACATAGTCAACACATATCAATGAAACATCATACCACCCAATAATCCTAGTCTAAGGCCTATTTAATGTAATATCATGGCTTAACAACAATTAAACACAATTGGATGTAAAGATACAGATTATAAGACTTACCAAGTCTTTCTCATAGTCTATCAACGAGGTCTTACCATAAACCCATAACTCAACCAATCATGGGGAGTAAAATCATTACACAATGATAATATATAAGATAACAAGGCCAATTGCATCTCTATAAGACACTTCATCTTTAGATCACAACTTGAGACAAGGTACATGGGCTAATTTCACATTATAATTCACAACTCTAAATAAAATCTCAAGAACTAGCATTATAGGCCTATAACTCATTTTAATTTAATCATAATAACACCATAGGATAGTAATCTAATCAAAAACCAACTCAATTGAATGATCACAATACAATATAGGTCAAGATCACTACCTAGTGTTAGGGATGGAGAATCATACTCTTCAATTTGGACCAAACCGTCATAAATTACCATAAACAAGTTTAATTACATGTTAATATACTCAATATAAACCTAAAAATTCATTAACAACTCAATCCATAACATTAATTTCGTAATTGATTTAAACCCATAAGAAAACTCAACCTTTTGAAATATATTTTGAAGGAACCCTTTGAGGATTGGATCTCAAAGGTGAATAGAACCCATACATTAATGTTTATCAGAAATTTGATGAAGAATCCACCATTTTCAAGCCCTCAATTCATCTTCCAAGCTAAGCTTCTATGGAGTCTTCCAATTAGAGAGAGAAAGAAGAGAGAAGGAATATGGTTTATTTAAGAGTTATTTTTTGATTAATGATGGTTGATGGTATTTATAGTAGGATTTAATAAACTTAATTAGTCTCTCTTTAATCCCCGACTAACCCCTAAACCACTTAATTAATTAAATGAACTTAATTTAAAACATGCAGGAATTCACAAAACCCATCGACAAGACCTCGATCGATGGACCATTGGTCCACCAATGATCCATGTTGCACATCCATATGTTCGTCAGAGACATGTGTAGACGAGGCTTTTCTCGAATTTTCTATGTGTGGGATGACAGTGGCATCGACGCACCAACGATCCACACACGGATTGTATCCTACACCTGTGCACTCTGTCGATGATTCCAGAAACTCAACAAGTGGATGGACCTTCTCCACCAGCCTAAGTGTGGGATGACGACGGCATTGACGCCTCTTCAATCAACACACGGTCCATCGTCTATCCCGTCGATGCACGCTGCCAGGCACTACTGCATCAAAATGTAGAGGTCCTCCTCAAGGTCCCTTGGTTACTCGTTTGGGAGTCATACCCAGACTTTTTAACCGTTAAACAACTCGAACACCCATTAGTAACCTTTCCACTAACATTCGCATAATTCAGACTCCTAAAAATTAGTCAAGCAGGCTAAGGCACAGTATCATCCCTTTGAACCAACTTCCCAGACGTTTTGGACGTTTTGGTTCTTAAATCTCCTAAATGACCTATATCCTTTAAAAATAAAATTAGAAATAGTGTTTAGACGTTATGAATTTTATGTTAGGATTTACAATGAGTCTTGGATTTTTTTTCAAGGTGTTACATTATCCCCCATTAGGAACATTCGTCCCCGAATGACACAAAAATTCTATTGAAGGAAAGAATAGAGTCAAGACTAGCAGTCCAACAAATCAACATAAATCATGTCATTTAAACTAGGAAAATATCAAAATACATATTACCACAAATAAGGTTCAAAACACTTTATCATGAGAATTTCCTTCTTACAACACTTAAGAGCTCAACATATAATACATGAGTTGATTAGCACAAAGTTCAATTCAACAACATGGTACTTATATGTTCATGAAGACTCACCATATCAAAATGCACACCGTAACTCGAGACAAGCAAAAAGCAAGATTTTAAGTTTTTTTAATAGCAATACTACATTGACTTCACCGTAAGTTCCTAATCCTTTGTGGAACAACCTCCAAAATCTAGATGTGAATTATGTGCCCCGATCCGATATGATGGATAACAGAATGCCATGGCGGCACACAATCTCATCTAGGAAGATTCTTGTATAATCCTCCGCCGAATACAAAGATTTGATAGGAATAGAGCGAGCGGACTTAGTCAATTGATCTACAACCACCCATATGGAATCATATGACTTTTGGGTCCAAGGTAAACCTACTACAAAGTCCTTATTGATGTCTTCCCACTTTCAAGTAGGAATTTGGATCTCTTGTAGTAAGCCACCCGGCATTAGGTTTTTGACCTTTACTTGTTGGAAGTATGGACACTTAGCGACAAACTCAGCTATGTCCCTTTTTTTACCTTCTCACTAATATATGTCCCTTAGGTCATGGTACATTTTTGTAGACCCTGGATGAATTGAGTAGTTGGACCTATATGATTCTTCTACGATTCAATCTCTCAAGCCTTCTTCATCGGGAACACATAATCTCCCTTGGTACCTTAACACACAATCCCACCCTAAGGAGAATGATTCATTGAACTTGTCGAGAACCGATTCTTTCAACTCCATTAAGCCTAAAACAAGGTGTTGTTTTGAAAACACCTCAACTACTAAAGATGAATCAGAGTTATGATTAACTATGGCACCCCCATTTGGAGAACTCTATAACCTCACCCCTTACCTAGCCAACCTATGTACTTCCCTTGCTAGGTCCCTTTTTGCTTCGTCAAGATGGAATACACTACCTATCGTCATTTTACTGAGGGAATCCGCGACTAGATTAGGCTTGTCGGGGTGATAAAGGACATTCATATCATAATATTTCAATGACTCAATCCTCCTTCTTTGTAAGAGATTTGACTCATTTTAGGTAAACACGTATTGGAGACTCTTATGATCGGTAAAAACATAACATGAACCCCATACAAGTAATGCCTTAATTTTCAAAGCAAACATCACGTTCGCTAATTGAAGTTCATGAGTGGGGTAGTTACTCTAATGCACCATTAGTTTCCTAGCGGCATATCCTGTGTTGCATAAGCACAAACCCCAAACCCACTCGGGATGCGTCACAATACACCAACAAAACCCTTTGTACCCTTCAATAAAGTCAACAGCAGAGCGGAAGTAAGACTATCTTTCAAAAATTGGAAGCTATTCTCACATTCCTCCGACCACTCTAACTTTTTACTTTTTTGGGAAAAAGTAGTCAAATGAGACACAATTTATGCAAACCCGTCAACGAATCTCCAATAGTAACCCGCTAAACCCAAGAAACTCCTAATATATGTCAGAGTCAATGGTCTAGGCCAATTTTTTACCTCTTCCATTTTCCTTAGGTCTACCTCAACTTCCTCACTAGAGATTATGTGCCATAGAAAAGTCACTGATCTCAATGAAAACCACACGTACTACATTTAGCGTACATTTGATGTTCTTTAAGGGTTTGCAACACTAACCTCAAATGACCCATGTGATCATCCTCATTCTTTGAATATACCAAGATATCATCAATAAGCACAATGACTAATGAATCTAGCTAATTTAAATACACCCTATTCATTAGGTCCATAAATGTCAATGGAGCATTAGTGAGACCAAAATACAATACCAAGAACTCATTTTTCCCATACCTAGTACGAAAGTCCGTCTTTGGGACATCCTCTCCTCTAACCCTATGTTAGTGATACCCCGACGTCAAATCTATCTTTGAAAAGTAACTTGCCCCTTGGAGTTGATCAAACAAATAATAAATCTGAGGAAGAGGATACTTATCATTGATACTAACTTTGTTTAGTTGATGGTACACTATAAACATTCTCAAGGACCCATCTTTCTTTTTTACAAATAACACTGGGCACCTTATGGTGATATACTAGGCCTTATAAAACCCTTATCTAGTAAATCCTTCAGTTGAGCCTTCAACACTTTCAATTCGACTGGACCCATCCGATATGAAGGGATTGACATGGGATTTATTTCCTATTGCAAATTGATACTAAAATGAATTTCCCGTTGGGGAGGAAAACCGGGATGGTAATTGGGAAAAACTTCCTGTGATTCACTTACTACGGGGTTTGACTCAAAATGAAGAATTTTGGAATCTAAGTCTTGGACTCTTACTATGTCATATATACACCTTTGAGATCATTTTATATGCTTTTAGACAAGATATGATGCAACCTCTAGGAAAAGAATAACCACCCTTCCTCTCAACAACGGGTTCATTTGGGAAATTAAACATCTCAACTATTATCCTACAACCAGTAGCTAAACTATCACGTAGCCAATCCATACCCAAAATGATATCAAAATCAAGCATATCTAGTTCAAATAGATCTACCTTAGAAACTCTATTGGGTAATGAAATAGGAAAAATTTGATAGACTCTTTCAGCAACAACAGACTATTCCACCGGAGTAGACAATAGAAAAGGCTCTTGCAAAATATTGGATAAAATTTCAAACGTTTTAGCTATGAGGTGTGTAACAAATGATAAAGTAGCACTGGGATCAAGTAAGTCAGATACATCAAGAGATAAAACTTTCAAAATAGTGGTCACCACATCGAGAGAGGTCTCTTGCTCACCCCTAGAGCAGAGAGTATCAAAGCGGTTCTTCTTTGGAGCATCACTAAAACCACTTGCTTGAGCTTTGCCACTACCCTTGTCATGACTCTTCAAGTATGGGAAATCTCTCATTTTTTGACCAATCTTTTCACAACTAAAGCAATAATACATCCCCTTAAGGGAATCACTTTAGTGATTTTAATATACTTTCCACAAGTTGGATTCTCATTTTGTGAATTAGTACCTTTTCCCCTCTTGAATTTAGTGTTAGACACCCTATCACCACTAGCTCTTGAGAATTTGGAAAGACTTGATTTGAAACCGACTTCTTAAATTTAGGCTTCTTTTGTATCTCAAGCATATATTTTGAAGAACCTCAATTAAATGACCTTACCCTTGCATCTCTATTTTTTTTTATTTTACGCTTTTTGAATAAACAATAAGACGGGAAATGTTCATGTTATCATGTAGCATGGCTGATTTGCACTCCTCTTGTAAGTCCTCCGACACCCCCGTCTCAAAGCGGCTCATTTGGTCTCTAGGATCGGATACCAGAAGGAGCATATTTGGAAAACTTAAGGAATTCCAAAGAGTACTCATGGAAACTCTTCCCTCCTTAACGAAGATTGATGAAATCTTTCACTTTCTACTCCCTCATGCCTCTAGGGAAGAACCGATCTAGAAAAGCAGTCTTAAAGATCTTCCAAGTCACCGGACCACCCCTAAACGACCTATTGCCTCTCCATTACACATACCAAGTTTGAGCCACATCCTTGTGTTGATATGAGGCCAACTCGTCCTTCTCACTTGAAGACACCCCCATAGCATATAGCACCTTATAGACCTCATCTAGGAATTTTATGGGGTCTTCATCAACCTTAGACACATAGAAAATAAGAGGGTTCGTTCGAGTGAAGTCTCTTAGACGGGAAGCCATAGTAGTGACTTGCTGATTAGATCGGGGAGCAACATCCCCATTAGCTTAAGCCATCATAACTTGGGCTTGAACCATCGCGGCTTGTGATTGAGTAGTCATGGCTTGAGCCATTTGAGGAAGAACAACCCTCATCGCCTCCTCTGTCATAGATGAAGAGATAATCAAGGCATGATCAACATTTTCATTTTCCTCAAGTGGAGCGACTTTATCATCATGGGGAGGAGCTCCCGCATTAGCAACGTTCTCCTCAAATCTTTGAGCCGCATTCCTTCGAGTGTTCATACTTCGTATAAGCACAACAATAGGATTTAGATGCAAAAGCACACCATAAGTATACTCTATTTGCACGATATAAGATTTCCAAGAAAGAGACTGGTTCCTGAAGCGTCATGTAGGTTCCTACTTATAACTGTGGCACGCTTCACAATTATAAATAGAAACCTACATAGTTGAGGTAGAAACAGAGAGACAGAACTCAATGATATTCAACATCATGCTTTGATACCAAGTTCATCACATCCGGGTTTACCCCCTAGACATAACAGGCATCCCCGACCACTTGAAGGACTAAGACTAGCCTCTTTGATTCATGTCATTACATTAATAGGATAAAAATGCAGAAAAAGTTAAAACATTCATTATCACTACTTGGAGGTTTACATAGACCTCTACATAAACAATATATATATATATATATATATATTAATATATATATATATATATATATATATATATAATATATATATATATATATATATATATATATTCATATCAAGTATACATAGACATTTCATATAGGAAGGTTATATAGCCTTCAACTTTTATTGTACAAACATATATAAGAATATAGAAAATAGTCTCAATAACTATCTCATCTCATACCATCTAAACAGATATCACAATATGGGCATAGCCCTTCCAACAATTCAACAAGACCATGTATAGGTCATACGAAAGTATAATATTTTAATAACAATGAAATAAATGATAGAGTCAATAAGATCATATCAAAATCCAAAGCTAAAAGATGGCATTGCCGTCGAATGTTGAAGACCTACCCCACTTGTATGAAAGAAAGAATCCAAGCATTCAATAATATTGCATCCCAAAACTCCTCAACAAGCAAAACTTATAATGTTTGGGAAAAAGGGATGAAAATGGGGTTAGTACCTCACATGTACTAAGTATGAGATTTGATTCACATACACAAGAAAAACATGCAAAAAGGGACTTTTTATTAAAACATGTCGAAGTATCCTTTTAGGGGCATAATGCAAAGTCAAGTAAGTCATATCAACCAACCAAACATGCTAACTATCTCAACAATTAATACTTATCCCAATATACTTAAAGCCATGATTTACTAGAACCCTAAAATAAAGGAATACTAGCACTAGAATGAATACGAGTCAAACATATCATAATAAGCAAGATAACTACTCACAAGTCCTTATAAAGTCAACAACTGCAATGACCGAGCAAATCCCCATAACCTTATTAAATCAAGTATCCGCCACAAGAAAACATGAGAAATGTCCAATTTTACATATCAAGGCATTTAGGCTTGCATTTCATCGTATATTATCATTATAATCATGGCATTTAGGGTTGCATTTCATCGTACATTATCATTATAATCCAAGGCATATTCGTAAATGAACTAATCAACATGTAGTATCAACAATGGTACATAGTCATCAGATATACATCAAATATTATCATAACATAAACATATAAAAACCTCCTCCTAAGACTCCCCTTAGGGCTAACTAGTGCAATGTCAGGGTAGAGTCCCATACGCCTACCTAGACTAACCTAGACACCGTAGGTTATCCATGTTAGGGTTCAAATCCTTTAATGCATATTACATTTTTGAAACATCTTTCCCTAGTCGACATAGACCACATGAACTATTGTGGAATCCGGTGTCATAAAACCCTACAGTGACAGAAGGCGGACTAATTGCTAAGGTAGTACCAAAAGAAGAAACATAGCAACTACGTGGATCCACTAGCTAGTATTCCTATGGGGGAAACATAGTTCAACAACTATGAGATTTAGTTGGGACCGTGTTTATGCACCACGCATTACAGACTCCAATTTCAAGAGTAATGTAGTGTTCCTACCTTTCCTATGTGGTAAAGGACACTGCTCTATCTAGTTCACTCAGTGCTAAGATAGAGTCCCTTTTTGAAATGTCTTTAAGTTTTTTTATTATCAATCATAACTTAATTTAGGCCATAGATACAACCCCTTGTATAATAATCATCATCAATAACTCCATAAGAATTGTATGAGTATAATTCCTTTCATTATAATTCATATAAGTGAGATTAAAACTTTGGCATTTCATAACATATTAAGGCTCATTGATAGTTTTCACCATCCTTATAGCACATACACCTTAATCAACCTCACAACATAGTCATGAAATTTCAATTCAACATCATTAAACCCTATAATCATAGTATAAGGCATACTCCAATGTAATATCATGACTTAACAACAATTAATCACATCAGAAGTAAAGATAGAGATTCTAAGACTTACCAAGTCTTTCTCATAGTTTATCATCAAGGTCATACCATCAATCCATAACTAAAACAATCTTGGGGAGTAACATCATCAAACAATGTTAACCAATAAGATCACGGACAATTACATCTCTATAACATAATTCATCTTTAAATCACAACTAGAGTCAAGGTACATGGGCTAATTTCATATTGTAATTCAGTTTCCTAAAAATCACATCTGAAAAACTAGCATGATAGTCAAATAACTCATTTTAATTCAATCGTAATAACCCCATAGAATAGTAATCTAATCAACAACCAACACAATAAAATGATCACAATAAAATATAGGTCAAGATCACTACCTAGGGTAAGGGATAGAGAATCATACTCTTCAATTTTGACCATAAACAATCACCATAAATAAGTTGAATTACACTTTAATCTACTCAATATAACCCTAAGAATTCATTAACAACTCAATCCATAACATAAATTTCGTAATTGAATGAAACCCATATGAAAACTCATCTTTTTTAAATCCATTTTAAAGGAACCCTTTGAGGAAAGGATCTCAAATATGAAAAGAACCCATAACTTAATATTTATAAACAATTTGATGAAGAATCAACCCTTATTCGACCCCCAATTTACCTTCCAAGCTAAGCTTCTAATGGAGTTTTACAATTTGAGAGAGAAAGAAGAGAGAATGAAGAGGGTTCATTTGAGAGTTGTTTTTTGATTATTGAGGGTTGAGGGTATTTATAGTAGGACTTAATAAACTTAATTAGTCTATATTTAATCCCCAACTAACCCCTAAACCACGTAATTAATTACATGAACTTAATTTTAAACGTGCTGAAATTTGCAGACCCCATCGACGAGACCTTGATCGACGGAGTGTTTGTCCACCGATGGTCCATGCTGCAAATCCGTAAGTTTGTTCATTGACTAGTTCAAGAGAGGCTTTTCTCCAATTTTCTATGTGTGGGATGATGATGGAAACGACGCCCTATCGATCCCACAGATGGACCGTAGCCTGCAATTCCTCACTCAGTCGATGATTCCAGAAACTGTGCAGGTGAAGGGACCTTCTCCACCAGCCTAAGTGTGGGAAGACGGTGGCATCGATTCCCCATCGATCCACACATGGGTCGTCGTTTGTCCCATCGATGATCACTGCCTAGCAATGCTTTATCAAACTGCACGGGTCCTCCTCAAGGGATCTTGATTGGTCCTTAGGGAGTCGTACCCGGACGTTTTAACGATGGAAAAACTCAAACAACCATTAGTTACCTTTACACAAACGTTCTCACAATTCCGATTCCTAAAACTTAGTCAAGTAGACTAAGGCACATTATCATCTGTTTGAACTTACTTCTGGACGTTTTGGACGTTTTGATTCTTAAATCTCCTGAATAACCTATATCCATTAAAATTAGACTTAGAAACAATTTTTAGACTTCATGAATCCTATGTTAGGTTTTACAATTAGTCTTGGATTTTTTTCAAGGTGTTACTAAGCTACATGGAAGGTCGAGGCCGACATGAAGTCCCACTATCCTCACCCATTTCCTTATAATTCCTATTCAAGGTTAAGGTTAGTAATTCCTATATGATTATTATGAATAATATTGAACTTATCATGTTTTTTTCTAATATGTGCATAGTGTAGTACAAATTAATGCCTAATGTTATGTTTTCATGAAACATGTTTCTGATGATTAGCTTTCACTTAAGTATGTGTTATCCTATATGTATTCATGAAAATTGTATTAAGCATTGTTGATGTTGTTATGATTAGAAATTATCATGCAAAACTGTTGATGTTCCAAAAAAGAGCTCATATTGAAATGGATAAGGTGGTGCCTCCTTATATGATATGAAAAAGTTGAGCTTTAGTTTATGGTATGTTATGAGTTAAGTTACTATCTATTGTTGCTATGATTATATATTGAATGGAGTCAATGATTCCTCTAATGATATATGACTCATTTTATTATATTGTTGTTGGTTGGTCTGCTAGTCTTGAGTCTCTTCTTCACTTATAAATGTCTAGAGTGTCATCCGGGGACAGATGTTCCTAAGGGGGGGAGTATTGAAAAACCCCGAAAATTCCATGACCTATAATAGAACCTTATACTTTGAATAATTATGGTTTATGACCTAAATAAGTGTAAATAATCTATTTGAGAAATATTGGGGCCATAACATTAAAGAAATGCCTTAATGTCCGACTATAACACTTCGAATGTCTAAAATGTGTTGTAGAGCATAAAAAAGTGCCAAAAGGTTTACATGCTATTTTAAGGTCTATTTTAACGAATTTAATTCATTCAATAGGTTTCGAAATCAAAACATCGAAGAACGTCCATGACGTCTGGAAACTAGTTAAATAAGGTCCTAGTGTGCCTTAGTCTATTTGACTAAATTTTGTGAGTCTGAAAATGATGAAAATCAATCGAAGAGTATCTAACATGAATTAAAGTTAGTTCATACTAAAAACATTTGGGTACGACTCCCTAAGGACCAACCAAGGGCCCTTGAGGAGGACCCTTGCATTTTTGGCAAGAAGCTGCGAAAACGCAGTGTGCACAAATGAGTGCCAATCAACGGATCGTAAGTCAATCGACGGGGGTCGATTTACACCATCGATTAACACTAAGACAATTCGTGGTAGTACTTTTTTACACACTCTCTGACTGAAATGACGGACCAATAGGACAGTTGGTCCCTTGGCTATCGTTTGACAAAAAGACTTTTTTGTCGTGGTCTCATTTGTAAACACCGTTAATTTAGTTAAATTAATTAATTATGTGGTTATTTAATTAGTTATGGGTTAAGGGAGATATAATTAAGTTAGTTAATGACGTATATAAAGACCCTAAGCTAATTAAACTAACCTAAGCCTTTATAATTCCCGAAGCCAAAACTCTCTTCCTTCTCTCTTGTTTCTCTTTACCAGGTTGAAGAACTCCATAGAAGACAAGGTAAATGTGGGTTTTAGGGTTGAAATCACAAAGGTTTCTCCGTTAATCTTCATCAAACACTAATGTATGTTATTCCTTTCAACTTTGAGAAAAAATACCGCTGAAATTAGATGAACATAAATGTGTGGATACGTTTGAGTCCAAGTGAAGTTGCATAGACATTATGTGAACTTTTTGCATCTCGTCGTGATTAGCCAATTTTCATATTAAATTTCTTGCGATGAACATTGCATACTACCGAAAATGTGGAGTCTTCTTTGACATTGGTTTCAATAATTTGTGTTATGAGCTTACCGTGAACATGCATGATGACACAACTAGAATTTACAATGCTGATCGTGTAAATTAAGTTATGCAATCTGATGATATTATCCATGTAACTCTTGAAAATATGCAACCATTTGACATATACCTCTTTTATGACCTACCTTGTCAGTGTGTGTGAACCTTTTTTGAACAACCCTCGAGCCTTACCTTTTCTTGTATGAAATCTGATAGAAACATGACCTTTCTTAATCAATTACCCATAATCCTCTTTATATTTTGTTGATTCAATAGACAACTTAACCTTGTATGGTGAAAAGAGAAGGCAAGTAAAGAAGTACAAGAAAAGTCTTCTTTAACCCATGGTGTTGAGAAAAAATGGAACTCCTCCATACAAAAAAATAGGAAAGAGAAAAATAAAACATTAGTATGAAAATTAAAAGTTATGAAATAAGTTTGGGAAAATTCAAAAAAAATTGGGTCCCCAAAATATCAATTGAAAAGTGACTAATGGGATGACTTATAAACACGTAAGTAACTAATGAATGACGAGGAAAGAAAGTTTTGTAAGTACCACATTTCATGAGGATAAAAGTCACTGAGCCTAAATGACATTACTTTTGCAATCATCCCGTTACAAGTCTTGAAAAGTCCTTTTTATTAATGTTGAGTGGGATGAAGCAAATGTTGACCAGAAAATACGAGAAAAATATATGGGTTAAGTCATGCATTTCGTTCATCTTTGTGAGTGTACGTGTTCCATTTTACTTAGGAACATAAATTCATTAACCATTGTGTGTGAAATTGGATTCTTTTTTATGAGTGCATTAAAACACTTTTGTTGAGCTTGAGCTTGCATTTGATTACCAGTATTGCGAGCTTGAGAATCTTTTATAATGGTGTGTCACAACTTCAGTTATTGAATAAACAATTTATCTTTGCATAAGTAATTTGAATCTTATTATGTATACTAATGATTGAGTCTTGTGATGCACTATTTGAGGCATCCCTTTTGAACTGCTAAACATGATAAAAAGCAAGTTCAAACTGGAGGTCTGATGAGAACACAAATTGAACTAATTTACTGTCTTCACTCATAGAGTTCTGGTGTTCTCAAATGTATATTTTTTTCTCAATGATTGATGTAAATTTTTTTTGTATTAGGTATTTGAATTATGACACGATGCATACTAATACAAAGAAAAAGGGAATAAGGTAGTTGGAAGAATAAACGAAAGAAGGTTCGATAATCGCCTAAGCATCTTTGCGAGTTTCCATATACCTTTAACTCGCCTAAAGTGTTCCAAAGTGCTAATACAAAAGTGCAAGGAAAATAAAAACTTGATAGTCACCAATGTCTCTCGTCGAATAACAAAATGGACCATCAAAATGCCAAATTGAATCGAATGCTGGAGCTAAAATTGGGAAAAATGACGGCGAGTAGCAAGATAATTCAACGTGTCACTGATCCATTTTGTGCTAGATAGCTTAACCACCAAATTTGCTAAGGAGAATTTTAAGAAGTTCTAAATATGCGATATATAATGAAAATGGCGAGAAGCGGAACTGGTCGGCAACCCCAATTTGAATCGCCTAAAACTATAGTAGTAGAACCAAATATAAGTGCAAAAACGAAGTAGAGGTAATGAACACTCATCATTGGACCGAATGGTCGGCAACCAATGACTAATTTTACAGAGAGTTCTTACACAGCTACACGGCGGAATTGTTTAAATAGCAATTTGAAATGGCAGAAAGCTGTCCAAAAAAAGGAGAGAAGAAACGTGAATGACAGAGAAAATTGTCAAGGGATTTTGTAGAATATTTTAGATTTTGATCCATTTTTTAATTTTCATTTATTCCCAACAATTGGATTAATGAATAATTTCGATTTTCAAAATTTTTATATGAATGGCTAAAACCTTTCACTTGGGGTTTTGATAATGAGGCTGATTGTCAAATTTACTTAGTGGTCATTTCTTAATTGTGAATAATGAGGTTATTTTGAATAGGTCTAAGTTGTTGTTGTGTTTTGAAAGTGAACTGCATGGTTTTATGTAATTAATCAGTGTGTGCACTTGGTTAAGAAAGAGTTTTAGAACTATGGTGGTAATCTTAGCGTTCATGGTAGTGGGTCTTTTGGTTTCAAGTCGAGACAGTGAGACAAGTTATCCAGCCTGCGTATCAAGCTAAAGAGAGTGAATTTGATGAGGGCAAAGAGTTCGGCATTTAATCGTGAAGTTCCAGAGAATTCAACAATAAAAAAAGAAATTGTTTGTGATAAAGTTATCTTATATATGTTTTGACCTACCTACAACGAAATACTCCACTATCAATAGTAGTGTTCACCCATTTTGTTAAGTTTTGGCAATTGGCTTTTCAACTCCCCAAGTTATACTTTACTAGTTCATTGCTTATGTTAAAACGTGAGTCTGCAGTGATAGGTGAAGACTGATGTTTGAAAGTTTAGTATTAACTATATAAGTTCTGTTGATTTAAGAGTTTGTTATTAAACTTTAATAATTGCACTTAAAGGAAGTATAACTCCCTTCAGGAATGATCCCAACCCATTTTGTTTGGTGATATATTGACTAAGTACTGTTTGTACTTCGCATTGGATAAAGTGACCTGATACGTTAATCAATAATAACATTAGCCAAAGGGTCATTCATGTTGTATTAACGTGCAAGATAATATCACTGCCCAGTGAGGCATTGTCTTCATTCATCATCAAAAAATAATCTTTATCTCATTGCTCAGTAAGGCATCCTCGACACTGGCAAGTGAGGCGCCATATTTTATAGCCTAGTGAGGCACCAACTTCATTCCATCACAAAATAGTGGTTAATATTTAAGGATTATATTGCAAATATGGGATTATATGTTTTATTTTGTCTACGTCAAACTTAAAGAGGATGATGTCAAGTATTAGAAGGGAGCAACTAACTGTCGACATGGTAAAAGAAACCAATTATTAATTTGAGTTACATTTTATGCTAATAAGTTTTATTTTGGTCTTTGTTGAAAGAATCCAAGAGGATGAGTTTTAAAAATAACCGTATGAGCGGACGACATATAATATGACACAACAGAACATGGAATTGTTTTTAGAGGTGAACTCGGTCATAGTTCGTAGAGATATGTCAAATTCTTAGTATGCGAGCTATTTTCTGTTTCATACCCGAAAATTTTAGTTTTCACAAGAAGGAGCTTTCGAATTCGAGTGGCAATACAGGAAGTTATTTGGAAATTATGTCAATTTAAGTTTATAATTATGGGTGAGAAGCGAGTCACATTCATTGATAAGATGTTTCAAGCCCTTTTTTCCTAGTCGACTTATTTGTCGCTCGTCCAATACCGAAGATTACTTAGTATACTAGATTTTCATTATAACCGATTGAGTCAAACTACAAACAATATACTTCCTAGTGTTTAAGGTTATGTAGGAGGGATTAGTGTTGAAAACTCACGAAATTCCAATATTCTGACTTGAATCTATTTCTAAAGCATTTGATCTATTCATTATTTTGTATTGAATAGCTTCTAGAATACGTTAGAAGTATGTGATATCAACCGTATAAGCTACAAGTGTCTGTAATTTTTATATAACATCAGATATGTAGGAAAATCAATGTCATGCTTCGACCATAATTCCTAAAATCCGTAAAAGTATCTTTTCAAAAAGATGAAGATTATGTCGGTCAAAATTGGTTCGTCATCTTAATTCAAGTTGAACGAGGAATAACTGTTGGTACCGAATTTTGATTCTCAAGGATATGAAATTAATTTTAGAGTTTCTTTAATTTCAAACTATTTAGAATATTTTTTTTTTTAAATTCAAAATATATTTTTAGTTTAATGTGATTCTTGGCATGTTTATCAAATTTAAATGATACATATCTTTTTAACTAATTAGTATTATTTATAAATATTTGAAAATCAAGTCAAAGATTTCACATGTTAGTTTATCATTGTATAAATTTACTTTAGTTTAAACTCTAGTCATAAATTTTAATTATTTAGTTTAATATTAAGATAATTATATATTGATTTTGTTTACTTTAATAAAATTGTTAATTAGTCTTATATTAATTCATCATAGTAATTTTTTGCCAAATTTCTAATATAACTCGAGTTGGTTATAACTTATAATTATAAATGTTTGTACTTAGACTTTCTCATTTGTCTAGAAGCCTATTGAAGATAATTTTTGGCTTTCTCGTGCCATTTGAAGCTTAATTCATAATACCCTCAATCCAATTGCAGAACAAAAGTCAAGAATCCTTCAAAGTTAATAGTCCTAGAAGCCAACATGAAAACTAATTGATACATGAACGAAACGTAGAATGATCAACACAAAGGATACACAACAAATCCAAATGAAACGAAAAGAACACGGGAAACAGTATCAACATTCACTAGACCAAGTGTTAATAGCCTTCCCAACATAAATGTTTTGATTTGAAGTGGCGTGAATTCACAGTACAATAGTACAGTTCCAATAGCGATTCGAGCTACAATTTTGTCCTTACCATCATGAGATCGATTCATTTGGTATATTTGGATTTTGAAGTTGAAATTGGTTTTCATGCTCATCCATGTTTTCACCTCTTTGCTCCCCAAAATCTAAACCCTAATTTCTTCAATAAGAGCCTTTTTCCTCTTCATATATAGTTAGGGATTGGATCATTGGAAGTAGTAATTTCTTAATATCTCAAAATTTTGATATTTCATAACCTATTATCTATTTCAATGTTAGTAATGGATCTTATTTTATTTACTCAAGTGTTTTGGTACAAGCCTTGATAATTGTAACGCCCAAAAATGAACTAAGGTAAATTATAGTGTCATCAGTGTTTCTTTAGATACTTTGAATTTAAAATGAGTTAATTTAGTGATATTTGGAAATATGTGAAGTTTTGTTAAGTTTGAAGGTCAAACGCCCAATGACGTCCAGGACGTTCATAAGGTGTGCCTTAGATTGTACTTGTGTGTCTTGATGTGTTTGTGTGAGTTTTATGTGTTCATTTTTCTTAAAACTGAGGTGGGATGTATCTAAGACCTAGATGACTTAGTTTAGGGATTTAACGTCTGGTTAAGACCCCACCTAGGACCCACAAGGGGCCCTAGTTGAAGGGCAAATATTTGGACAAAGTTGCTAAGGACACTGCCCAAACGACGAAGCAATTTACTTGACGTAAGTCCATCGACGCCCCGTCGACTGGGGGACTGTCGTTCCATACTTAGTTGGAAGATCATCCCTTCCCTTTACCAGCCTCTAATTACATCGATTTCCAGCATCAAGGGCCGTCAACTCATCGACGCCCAGAAGCTTGGGTCGTCGACTTGGCACCTCCAAAAGTTGTGAAAGCTGCTGCCAACTTGGGGTGTTTTATGTAAATTAATCCCAAGCATTTTAGGACCCTAGGCTTATATATATAGTGTTTTTAGGTTATATTATGTTATTTTTGAACCCAAGTGTCACGACCAGAATCTAGACCCGCGACGAGATCGGCGTCGTTGACCTCTAAGAGGTTGCAGACAAGCCTACATACGTCATTGTTACTTCATTTAGGTTAATTTTAGCAGCAAATTTGAACTTTTAGTTACTTAACATTCATTTAAGTCATTCTACTTAAACTAATAAACGTTCACAATCAACCATCTAATATTAAGATTATCAATTGAAAGAAATAGTTCATAATTCCATTAAATGTATTTTTACCAAAATGGCACCAATACAAAGTCTTAAATGAAAGTGGGAATGAAACACTAGTTGAACATGCTCCACTAGCTAAATCCTACATCTAAGCTAGAAAATAACAGTAGACATCCTCGAAAGCATGAGGACCTACCAAATCTGGATGAAAACTCCACGTAAGGATAGCTGCAACGTCATACTGTGAGCTTTAACGTCCACCTGTGCCTGCACCTAAAAGTAGATATTATATGGGGTTAGTACACACTTGTACTATTATGGGTATATGCAAGCACACACGAAGGACGTGCATGAGTAAGAATAGCTCTTTCCTAACAACATGATTTAAAGAAAATCAAGTCAGTGGACTTGCCAGATTTGGATTAGGAAAGTCATTTGACTTGCCATATTTGGATTAGGAAAGTCAGTGGACTTGCCAAATTTGGATGTAGGAAAGTCATGCAATGAGAAAAACATGTATCATCATATGTAACATATTGTACACAACACATAACAAATTACATATAGCTCATAACATATGGCATATATCACTTAACATATTTCATATCATTCGATCATATGCCATGAGACCTTGGTAGTATGGACTTGACACTAAAACTTCCCAAAATGAGGGCTCAACATATGGGACCTTAACTAGGCAGCCTTCTTTAGAAAACACAGAGTCTACTTCATTCATTCATACATACTTCATTTCATTCATTCATAAGTTAGTGTAAACACTACCTATACCTAGGATGTAGCTTAACACGTTCATTGGGAACTTCTAATTTGACCGACATAGATCATGTGAGCGTCATGACATCCAGTATCTGCCCAACACCGAAAAGAGGTGGAATCACCGGCCAAAGTGACCTAAAAAATGCTAGTGTATATAGGGGGTTAAACCCTGCTAGATCCTAATATTGACAATATAGTTTTAAAGACTAGAAGATATAAGGAGACCCATACCTGGTATGCTTCCCAGTCTCATCTCATGAAAGTTTCGTGAACCTCCGCTCTTCCTGAAAGAAGGCATCACTGCTCATATCAAGCCTATCGGTGCTCAATATAAAGTTCCATTTAATTTGTCTCATACGTCATGGAAATTGACTTCTAGTATAAAGACATCATAGCTCAATAGATGATTTCTCATGTCATCATTAGTATTAATTATACATTAATCTCAATACTTTCATTAGAGTATTTATAGAGACTGATCTCTTCATTAGCTTTATACTCTCATAAGTGAGTACAATTTGGTAACATTTACTTATACTCATTTTAGATTGCTCTCATCTTTCACATTAACCTCTTATCATGTTGTCACCACATTCATTACTTTAACACATTTGGTCTTCATAATTACGCACCCCTTTTTACGTGAATGTTAATTCCATCATATATCAATGCACTTTGCCATTTAGTGTGTTCCACACTCTTACTTAACCCTTCTAGGAGTTCATCATTCCGTTACATACATCTTAGTTTCACTTACTTTTAAACGTATGCTAGACTTATTGGTATTTACATGCAAGCCATTAGGCTTCATTCATAATTTGTTTAAGTGATTCCTATCATCATAAGATTTTGTGATAGAAGACTTCTACATCTCGTATGTATCCCAATCTCATCGATTTCGATCTATGTAGGCTGCTTATTTGAAAATTTATTCACGTATGACTAATGTATCAATACGGAAATTGGGAAAGGGGACCCGATTTCAAATCCCTTGGACACACTTATATTTTTATTTAATTTAGTTTGACCCACACGACTTGGGGACCCAAAATCGAGCCCCAACGCCTTCTATTCATTTTCCCTTGATTTCTCTCTTTATTTTTTTCATTCATAGGGAGTGAGAGGATGTGGGATCGAACACCCACACACTAATTTTCTATTAATTTCCTTTTTCCATAAACTGTTTTTGTTTTGACCAAGAGGGTGTGGGATCGAACCCCGACAACCCCACTTTAATTTTTACCTTAATTCCTTTTATTCTGCCTAGAGGTCGTGGGTTCAATTACCACACGCCTCAACAATTATTTTTTTTTAATTTTTCCTTGAGTCTGACCGAGAGGTGGTGGATTCGAATCCCACTCCTCTCATTTCTTTAATTCTATTTTAGTTTTAGGGGAATCGACTAAGGGCACTCGGATTCAAATCTAGTGTGCCTCAATACTTTCTATATTAATTAATTATAGCTTTCTTATAGTGAGATCTTGCTTTCAATCCCTACTGACCTTACATGTTTTAAACATTATTTTCAAACTCTCCTAAACTTGAGACATTAGCCAAAACTAAGGTAACACAATGCTATAAATTTGGTCATGATTTCCAGCTCCTTTTCATCAACATTTACACGTTAGTTCTTATGATAATTCATGGATCATTTAGTACATCTTTAGGTGCATTTTTCATGGATTCATTTATCTAATAGTTTTTTCTCAAATCAGACACATTACACTTTATATGAACATCACGATTTACACACGTTCATGGACATAAAATTTAATGATTTAAACATGCCATTTCATGCTCTAATCCGTTACCAATAGTAACAACAATGCACCCACACAACTGTATCACATATTTGAAGAAAGCATTGTTCATTACTGCTATAATTCGGAACATACATACATACACATAATAATTAGGAAAACACATTACATCCCCAAATTCTACCAGAAAACATATCCAACCTACAAATCAATGGGAGTTAATGTCAGGTTTATGCAACGAGGAACAATCCTAGTTTTTGGATTATAATTGACTGAATTTTAAGGGTCTCATGGGAAAGGGACAAAGAGTAAGAAAATCCATACCTTATTTTGACGTTAATTCAACACACGACCCACTGTGCAACCCCCTTTCCAAATCACGTTCAAGTATCAGAACTCCAACACCAACCGACGGAATACTCCTCCTTTTAACTAACGTTTTTGCTTAGTGTTTGTATATGTTTTGATTTTATTTTTTGTGTGAGTTAATAAAGTGTGAAGAACTTTCTTTGTGTTTTTTTTTTGTTGTAATTTTGTTAGGCAGAGAAAACGTGAGAAGGGTGGAGAAACGTGAAAGAGTAGTTTAGGATCAAGAGTTTTAGTTTGAGAATTAGTCAAACCAGGACTTCTTATTAATTTAATAAAAATGTGATTTAATTAACTTAGTGAAATGACCATGAATCCCTTAAAAATCAGACTATAAACCTCAATTTAAATATATTTAATGGATGCTTCCGTTTAGGTTCTAACTCCTGTGGAGTGACCACCGCGAAACGGGTCATTTCGGGCCATCCTGACCTGAACCGTCCACTTAATCAAATTTATTAATAATTAATTAATTCCATAGGGAAATTTTGATACTACCCTTGGCCTAGAAATTATCATTTTACCCCTAGACCCTCCAAACCTATGATTTTTGCTTTTTAAGTCCGGTAAAGACTCATCCGAATAAATTTTTGTATTCGAGAGCACTAAATGTCTGGACCCAACCTTTTCTAGATCATTTAACTCACCAAGTTATTTATCTTGGCTGTAGCAAGGGTTTAGATCTCTTGTTCTATTCGCATCAATCCGTGTGAAACCGGTCTAGTCGTAGGCATTCGAGACACATTAAGCATTATTTAGCATAGCCATTTTTAGGGTTGTTACACCTAGACCTAGATAATACCCCTCACTTTAAATATTCAAACTCCCTCTCTAATAAAAACTCTCAAAGCCACTATTGGAGTTAAGCCTCAAGGAGTGCAAGAAGGGGCTGTCTTGGACATTTTCTTCATAAAAAATTAATGGGTTTCTTTCTCTTTTAGGTATGGTATCCATCCTTGAACTCTCTTCCTGTCAAGGAGTCTCTTCTAATATATTTTAAAAATGATTTAACCCTAGTTTCGCTATCTTTAAATCTAAATATGGATCTTGCATGAAAATTTTTTCTAATAACTTAGTAATGGTATTCCTAAGGTTAGTTTGTGGTTTTAAGGCTAAAAATACAATAAAGTCATGATAAAGCTTTTCATCAAATGTTGTATTAAGAAATGGGTTTTCAAATGAGCATGTTTCTGTAGAGAATGAGCTTTGGTTTTCTTATGTTGTTATTCTTGTTTCACTACTTCCCTAAGGGCTACATTAGGATGAAATTATTAGAAAATGTTATAAGTGATGAAATCTTGGATTAAAGGGTAAGTTGGTTATGATGTTTATCTTTGATTTTGAAATTCTATTGAGTGGTTTGGTCCACCTTCTTGGTGGCGGTGTTCTCTTGAATTTTATGAATGTAAAGTTACTAGTTTATTGTAAATGAGGCTATGAAGGCTTGTTATGTGAAGTAAGATGAAAATTATGTTATTCATTTTAAAAGTGCCTTATTAAGCTAATTAGAGAATTAGGCTAGAGAGTATGCTTAAAATGAAGTCATTTTTGTTTATTACTTTATGATTTTTTTTATGAGAAGTATGTTAAGGATTATGTACAAAAAACTTATATGATGATGTGAAGCATGTAAGATGTGTGACGTGATGAATGAAGGTCTGAGCATGTATAGAAGTTAAATATGAACGAAGTGAAGCTTATGTACAAGATGTGCTCACATATACACACACACACACACAATAAAATGAATGTATGAAGTTAAGTTATGTCCTAATGGGATTTTTGGGGTGAACACTCTTTGTGAGTTGAGATAAAGTGTTTAGTAGCAACTCCACTACATCCCATGACCTTTCTAATATAATTTGGAACATGAATGCCCTTAATGAGTTGAGAAGTGGTGTTCAATAGTTATCCTTAACCTATAGTATAATGTTGAGAATCCATTAAAAGTTATACCTAGAACAGAGAGGATATGAAGGAGAGGTGGATTACACTTCGTGAGTAGAGATGTTATATTCCAATGTAACTCTTCAGATGAGTACTCCTCGTTAGTAGAGAATGAGTTACTTAGTAGGAATCCCCTTATCCCTTCACTATGTGCCCGCATAGGTATGCTATTGGGAAAGCCATGTAAATACTAAGAGAATGACCTCATTCTAGGAAAGTGATGATCCCCCATTCGACAGGGATTAATATCGGGATTCCATGTCTTGCTCTCATGGTCTATGTCGGTTAAGCTAACTCCCACAAAAGAATTTGTGGAACTCGGTCTTCTAAATAACATACTACTTAAGGTAGGTGGTGGTATGGGACGCTATCTACTCATTGCACTAGGTATCACCTTCCAAATGGGAAGACTTTGTTCCCAACCTTCTAAAATAATGTACTTTTGGTAGACTTTGGTGGTTTGCTGGGAATCTTGTAATGTCTTGCAATTGATTTAGGGGCTTGTTTCTCACGAGTTGAGTAAGCCAAAAGGGGTAGTCTTGAGGATTTCTTTGGTTTGTATTGAAGGAGGCATATGCATACTTCCTACATGTCTTACCTTAGTTAGTCTTTGGATAATCCCGAAATAGGGAAAATCTTATGGAAAATGAGTTCACTTTCTCTTTCGCTATGCCTTGGAAGTTCACTTATTTAGAATTGGATAGTTCATTGTAATTGCTCAAGTTGAATACATTGTGAATGCTTTAAATAATTTATTGTAAATGTTAAAATGGTTTCATTATAAATGATTAATTAGTTCACTGTAATGTTAGTTGGAGTTTATTGTGAAGTTTTGGGCAGTTACTGTAAAGGGTTCCTTTATATTAAAATAATGGAAATACTCCTATAAGTTTTAAATGATGATTCTTATGATGTTTTGATTTTATGTTCTTGAATGTTTTGCTAAATTTGCATGAAACGTTATTTTACTAAAATGTCTCTTTTTCGCATGTTTTGCATATGTCATACTTATGAAATTATTTGTACTAACCCCATACATTTTTATAATAACCATGTATAGATATGAAGAATAGTTGAAGTCTAAAAGGCAATGCTTGGGAAAATACCTCCCAAGGCAAAGTGTCCTCATATATTCGAGGGCATAATTTTTATCTTATTTCCTTATATTAATACTTATTGTATATTTTATTTCAATGTAAAGGGTCGTGTCCATAAGTTATTTATGTCGTGTCTTTACGTTTGGCTTTTGACGATGAGATTTCTCAGATATTTATAAAAGAATTCCTTTTTATGTCAAATTTCATGAAAAATTTTAATTCTGCACTACTTTTCATGTCTTATGCAATGAATTCTTGTTAAAGGGCTTGTGCGAGACCGAAAAGGGTCAAGTACACCTGGTCACGAAATGAGGGGTCCTCCTAACTTCTAGGGGGTTCTTTCAGGTCGTGAAAGTCTTGGTATCAGAGCATAAGGTTTTGGAAAATAGTTTAAGGTATAAAAGTCTCACAAGCCACGTCTTGTAGTATCATGGTGATTGGTGTATGTGGCGACACATCCATGGAAAAGAGGCTATTGGTGATAGTTTCATTTTCTTTATTACTCTTGAATCGTACCATAGAACTTATCTCCATAAGGCCTCTCTCTTTCTTATGTTCCCTTGTCCGGTGGTCTTCTAGGTGTGATTTCATGGAAGGAGATATATTTCTATGTTTGAGGGAGAGAAAAGGTGAATTTTTATGTTATGATGGTTTTGTGGCTAATAGAGTAGATGTGAAGGTAGTTTTTAAATTTGTAATGTGATGCCATTTATGGCTAGGTGAGAGTTATGAGGTTTGAAGTGTTGTGATGAGAAACTGTATGGTGATGTATTTCTAAGCATAGTAAGAGTAATAATAATAAATAAAGTGGTTTTGAGGATAAATGAATTATCTTGTTATTATGTTCAATAACGGTAGAAATGCTTTAAGGTGTAAATTGAGAAATTTTGTAAGAATGCTGATATTTTGTAGGAGTAGAGGGCAACCCTCTTGTGTGGTTAATGATTGAATAGTCATTCTTGTGATTTTCTGGATGTTGTGGTGTAGGCTTTCACTAAAAAGAAAATGTGCTATGAATATCTACTAAGGAAGTTTTGTTCCATGAGATTGAGTTTAGTGCTGCCTAAGAGTTGAATGAAATGATGTTTAAGAGAGTTTGTCTAGGCTTGAATCCTAAGAGGAAAGCGTTATGTTTAACTTGTAAGGTTGATGTTTAATCTTGATGTGCATGAGTTGATGGTGGTCTGAGTTCTTACCTTGTTAGAGGCATAATGGTGCTTTCAAGTATGAGGCCTTAAAGGTGGATTTACCCTAATTGGGGGAGAATAACTGTTGAGTAAAATGGCATTTAATGTACTTAGTCCAAGAGAATCCTCAAGGGTCACTAAGTGGGAGTACAAGTATGGGATGCTACTCTCACATTGCACTTGGTGAAGTTTACCTAGTCTCTTCGGAGTAAGCTAGTGTGGTCTTGTCCCTCATAGCATCATGACATCTTGTTAATTATTCTTGAAAGGTGCATTATGAAATTTTTAAGCATATGACCTAGCGATGTTTTGAAATCACTGTAATGAAGTTCCATTTTTTGAGAAAATTGCATTTTTCATGATTAATAGTTTCAATGTGTTATGAGATGATTTTTATGGTATTATAATTCATGTGATCATGCCCTCTTTATGAATTTCTTAAAGAATGAAAATTTGAAGTTTTAAGCACAGTTAATGATATTACAGTGATGTTCACTGTAAGTTTTGTGGATTTGGAGAAAATTTGTTTTCTCTTTAATTGACTCTTCAATGTATGAAAAAATATTGTATATGAACATGTTTAATGTTTGATAAGGTAGTTACTCTATAAAAGAATGTTAAGAATGAGTGTTCAAGTTTATGAAGTTTTTCTAAAAGTGTTTCTGTTGCAAGTGTTTGAAAATGTGAAATGATGCTCCTTTCTAGTAGGTGCTTTGACTTTGAGTGTTTTGATCATGATTGTAATGTTTTATGTGATGTTAAGTGAGTCCTTGTTGATCTTGAAGTTTTAGTTTTATTTGAGGACGAATGTTATTCTAAGTAGGGGAGAATGTAACGCCCCAAATGGAACTAAAATGAACTAGAGCATCATGAATGTTTATGAGTTAATTTGAAGTTGATATGATTTTATTTATTATTATTAGGCAGTGTGTTAAGTTTAGTTAATTTTGGAGGTCAAACGCCATAGAATGTCCATGATGTTCGGAAGGTGTTCCTTAGATTGTACTTGTGTGTCTTGATGTGTTTGTGTGAGTTTTACGTGTTCGTTTTCCTTAAAACTGAGGTGGGATGTTCCTAAGACCTAGAGCACTTAGTTTAGGGGTTTAAAGTCCAGGTAATACCCCACCTAGGACCCACAAGGGTCCTTAGATGTAGGGGCCATGATTTGGACAAACCTGCCAAGGACACTGCCCAATCGATAGAAGAGTGTACTCGCGTAAGTCCATCTATTCCTTGTCGATTGGAGGCCTTCATTACGTGCTTAGTGGGAGGATAATCCCCTACCTTGACAACCCTCTGATTCCATCGACGCCGAGCAACACGGGCCGTCGACTGGCCACCTCCATAAACTGTGAAAGCTGCTGCCAAGTTGGGTGTTTTATGTAAATTCACCCCAAGTATTTTAGGACCCTATTCTGATATCTTTTCTGTTTTTAGGTTATATTAAGCTAGTTTTAAACCCTAGACCAAGACAAGACCCCTCACTTCAAATTTTGACTCCCTCTCTAAAGAAAACTCTCTGAAAGTCACCATTGGAGCTAAGACTCAAGGAGGTCAAGAAGTTTCTGTCTTGGACTTTTTATATTTAAAAAATTAGTGGGTTTCCTTCTCATTGAGGTATGGTATCCATCCTTGAACACTCTTTCTACTGCCTTTAAATCTTTTCTCCAATTTTTTGCTTAAGAAATGGGTTAAATGAGCATGTTTGTGTAGAATGAGCTTTGGTTTTCTTGTGTTGTTATTGTTGATTAGCTACTGACCTAAGGGATACATTAGGAAGAAATTATTAGAAAATGTTATAAGTGATGAAATTTTGGATTAATGTGTAAGTTGTTTATGATATTTATCTTTGATTTTGAAATGCTATTGAGTGGTATGGTCCACCTTCTTTGTGGCGGTGTTTACATAAATTGAATGAATGTAAACTTACTAGTGTATTGTGAATTAGGCTTTGAAAGCTTGTTATGTGAAGTAAGATAAAAATTATTTTTTTCTTGTTGAATGTGTCTAATGAAGCTAATGTGTGAAATAGGATAGAGAGTATGCTTAAATGAAGTTATACTTGTTAATTGCTTTATGAAATTTTTAATGAGAAGTATGTTAAGGATTATGTATAAAAGAATTATATTATTAAGTGAAGCATGTAAGATGTGTGATGTGATGAATGAAGGTCTAAGCATGTATAGAAGTTAAATATGAACGAAGTGAAGCTTATGTGCAAGATGTGCTCACATATACACACAAACTCATAATAAAATGAATGAATGAAGTTAAGTGAAGTCCTAAAGGGGATTTTTTTTGTGAACACTCTTTATGAGTTGAGATAAAGTGTTAAGTAGCAACCCCACTACATCCCATGACCTTTCTAAGATAACTTGGAGGATGAATGTCGTTCATGAGTTGAGATGTGGTTTTCACTAGTTATCCTTAACCTATTGTGTATAATGTTGAGAATCCATTAAAAGTTATACCTAGCACAGAGAGGATATGAAGGAGTGGTGGATTACACTTCGTTAGTAGAGATGTTGTATTACTATGTACCTCTTGAGATGAGTACTCCTCTTTAGTAGAGAATGAGTTACTTAGTAGCAATCTCCGTATCCCTTCACTCTACGCCCGCATAGGTGTAGCTATTGGGAAAGCCATGTAAATACTAAAAGAATGACCTCATTCTAGGAAAGTGAGGATACCTCATTCGACAGGTATTAATATCCAGATTCCATGTCTAGCTCTCATGGTCTATGTCGGTTAAGCTAACTCCCACAAAAGAATTTATTGAACTCGGTCTTCTAAAGTAACATACTACTTAAGGTAGGTGGTGGAATGGGACGCTATCTACTCGTTGAACTAGGTATCACCAATTAAAAGGGAAGACTTGGTTCCCAACCTTTAAAAATAATTTACTACTTTGGGTAGGTGGTGGTATGGGATGCTATCTACTCAGTTAACTAAGTAGTTATTCTGAAAGGGTATACTTTGGTGGTTTGTTGGGTATCTTTTAATGGCTTATCACTGATTGAGGGTCTTGTTTCTCACGAGTGGAGTAAGCCGAAAAGGGTATTTTTTTAGGAGTTCTTTGGTGTGTATTGAAGGAGGTATATGCATACTTTTTCATGTATTGTGTTAGTGAGTCTTAGGATAGTCTTGAGGTAGGGAATCTCTTATGGAAAATGAGTTCACTTTCTCTTTCGCTTGGCCTTGGAAGTTCACTCATTTAGAATAGGATAGTTCATTGTAATTGCTCAAGTTGAATACATTGTGAATGCTTTAAATAATTTATTGTAAATGTTAGAATGGTTTCACTGTAAATGATTAATTAGTTCACTATAATGTTAGTTAGAGTTTACTGTGAAGTTTTGAGAAGTTACTGTAAACTGTTCCTTTAGTATAAAATAATGGAAATACTCCTATAAGTTTTAAATGATGATTCTTATGATGTTTTCATTTTATGTTCTTGAATGTTTTGCTAAATTTGCATGAAATATTTTACTAAAATGTCCCGTTTTCGCACGTTTTTATGTATGCCGTTCATAGTACTTTATTTGTACTAACCTTATAATTTTCTACTATCTAATTATAGGTTGGAAGCAAGGTTGAAGTCTAGAAGGTAATGGTTGGAAAAGTTCCTGTCAAGACAAAGTGTCCTCGTATATTCGAGGGCATAATTTCTATGTTCTTAGTTTCCTTATGTTAAGACTTAGTATGTATTTCATTTCAATGTAAAGGGTTGTGTCCTTAAGTTATTTATGTCGTGTCTTTAAGTTTGGCTCGTGAAGATGAGATTTCTTAAGTATTTATTAAAGAATTCCTTTTTATATCAAATGTCTTGAAATGTTTTAATTCCGCACTACTTTTCGTGTCTTATGTAATGAATGCTAGTTAAAGGTCTTGTGTGAGACCCCAAAGGGTCAAGTGTGCCAGGTCACGAAACGAGGGTTCCTCCTAACTTCTAGGGGGTTCTTTCAGATCGTGACAATGATTCCATGCGGCTTCGAGTTGGTTTTATTTTTGTTTTGTTATTGTTTAATAATTACTCTTATCAAGTGGCTTATGAAAGTTTTAAACTCAGTTGTGAAATTTTGGAATCACCTTATTTCAATTTCCATAATATGATACAAGCTATTTTTCTTCTTTTTGTTACTTTAACCCGCATGAGTTTGAATACTTGCTTTTCTTTCTTAGCTTATCTTCTGTGTCATTTCTCCTTTCAAAATTAAATACCGTACTCCTTTTTTAGTATTTTCTGTCCTTTGTGTCTTGTTTTTAAATATCGTTATTCATTTGTTTCGTTGATAGTCCTCATGACTAGTTAGCTTGTGATGAGTTCGATTCAGTTAAAATGAGTACGCAGTCCTTTTTTAGGTTTGTTTTCTCACTCCATAAAGTGATGTTTTGCCGAAATATCTGCCTCTTTTCTTTAATAATTGTTGTTTACATTTCGACAGTATAAAATATGAGTTGCTTGTTTTATTTTTCAAATATTAGTTTATTTAGAGTTTAGTCAAGATTATTTGAAGCATGATTTCTTTTGGTGTTAGCCTTTCATTGTATGGCATGTGGATTTCTTAACTCCCATGTTTCTCTGTTATGTCATATTTGTGGCTTTCGTATAGAAGCAGAAAAGTCAATTTATGCTTACTCACCTTCCAGTAATGTGCAATAAGTGAGGTTCGGCTTCACCATTGTAAGATTTTGTTGTTATTAAATTTTATTGTCCCTTCTATTTTAGTATGCATCTTATCTAAGATTTTTACTATCTAGCTATAGGTGGTTAAATATTTGAGTAATTGTAATAACAAATATCTTGTCTCGCTTCGGTGGTTATTATTCAGAATTCCTCTCCCATATCTTTTATACTAGTTGTAGGTCCCAAAAAACCCAAAAAAGTGGTTGTATTTTGCAGTACTTAATTAAAATACTGATATACAGGTCCAGAAGTGTCCAAACGTTGAAATACAGGTGGAAGATAAGAAATATAAGTCTCGAAAAGTCTTAAATAATCTTGATACATGTCGTATACAACAATATATGATATATGTTTATAAAGATTTAAAGCTTGGATGTGCAACAAAGAAGAAGAGGGTTGATTCGGCCCAAATTTGTATCAAACTTGTCTTTAGTTTTAGTCTTAGGAAAAAACTTGGGCCCAGAACCTATCAGATTCGTTACTTGGCAAAACATGCCCAAATTTATTATTTTTTCCTTTATATTATTTATTAGTTATTGTGTTGACTTATCCTTATTGTTTTTAATTTAATTAAATTCTCAAAGATAACCTTTCTCTTATTTTTTCATGTTTAGTGGAAATATTATTTTCTTATTTTGTTTACCAGTAAAGATTTATATCCTTAAAATCATCGTATTTATTCCCTGTATGTGATATAAAATGATTTTAATTTTTTTTTTCAAATTTGGTCAAAACTGAAATATCTAGTCAAGTTGTAGATCAATCGCACGACAGCAGACATGTTGAATGCTTGAACCTTTGCTAAAGTATCAATTGAACTCGAACCCCCATTATTCAATTGATTTAATTTTGTTTTAAACCTTTTGAAAATCAACTTTCTTAAAAAGTTGAATTGGTGGTTTATAACAAAAAGTGTTTTCTTTCTTTTTCTTAAAAATATGAAAACACCGTGGAGGCTACACAAGAATGCCTCATACAAAATGAAGGGGAAACTACTTGCCAAGATAGAACACATACATATCATTATTAGCTAAATTGGATCCACCAGGTAGGTAATTTAAGACTTTTTTTCGGGTAACATAGTTAGGAACTAGAGATTGCTACAAGTGACTAGATTATTAGAGAGTCCACCTCGAAACCCTCTCAGTGCTGAGTCTACACCTCAAAAGAATTCATTAAAGATAAATATCAATTTAATATAGGGAAAGTCAATTATACAAACCAACATATTTTAAGATCAAAACATAGAATAGCTTCTCAAATATAATTCAACATAAATGAGAAACTTTTCACCAATGTGAATTTATTTCATAAAAATACATTTCACAATCATGATTATCATAGTAAATGAGAAATCTTTTTTACGGAAGCATTGATGCACTCCTTTCAAAGAGTCCCCAAATTATTTATAATCACTTCATCAAAAACATGCATATCTTCAAAATTCATATATCATAGCAGCATGGTTGAAAAGAATATGAAAAACATGGGCAAGTGCAACTTGAACTAGATATCATAGATCAACATCAAACTTATGCGTTCGAAGAATTAATAAATCATAATAATTCATAACTAGAAGAAACCTACATTGATTGAATTGAGCAATAACTTGATCAATTGAAAATCGAATTTGGAAATTTAAATATTTCGGGAACCCATGGAGCAAAGAACTCCATAAGAGAATACACACATATTTTCATCCATTAAGCCCAAGAAAATGTATATTTTAGAAACTTGAATGGAACTTTAGTCTTCTTCTTCTTCAATAGACATGAGAGAATTTAGAAGATCAATTTTTTTTTATGTTTATGATATTCAAGATAATAAGTTTAAAATGGGTAATTTAGGGGTGTAAAACCTTCATGTAGTTCTTAGTTTAGATGATAAAAGGAAATGTATTAAGTTAAAACAATTAGAAAAAGACCCAAAAGACCTTTAAAATAACCTTGGAGCATCAATTAAGACTTGGAACTCCTTCTAAGGACCAGAATGGTCAACTGAAGATAGGTTTGGACCATCTCTTGACGGAACCCATATAGGGTTTAGATATATTTCTACAATTTATACATGCTAACTGTAGACCAATTTTACCTTTTTGAATTTCACTAACTCTAAGGTGACCTACAAACTTATATATGACTCGTACAATGGTTGACAAAGCATCCTTGTGAACAGTATAAATATTCATAGGCCAAATTATGTCCTACTTGCTATATTACCATGTCTAACATGAAGAAACTTATACGATTCATAGATGAGACCCATAAACCAACCTTCAGAAATTTAGTATTCTCATTTTTCCATGTTCTGAGGTGTTTCACATACCTTGGTTGAGCTTGGATCTAGGGCTTATCAAATATTTAGGTCATCATGATCAAAAATTAAATCTGTAAATAGTAGAAATCAAATTTGTTGTTGTCTAGAGGAATGAGTAATCGTAGCCATGCAAGAAAGGGAATCATCACACAAAATAGTAACACCCCAAATTCAAAAAAGGTGATAGTGTAAACTTTAAAAACTTGTAGGGGTCAACCCAGTAAGACACCCATGGCACGTGGGTAGGCAAGCGGACTTTAGGGGTCGTGCACGTTTGATGGCCAACTCTGCCTAGAAGAGTCAAAGCCACGGCCTGACCAATAGGTCATCGTTAAGACATCATTCTATGATTGAGTGCACGTGTTCCATACCTCAAAAGAAACCTCTATAATTCAAATGATAGAACACAAGGATATGTCGACGGCCATACCACGGTCTATTGGTCAAGTGGCATCGATGATGGGGTCGATAGTTATTTAGAGGGGTAGTTGGGTCTAATCCTAAATTGTCTAGCCTAATTCTCTGCCATTTTCCCAAATATAAGACCCATATATAACTATTTTAACCCCCAAATTTCCCAAGAGAAATAATTCTCTCAGTTTACCAAAAAAGAATTCCCCAAAAAATTTCTCTTTCTAGAAGAAGAAGAAGAAGAAGAGAAGAAGAAGAAGAGAAGAAGAAAAGAAGAAGAAGAAGAAGAAAAGAAGAAGAAGAAAAGAATAAGAAGAAGAAGACAGAAGAAGAGAAGAAGAAGAAGAAGAAGAATAAGAAGAATAAGAAAAAGAAGAAGAAGAAGAAGAGAAGAAGAAGAAGAAGAAGAAGAAGAAGAATAAATACAGAAGCATGAAGAAGAAGAAGAAGAAGAAGAAGCGAAAGAAGAAGAAGAAGAAGAAGAAGAGAAAATCCGAGAAGAAGAAGAGAGACGAAGAAGAAAAGAAGAAAGAAGGAAGAATAAGAAGAGAAGAAAAGAAGAGAAGAAGAAGAAGGAAAGAAGAAGAAGACCTAGGGTAACAAGTCAAGTATTTATCCTCCATTGATGATAATCTTGTGTTTGAGGTATGATAATTTTCATCCATGAAATCCATCCATTTATGAGGTTGCCGAATTCTCCTATTTTATAAGAGTAGAATACCCCGATCGAGTTAGGTTTTTTATTTTTTTTCCATGGGTTCTTTTTATTATTGATTCATGAATTGATGAAAAACCATGATTTTTATGACGGTTTACCATGAACCCATGTAAATTCCTTATTTTCGAATTATGATGATGTGATGTGGGTTTTAATTATGACAAAGGAGATTATGAAAATATGCATGTTCTTATGATCTCCATGTAAACATTTTTAGGATGCTTTGAGAATAAAGTATCAATGATGATGATGATAATGATGATGTGTTGTTGAAATGATTTCACATAAACACATTAAAGCATGATTGTGAAAGGTTTTCTCACATAGTAAGGATTCCAAGGTAGAAGGTTTCACTCACCTAATTGAATCAAAGATAAAGAGCTATCCAAATGAAACCTTGATTTAATTGGTTAATTAATTGTACCTTTCTGCTGATGTATTATGACATATATTGGATTGGTAATTGTATGATACCATTCCATGGATTTCTTGGATTGAGAAGATGTAGTTCCCTTCAATGGATAGTAGTAATAAGTAAGAAATTAATATTCTGTGGGATTTATACTAATCACCGAGTGGATATTGAGATGGAAGTTCTTTCGTTACTAGAGGTCGAGTTTCTAGAGCCAATCTCGTTATCCCTTACCTATGTGCCGTATAGTATAGTTGGCTTGTGGATGTGTAACGACCTGTTTAGTCGTTTTGAGCAGCAGATTTTATTTCTGGAAAACCTGGCTGAGACGACGGACCCCACGACGTACCGTATGGACACGACGGACCGTCGAGGGTGTCTCGTTCCAAAACACTTAGAATTCTGAAATTTTGGGTACTGAAATCGACTCTCTGAACATCGTAACGGAATGGCAGGACGGACCGTCGTGGGCACGACGGACCGTCACACATCTTCTACAGAAATTAAGTCTCTGAACTTTGCGACAGACCTGCAGGACGGACCGTCACATCCATGACGGACCGTCACAGGTTGCGTAATCCCAGGCTGGGTCGGATTTCTGTTTAAGTTTTAAAGGGGCGTTTTGGACTATTCGTGCCATAATTATAAATTTCGTGGGTTAATATTAATAACTCAAATTCTTGGGGGTTAAAAGAGATAACCTTGATTTAATTAGTGGGTTAATTCCTCATCTTTTATACTTAATTATATGCTATTAGGGTAAAAGAAAGAGGGTTCTGAATAAGAAAAATAAAAAGAACAAGAAGAGAGAGAGGATCAATCGAGAGAGAGGAACGAAGGGGATATCAAAGATTGTGAGGATATGCTTGCTTGATCACGAAATCTTCGGTGGAGGTAGGTTATGGTTTTGATACTATTCGTAGTAAACTCTTAATAGCGAATGTTATGTATTGGTAGTATTGTAAACCCTTCTATATGCTTAGTTGTATGCTTGCATGAATGTGAATTATATAATTGTGATAATATAAGCATGATGAAGCTATTGAATCCTAAATCTTGAAAGAAATCCTAATCTACCTTGTTAATGGTGATGCCTTGGTATAAAAGAAGGCTTGATGAACTAAAGTAATGAGATTGATGATGCCTTGGTACAAGAGAAGGCTTGATGAATTGATAGAATGAGATTAGTAGATCGGAGTGTCACGTTCCGACACATAGTATTAAGGGATCGGGTGTCACGAACCGACACGTAGAATTAGTGGATCGGAGTGTCACATTCCGACACATAGTATTAGGGGATCGGGTGTCACAAACCGACACGTAGAATTAGGGGATCGGAGTGTCACGTTCCGACACATAGTATTAGGGGATTGGGTGTCACGAACCGACACGTAGAATTAGGGGATCGGAGTATCACGTTCCGACACATAGTATTAGGGGATTGGTGTCACGAACCGACACGTAGAATTAGGGGATCGGAGTATCACGTTCCGACACATAGTATTAGGGGATCGGGTTTCACGAACCGGCACGTAGAAGTAGGGGATCGGAGTGTCACGTACCGACACATAGTGGTAGGGGATCGGAGTGTCACGTACCGACACTAGAAGAATAAAGATAATGAATCTGGAAAGATGTTAATATACTCAATCTAATGAACCTAATTCCCAAATGAGTATGGTATTGAGGCTTGAGTCCTCATGGATGAACTTGGTGGTACTTATTGATGATTATAGTACTTGTTGCTACATGTTGAGTATTGTAGTTGATTTATGATATTAACTGATATATACTGTTTTCTATTTTGTGTTGGCCGATCATACCTACTCAATACTTGTGGTTTGTACTGACCCCTACTTGTATGTTTATTTCTTTGTTATTTGTGGAGTGCAACAAACAGACCGTCGTCTTCAACTCAACCGCAACTCTAGCCAGTCTTCATTACATCAGATTTAAGGGTGAGCTAATGCTTCTAGCTTGGACTAGATCTTCTTCTTCAAGTGTTGATGCCTTGAACTTCCTGCATGGACTAGCTATTACTTATTTTAGCTTTCTTAGATACTCTTAGTTTTAGTAATTGAGGATAGATGTTCTTGTGATGATGACTTCCAGATTTTGGGGATAATAATAGTTGTTGATTTTTTAGAAGTTATTAATTGATTGTCATTAATGAGTTTAAGTCTTCCGCATTATATTCTGTTATTACATTGAAATGTTGGGTTTTGTATTGGTTGGTTCGCTCACATAGGAGGGTAAGTGTGGGTGCCAGTCGCGGCTCGGTTTTGGGTCGTGACAGGATGCACTTAAGATATAAATTCATGGTTCATACCTTGGAAAGTAGGAAAACCATTTCTAGTGTGGGAGACAACATGGGATCATGTTATATTCAACATTGTCTCTATATTGGCTAAGACTAATTTCTCATTATAATAATAAACTAAGGTTACATAAAGAAGTATCTTGTAATACTTCGGAAGTCTAAAGCCTAATCTAGATCCTAACATGAGAATCTAAGAGTTGTAACACTGTCTATAAGTAAATTAAAACGTATTTGAGTCATTTCGGAAGTTTTACAATCAAAATGTCAAGGAACGTCCACGACATCTGAAAACTAGTTCAAAAGGTACTAGTGTGCCCTAGCCTATATAAATAAGTTTTAATAGTCAAAAAATGATGTAATTTTTTTGTGTAAGGTGTCTAACACGTATTAGAGTCAGTGTATAGTCAAAATTTTGAGTAAGAATCTCTAAGGCCAACCAAGGTCCCTTGATGAGGACCATTACAATTTTGCAAAAAGCTGTCAAAACTAAATGTCCATCGATGAGTGCAGGAGACAATGCATTGATGAATCGACAGGGCGTTGATGCCTCCGTCGATAAATACATAGAAAATATTTTGAAGGGGTTGTTTTTTCAACACTCTGACAAAAACAATCGACCAACATGATTGTTTGTCCCTTGGTTGTCAATTGAAAAATGGAGCGTGGACGTGGTCTCGTTTGTCAAAGAGGTTGTTTTACTTCACGTTTTAGGATTAGTTAAATGAATTAATTAGGTGTTTATATAATTATTTAGGGGTTAAAGGAGTTCTAATTATGTCACGACCCAAATCGGGGACGCGATTGGCACCCACGTTTACCCTCCTATGTGAGCGAACCAACCAATCTAACCTTTAACATTTTAATACAATATCAACAAAAGAAATGCGGAAGACTTAAAATCATAATAAAAAAACTCAAACTATTATAATTATCCCCAAAATCTGGAAGTCAATTCACAAGAACATCTACCTCCAATTACTAAACTAAGAATGTCTAAGAACAAAATAATTAGAAACTAGTCCATGCCGGAAGTTCAAGGCATCAAGACTTGAAGAAGAAAGCCAGTCCAAGCTAGAAGCGTTAGCTCACCCTGAGATCCGGTATGACGAAATCTGGCCCGAATTACTGTTGTGTTGAAGTTGACGGAACGTTTGCTGCATAACACAAATAACAAAGGGAAAAACATAAAAGTAGGGGGTCAGTACAACCACACGTACTGAGTAGATATCATCGGCTAACTCAAAATAGAAGATAACACATATCAAGTAATATTATAAATCAACTATAAGCTCAACATGTAGCAACCACAAGTATTATAATCGTCAATAAATACCATCAAATTCATCCTTGAGGGCTCAAGCCTCAATACCATACTCATTTGGGAATTAAGTTCATTATGTTGAGTATATTATCATCTTTCGAGATTCATTATCTTTCTTCCTCTTGTGTCGGTACCTGACACTCCGATCCCCTACCGCTATGTGTCAGTACGTGACACTCCGATCCCCTATATGTATCGGAACGTGACACTCCGATCCCCTATATGTGTCGGTACGTGACACTCCGATCCCCTATATGTGTCGGTACGTGACACTCCGATCCCCTATATGTGTCGGTACGTGACACCTCCGATCCCCATATTGTGTCGGTACGTGACACTCCGATCCCCTATATCTATGTGTCGGTTCGTGACAACCGTCCCACTAATACTATGTGTCGGAACGTGACACTCCGATCCACTAATACTATGTGTCGGAACGTGACACTCCGATCCACTAAATTCATTCTATCCGTTCATCAAGCCTTCTCTATAACAAGGCATCATCAATCCCATCACTTTAGTTCATCAAGCCCTCTTTTATACCAAGGCATCATCATTAATATCGTAGATTAAAGTTTCTTTCAAGATTTGGGATTCAATGGTTTTCATCATGCTTGTTTTATCAAAATCACATAATCATATTCATGCAAGCATGCAATAAGTATATAGACAGGTTTACAATATCATCAACACATATTATTCACTATTAAGAGTTCACTACGAATATCGTAAAAACCATAACCTACCTCCACCGGAGACTAGTGATCAAGCAAGAATTCCAAAGCTTTGATATCCTTTTTCCCCTTGTTCGACTCTCTCTTCCAATCGATCAATCTCCCTCTCTCTTTTCTTTTGTTTTTGTTTTATTCCAACCCTCTTTTCTTTACCCTAATTATCATATAATTAAGAATAAAAGAGGACAATAAAACCCCCTAATTAACTTAAGGTTACCTCTTTTAACCCCTAAGTAATTAGACTTATTAATATTAACCCTCAATCTTTATAATTAAGGAAAGAATAGTCAAAAACGACCTTTAAAACGTGTGGAGAAATCCTATTCTGACTGGGATCTGCGTGACCTGTGACGGGCCGTCGTGTCTGCGACGGTCCGTCACGATGGCCGTCGCAACCTCCCAAATTCCAGGTGGTCTGTGACGGCCCGTCACCCCTGTGACGGTCCGTCCTGCACCTCCGTCCTGACGGTCAGAAACTCGTTTCTCGAACCAAATTCTCAAACGTTGAAGTGTTTTGCAATGGAAACTCACGACGGTTCGTCGTGTATGTGACGGCACGTCCTGCAGGTCCGTAACAATTTACAGAGAGTCGATTTTAGTATCCAATTTGAAGAATTCTAAGTGTCCTGGAACGGCACCTCCTCGACGGGCCGTCGTGACCACGACGGGCCGTCGTGACACTCGTCGTTCCAGCCAGTTTTTCCAGAAATGAACTCTGTTGCTCAAAACGACTAAACAGGTCGTTACAATGTTTTTTAATTACTTCTATAAAGACCCTAACATAATTAACCTAACCTAACCCTCATAATTGTCCAAACCCATATTGCTTCTCCATCTCTGCTCTTTCTCTTTCCCAAAGAAACCCCATTGAAGACCAACATAGAGGTGGGTTATAGGGTTGATAAGTATGATTTTTCTCCATCAACTTTCATCAATTAATAATGTATGATATTCTTTTCACCTTTGCGATCTCTTTCCCGAAAGGGTTCCTCCAAATTGATTTCAAAAAGTTGAGTTTTAAGTGGGTTTTCTTCCAATACGAAATTGATCTTGTGAATTTCTTTGTAAAATGATTTCTTTTGGTTATAATGAGTAGATTAACATTTATTATGGCTACATTATGCTAATTCTTTATTCATTTACCTAGTTTGTGGAAGGTGACATTATCCCCTTAACCCTAGGTTGTGATCTTGAATTAAATTATATAGTATTGATACAATTGTCTTGGTTGGTGTGTGATTTGCTATAATAGGTTGTTATTATGCCAATTATGATTACAATGTGAAATATTATAATCCAAATATTCTTGATCTTGATTAATTTACCTAAGTCTCTACTTCTAGGGTATGAACTAGAGATGAATTATTGTGTAGTGGTTTAGTTGACTTCATTATTATGTTGGTTACTATTTTGTGATGGTATTACACCCATTGTTGGGTTAAATTGGAGGGATGATGGTAAGACCTTGATGATAGAATTGTAAAGTAGATTTGTAAGTCTTGTGATTTATATGCTTTACTTCAATTATGATTACTTGTGATTAAGTGATGATCTTGTGTTGCAGTATACGTTATGTAAAAGTTTGATAGGGTTGGTATGATGTTTAATTGAAATATCTTGAACTGTCGATTGTGAGTTGTTGGCTAAGATGTAAATTTATAAGGATGATGATAACTTTCAAATTTGCCTCATTATGATGTGAGTATGTAAATGCGCTAACCTCACATGTCTTAATTCTAATGAAAGGATAATACTAATGCAATTCTTATTAAGCTATGATGATGATAATTATATAAGGGGGCCCTACATTAAGCTATGATGACAAATAAAGGTATTAAATACATTTCAAAAGGGGACTCTAGCTTAGCACCGAGTGAACTAGAGTGAGGAATGTGTACTCCCTTCCCACATAGGAAAGGTAGGTTCACTATTATACTCATGAGATTGGAGACTATAATGCATGTATTATAAATACGGACTCAAATATATCTACTAGTTCTTGAACGAGGTTGCCCCCATAAGATTACTAGCAAGTGGACCCATAAGTGATTTTATGTTTATGTATTCGTACTACCTTGGCCGGTAGTTTTACTTTCTTTGGTGTAGGGTTTCATGACACCGAATTTCATATTAGGTCCTGTGGTCTATGTCAGTTAAGGAAATATGTTACCAAAAGGTAAAATGAATTAAAGGAATGAGTTGTAACTAGGATGTCCTAAGGGGTTCAACTAAGACTAGGTAGGGGTATGAGACTCTACCTATACATTGCACTAGTTATCCTTGAAGGAAGTCTTGGAAGGATGTTCTTATGTATGTATATGCTTATAAATGTAAAAAAACATATATATGATGATCGTTCATGTTAATGATACTACATGATATTGGTTTCACTTACGAAAATTTGTTTGGTCTTTATTGCATAAGTATGATGTAAGTAATCTTAATGATATCCCATGTGAAGTTGGACATCGTTTATTGTTATTATTGATTTTACTTGATTAAGGTTATGGGGCTTTGTTTAGTCATTGCACTAGTATACTTAGTGAGGGTTTCATGAGTAATATTCTTATTTTTGTTAAAATGTTATGTACTCTTATACATGTTTGTTGATGTTATGACTTGATGTTAGAGTTTTCTTAATTATGTGTTGAATTATGTTCATATGCATGTTATCTTGACTAGACTTATTATGGTTGGTCGTATAATGTACATGCTTTGGACTTAATGAATATGTCTTATTTAGTGGTATGGTCTTGTTAAATGTGCGTAAGGCTTTTCAAAGTAAATTGCATACTTTATTGAAACGTCCCCCTTTAGTATGATTTTATCTTGTGTGTGCATATGGTCTCATAATTAGTATGTCTAACCCTATTTTCTCCCTTTTTCACCAACATTTTATGCTCCGGTCTTTGAAGATCCTATAATGACTACTGAAGGAAGACTTGAAATTCTCACTCTCCATGCTAGGTAGGTCCTCGCCGCTTCGAGGATAATGCCATTTTCTAGCTTCAGGTATTGATTAATATTCAAGAAAATACGTTCATTTCTTTTATTTGAGTATTAAAGATTTTGTAGACTATATGTGTCTTTTATTGTAATGGTGTATGGGCTATGCCCAATTGTTATAATTTTGCTTAGATGGTTATGAGATGTGACGTACGGTTTTAAGACAATGTATTATATTATATATTTATCTCAAACTTTTCCTATGTGTATGCGAGAGGTCTATGTAAAACTCATGATACATATAGGAAAAGTTTTCAATTTTCCGCATTTTTAACCTATCAATGTAAGCTAAGAGGCTAGTCTTAGTCCTCGATGAGGATGACGAGACTTGTTAAGTATAGGGGGTATTCCCTGGATATGACATATGTCATATGTATTCAAAGGTTTTAAAGAAGTTAGCTTTTATTGACCATGTTTTATGACATATGTTTTCTAACCTTTTCATATTATGTTTTAACTTGGTCAATTGCATGTCAATAAATATCCTCATTTAGCATGATTTAAATATTTTATGCATGTCTATCATTATGGGTACATTACTTTGTACTAAAGCATACTCTTGCCTACATTTTCTCAAAAGTAGTTCAGGTTTCTTAGTTTTGTGGCAATGGTTTGATAACGAGGATTCTGATCATTGGTTAGTCTTCATAATTTGAAGATGGACTTTTATTGTTCAATTTCTAATGTATTTATGTTTTTTGATATGATGTATGGGATAGGACCAATTTTATTCTATTGTATTAGATAGCTATTGAGATAATTTCTTGACGATTCCACTTCGTATCTATAAACGTTGGACATGAAATATTGTTTTACCTCTTTTTTATATTTCTTATGTTATAAATGCTAAGTTTGTTGCTTAGTGTCAATTGAGACTCTATATTCCATGTTACTTCTAGGGTGTATCCCTAGATTTACTACTTGAGTTGCCACATTTTACCCGTTGAATATCTTTGTTGAGTAAAGTCTTCCTCTATGTAGTAAATCACGCATGGGTTCGCTTGGGGACAACAATAATTCTCGACTGTTGTGGGCTCAGGGCAGGAACAACTTGGCATCAGAGCTTAAAGTTCATGTGTCCTAGGGTATCTATGAAGTCATTTTTGTGGAGTCTTATTGATGTGAAGCGAACCACATCTATAATTAAGAGGTTGCAATATTAAGGAATTACCTCAGTTATTTCATATTTATTTCATATGATAGAGTTAATATCCATAAAGGTTCCTTTAACTAGTGCTTGCGTGTATCTTTTAGGTATTCCCATGACAAAGAGTCCTCTCATTTCGTCCTGATAGGAGGAATATCGAGAAACAAGGGCTACCTAAGCACGAGAATTGCAACCTTTAAGAGAGGTTACTAATGTTGAGTTCCGTGAATCTATAGAGATGTTGAGCCAAGTTGTTGCCAACCAAGTCGTGCATGTATGAGAGAATCAACAAGAATGGCGGATATATCGAGATTCGTGAGTTCTTATGGATGAATCCTCTAAACTACATTGTTTTGAGTGTCATTGAGGATCCGAAAAAAGTTGTAGAGGAATTGTAGAAAGTGATTGAGGTTATGCATGTTCTTGATATTGAGTGAGTGGACCTAGATGCATACAAACTAAAGAGTGTTTGTAGAATTTTGTTTGAAAAATTAAATAATGGTAGAGTTGAGGATGTACCGATAATGAGCTGGGTTATGATTGAAAGTGTATTGATGGGGATTCTTTACCTGATAGATAAGAGAGGAAAAGGTAAGATAATCCTCACTATTAAGTATAATATGAGTGTTGATGAGTATAGAGTAAAGTTCACAAAACTTTCATGTTATATAACGGATATGGTTGCTTACAAAAGAAGTAAGACGAGTCATTTTGGTACCGGGTTAAATCATATGTCAAGTAAGAAAGGAAAGGCAATGGATATAGCAATACTGGTGATAAATGTGTAACAAGTTAAGGAAGGTAAACTTAGAGATAGGGAAGAGTTATGAAATAAAAAATATAAGACAACAAATAAGTCCGGAAAGCAAAAGAATAACACCAATCAGTCATCTTTTAATTATAAGTAAAAGGATCCGCATCATCGTATGTTATTTCATCTACACCAAGGAACAGAAGTGAGTTTAATCATAATTCACAAAATCTTGGAGCTAGACCTATGTAGTCTCAAGGTAGTGTTGCAAAAGGAGGTAATGAAATTCCTCCTTGTGCTATGTGTGGTAGGACCCACTAGAGGGTTTGTCATGATGGCTCCACCAGTTTCTCAGGTGTGGTTAGAACAATATCTTCATGATAGAATGCCCTAAGAATATTAGGTAATGGAAATGAGGCAATAGAGCTCAGTCTTCTTCAATTGATCCCCAAATTGAGGTGAACCTAAAGGAATTACTTAAGGGCTAGTAGAGAGCAAACCGCCTATACGCTATAACAAGTCACCAAGAGCAAGAGAATTCTCCAAAAATTTTCACTAGTATGATCAAAGTCTTTAGTTTTGATGTTTATGTTTTGCTATATCCAGTATTGAGTCTATATGTCGTGAATCCCTATGTTGTGATTAATTCTAATGTTCTTCTTGAGAAACTTCTTGATCCCTTAAGTGTTTCTACGCCTTTTTGGTGAGTCCATTCTAACTGAGTGATTTTATCGTAATTGTACCATTTCTCTCAATCACAAGAACATACCTTAGTCCATTGTAGAACTCTAGTTGTAAATTTTTAATTTCCTAATGAACCAGTTGTAGAGTTGATGAGTAGTTCAGCAGTGCCTAAGGGTCATTTTATTTTGGTATCTCAACGCAAGAAATTTAGTAACAATTGTGTCTATCACTAGTCATACTTAATGGCTCTAGTTTTGTGACAACGCATATTAGTCAGTTCTAATTGTTGGTGACTTTCTTGAAGTCTTTTCATATCATCTTTATGTAGTCCATCCTAAGAGTGAAATAGACTTCAATATATATATTCCTCTTCACACTCGCCTTATTTCTATTACGTCTTATAGAATGGCTCCAGCAGAGTTGAAAGAGTTTAAGGAGCAATTTGAAGATCTCCATGGGAAAAGTTTCATTCAACAAAGTTCTCATCTTAGGGTGTTCAATTCTTATAAGAAAGATGGTTCTTTTAGGAAGTGGATGGATTATCGTTAGTCGAATAAGGTTACTGTCAAGAATAAATATCCTTTTTCGAGAATTGATGATCTCTTTGATCAACTTCAGGGTTCCATTTTTCTTTCTAAGATATACTTAGAACTGTCTATAATCAATTGACGGTAAGACAAAGTGACATTCTTAAGACAACTTTTAAGATCCGTTACGATCATTATGAGTTTCCGGTCATCTCGTTTGATTTGACTAATGGCCCTGCATCATTCATGGACCTTAAAAACTAGAGTATTCAAGCCCTATTTAGATATATTTATTATTGTTTTCATTGATGACATTCTAATCTATAGGAGTAATGGAGGATCTAGCAAGTCATCTCAGAGTAGTTTTTCAAACTCTCTAGGAGAGAGAATTGTATGCTAAATTTTCTAAGTGTGAATTTTTTCTTGCTTCTATGGCATTCATAAGCTATAATATTTCTGGTGGTGGGATTCCAGTTGTCACTAAAAAGATAGAGGTAGTGCGGAACATTCCTAGACCAATGTCCCCAACTAAAAATTAGGAGTTTCTAGGGATTTGATTGTTCTTTTAGAAGGTTCCTCAAATTATTCTCATCTATTTCATCCGTATTCACTACGTTTACTTAGGAAATAATTCAGTTTCAATGGCCCGAAGCTTATGACAAAAGCTTTCAGGAAAGGAAAAAATTATTGACTACTGCCCAAAATAGACCTGTCAAGAGGGAACACAAGACTTTGTGCTATATTTTGATGCGTCTAGAATTGGATTGGGTTGTGTGTTGAAGCATCATGGAAAAGTTATAACTTCTTCTTCCGGACATCTTAAGATTCATGAGACGAATTACCAGAACCATGATCTAGAGTTGGCTTTTATAGTATTTATTTTAAAATAATGGTGACATTATATTGATACTCTTCATATGGATGTGTTCACCAATCATGAGAGACTTCAGCATATGTATAGTTTGAAATATTTTAATCTCTTATAAGGAGGTTGTTCGATTTACTCAGTGATTATGATATGCCTATTCTCTATCACCAAAGTAAGGATAATATTGTTGTTGATGTCGTGAACAGGTTGTCTATAGGTAGTGGTACCCATGTTGAGGAGGACATGAAAGAATTGGCAAAATATGTGCATAAACTTCCCTGATTAGGTGTTTTATTAAGAAATTCCAATAAAGGAGGAATAGTGGTGATGAATGGAACTATATTATCATTAATATTTGAAGTAAAAGAGAAGCAATACTAAAATCCTAACTTACTTGAATTAAGGGAAAAAGTTCATAAGCAAAAGTGATGGCTTTTGAAAAAAGGTAAATAGTGTATTGATGTATCAAGGTAGATTGTGTGTACCAAAGGTTGATGAATTCAAAAGGAGGATAATGGTGAAAGCTCATATTTCAATATATATTATCCATCCGTATTCCAAAAAGTTGTATCTTCACTTGTGAAAGGTTTCTTGATGGAGTATTATGAAGAGGACATTGCAGAGTTCATTGTTAAGTATAAAAATAGTAAATGATTAAAGGTAGACCACTAAAGACCTTATCTTACGTCTCAAAATATAGAGCTTTTGGAATGGAAGTGGGGCGTGATGAATATATGTTTTATTGCAGGTTTACTACTATGTCTCGAGAAGCATGATTCGATTTGGGTGATTATAGGTAGATAACAAATTCATCCCATTTCTTGCCCATAAAGACTACTTATTCAACAGAAGATTATGCTAGGTTATATATTCAAGAGGTAGTCAGACTTCATCGAGTTCAGGTGTCAATAATTTTGTATAGAGGTGCACTACTTACAGTGCAATTATGGAAGTCATTCTTGAAATGTTTTGGGTTAAAGCTGAATTTGAGTACTTCTTTTTATCTTGTTCTATCAGAGAGCACTATGAAGAATTTAGAAGATATGTTAAGACATTATTATTTCAAAGGAAATTTTGATGGTCACCTACCTATCATTGAGTTAATTATAACAATAGTTACCACTCTAGCAATGGCTCTGTATGAACTCTTTATGGGAGAAGATGCAGATCTCCTATGAGATGTTTTCAGGTTAGTAAGTTTGGGTTGATAGGACTAGAATTTTTTCATCAAGATATAAAGAATGTGAAGGTTATTCAAGAGAGATTAAGAATAACATAGAGTCGTATGAAATCCTATACATATGTTAGGACATGAGACTTTGAATTTGAAGTAAATGATTGGATATTTTTGAAGGCTTCATTCATGAATGGTGTTTTGAGATTTGGTAAGAATCAAAATCTTAGTCCTCGATGTATCGGTCCTTACAAGATATCAAAGAGGATTGGTGATCTAGCTTATGAGTTTGAGCAACCGCAAGAGTTAGCAGTAGTTCATCCAATGATTCACACATGCTCTATCGTTAACTTATAATACCTACTAAATATAATTGTATTAACGATAGATTATATTACGAGGACATCTCCGTTCATATTCTAGATCGTCAGATTAGCAAGATTAGAACAAAGGTGGTATAATCCGTCAATGTTCTATTGAGGAATTAATATTTTGATCAACCTACTTGGGAATCTGAGGAGGTTTTGAACAAGAAGTAGTCACAAATCTTTGAATCAAGAGAAATTCCAAATTAAGGTACTAATCATTTCTTTCACATTTGTTTTAAGTTGGCATGTTGTATTAACATTTTTGCTTTTTTCGTTTTTTGAGATGAATGTTAGATGTTACACCCTTATTCAAATTAGAGAAATATCATTCAAGGATGAATTTTCCCAGTGGAGGGATATTGTAACACCTTTCTATTTGAATGAACTAAAACTAGAAAGAATAAAATTTGAATATAAAAAATTTGAAAATTTTAGCAAGTTATGTTATGTATGTGTTTTGGATCAGCTTGAAACTACTATAACTCTTCGTATAATAATTTATGTGGTCTAAAAGTTTAAAATGAAGGGTTGTGGAATCTTATTTTCAACGCCAGTGAGTTTGCTAAACTTTGAGCTTGTATGAGGGAGATATGCCGATTTGTGTTGGGTTGTCCAGTAAATATAGTTAAGTAATTTAAGAGAGGTAATTTGGTATTTTATTTATCCTATAAGATATAATTCGTTTTTAGCAATTAATTAGGGGTCTAAAATATTTTCTTTAGTTTACGCAAATACAATATAAGCTAGGGTTTTTAGAATATACTTCAAGAAGAGAAAATTAGAGAAAAGAGGAGAAAGGTCAATATTCAATCGAGTTCTCGAGAATTTGTAGTTGATTTCGCCAAGTTTTTAATCCCTAAATGGTATGTAAATTAACATAACATTGGGTTTGTTCACCCACACACTAATCATGTAAATTTCAACAAAAAAATGTTATTCTAAAGTTGATGAAATTGATGTACTTAAGTTTTAACCAAAATTTTAAGTTTCCAGGTTCTTGAGGTATGCGCTTCTACAAACAAGTTGAGTTCCTCTAGATTTTATTGTGGCTTCATTGAATTCGTTCTAGGTTGTGATTTTTAAAGACATAGTTGATAAAACTACTTTCGGTGTTTGTTGAATCAAGTTTTGGAGAAGATTAAAAGATTAGTCAAATACTTGTGCCCAGTTCGCGTCACAGGATGCTAAGAGTTTAAGTCCCCGGGTAATACTCCCCTCTCCACGTCACGGAGAGGATAAAGAGTCCTCTGCTTCAAAAATAAATATGCAATCAAAAATTGAATTCTATAGCTGCGTCGCGGAGTCCATAAGGAGTCCTCTACCTCTAATATATTTATGCGACCAAAAAGTAAATTCTATATCTGCATCTCACTAATGTTCCTTAGATTGGACCTTTGCTTGTTCTCATTAACTATTATCTTAACCTTCATACATCATTGAGAGATCCTACATTCCAAATCAAAATCTTGAATCCATAATTTCTAATTCAAGATATTGTTAAGATTCAAGTATTGAGAGCTCTTCAAGTCATTTCAAAACTCTTTTATAATCGCTTTAAAAAAAAATTAAATACTAAAGAATTTAGTAAGAGAAAGAGTAGCGCTAAGTTCATTTTTTTTAAAAATGATATATGGCAACTAATTATTTACAAAAGTAAATATTTTCACATATAAGATTAAAGTAAACTCCGATTTCCGAAAGAGTATTCACGAGGAGTTTATGTATCATATCTTTAACAGATATATATTTTGATTGATACTCTAAAACAAAAGAAAAAAGTTATGTTTTTTAACATATGATCTAGTTATATTTCTGGAGTATTATCAGCACAGACATGGTAGAACTTTTGACGGACCTAGAAGTGTAAGGCATGATATTGGATTATCACATGGATCATATTGAAGGTTGTCGGTTAAAAAATCTCCCATAGAGTAGTTTTATGTCTTTATATATACAAACAGAATTTGTTCTAATAGATTCAGTTGTTATTTATTATGAATAGTCTTTTCGTTAATTGCATCTTATTTACTAATTTATAGTGAAATTAATTGAGTAAAGTTGAGGTGAGATATATGTTTCTTGCAGTTCCAGTTCAAAATTATGTTTTGTTTTACATTTTCCCTTGCATGCTTGTACATTTAATGTACTGATGTCATTTGGCTAACATCATTTTATGATTCACATACAGGTTTCCATGATGTGCATCCAACGTTTCGTTTATACAGTTGAGTATTTCATATTCATTTGGTAAACCTCCATGCTTTACGGAGGATCCCTTTTATATTGCTTTTTCATCCCAGTTGTTAGGATGATCAAGGGTATAGACCTGGCATAATTAATAGTAATAGAGGTTTTATAATTATATAGCTATTAGTCCATTAGTCTTGTTCATTTAAGTTGTTTTGATTATAGAACTTTAGTTTGCACATTAGGCAAGTTGAATGCTCTCATTTACAAGATTCTAGTTTATATTATAAATTTATCTTTGTTGAGTATAGTTTTCCACGAAGTAGTAAGCAAGGCCAATGGTTCTCGTGGGGTCAACTATGGTTCCCGAGTTTCATTCTCGCCCTTGGTGTAAGATCGGGTCGTATGACATATGATATTGATGTTCTATAGATAGGAGAGGTTGGGTTTCTATTTGCAACAACCTTTTCCCAAAACATTTGTGTCCCCAGAGGTTGATTAGCTAGTGGGTTAACTTAAGCTAGAAGTTCATTGTTCTACCATAAGCAAGTAGAACACCTTTTTTTTTTGGTGTTGGAGACATCAGGTGATCATGTTATAGATCACATGGTCTCTATGTCGGTTAAGGCTAACTACTCTCATTAATTACTAACTAAGGTTACTCATGGAGTATCTCTTATGAGTTTAAGGGTTTTAAAGATTAAGTTATCTTGCATAGACCATAATTTCTGACATATGTTTATTTTTTCATATGATGTTTAGCTTGGTCAATTTCATGTCATGAATGAATTGTCCCTTTTGAGGATGATTTAAATGTTTTATTTATTTCTATCATACTTGGTATATTGTTTTGTACTAACACATATTCTTTCCTACATTTTCTTAATAGTAGCATCCGAAAGACAAGTTTTGGATTCTCATGACTAGTATTTGAGTTCGCGGATTCCCAAGCTTTGGTGAGTATTACTGTAATTTGTTTCATGTATTTTTTTTTGAACTTGATGTATGGTCTAGGTAAAAATTCATTCAATTACTCTAGATGGCTTTGAAGAAACAAAGTGTCTAGTCTTTCACTTTTCATTTTATAAAATGTTATGGACTTGAACTATTATTTTAATGTTAATTTCATATTCTATGAAATCTAAGTGTTTTTTATGGAGTCCTTGAGGGTTATATATACAATGTTACATGTAGGGGGTACCCCCGAGCTGTGACATGTGGTCCGTGATTTATGTCCTAGTTAAAATAGAGAAGGTTTGAAAAAACGACACGACCAATGTACTAATGGTAAGACAAAGTTCAGTGGTCAAGGTCCTGTGGTCCAAAAGCCTAGAAGACCCCTATATGCCATAACAATAGAATATCTGCCATACCACTATCCGTCGGTCAAGTGGCATCGATTGTGGGATCGACAGTTAATTTTAGTGGTAGTTAGGTCTTTTCCTAATTAATCTAGATTAATACTATATTCTTTAATCATATTTCTATGACCCCTATATATGTATTTTAACCCCTAAATTTTCCAATAGAATCATTCACTCAATACACCAAAAAAAAAATTGTCTGACATATTTATCTCTCTAGTATATGAAGAAGATCAAAAAGAAAATGAAGAAGGGAAAAAAGATTAAGAAGGAGGAGGAGGAGGAGAAGTAGGAGGAGGTGGAGGAGAAGGACAAGGATAAGGAGAAGGAGGAGGAGGAGGAGAAGGATAAGAATGAGGAAAAGACGGAGGAGTAGAAGAAGGAGGAGAGAATGAGGGGGATGAGAAGAATAAGAAAATGAGTAGGAGTAGGAGTAGGAAGAGGAGTAGGAGTAGGAGGATTTGGAAGAGGAAGAGAAGGATTTAACCTAGGGTTTCAAGTGTAGTCATTATTCCACCATTTAAGACAAGAAATATTCTTATAGGTATGATAGTATTCATCCATGGATTCCTCCCATTCATGAAGTTCTCAAATTCTCCTATCTTAAAAGAGTAAAATTCCCCATTTAAGTGAGGGTTTTCTTCAATAGTCATCGGTTCTTTTGATTACTTACTTATGTTATTGAATTATGATGTTGTGATATGGGTTTTGAATTAGGAAGGAGCTTTTGATATTATGCATGTTCTTATGAAATCAATGTAATTATTTTATGGATTCTTTGACAGTAAAGTATAAATTATGATGATGATGTTGTTTTTGTGTTTTATGGATTTCTTTTTAACACATGAAAGCATGATCTGAAAGGTTTTCTGACATAGTAAGAATTCTAAGGTTGAAAGGGCTTATCAACTTATTGAATAAACGATAAAGACTTATCCTAATGAAATCTACCTTCTATTTGATACATTATTCTACCTTTTCATCGATTTCTTAAATTGGCAAGATGACATGCCCTTCAATTGCTAATAAGAATTAGTAAAAATCACTCTTCTATGGGATATAAAAGTAGCACCGAGAGAATATTGAAATGTAAGGTTTATCCTTACTAGAGGTTGGGTTTCTACAAGAAATTTCCTTATCCCTTGTCTATATGCCCCCATATTATGATTATCTAGGTAATGCAGTTAATCTAGAAAGAATGATTTTTACCTTGGCAAGTAGGACAACCTTTTAAAATGTAGGAGCAACTAGGGGATCAATTCATAGCTCACATGGTCTCTATGTTTTCTAAAGCTAATTCCCCACATAACAACGAACTATGGTTACCTCAAGAAGTATTTCATATGTTTTCCAAGGTTTTTAAGATGTTAATATTATTATTGACCATGCTTTATGACATGTTTTCGAATCTTCGTATATTATGTTTTAGCTTGATCAATTGCGTGTCATGAAGTGTACTCATTTAGGATGAATTAAATGTTTTATGCATTTTTATCATTCTTCCAGTATTATTTGTAAGAACATATACTCTTTCCTACATTTCCCTAAATGTAGGCTCTGACATTTAGGTTTCCTAGTTTGGTGGTTAGTGGTTGATTACGAGGTTTTTGATTTTGGGTGAATCCTCATGCTTTTCAGGCAATATTTTCATTGTTTTAGTGCTTCTTATATTTCAGTTTTTGGAAATGATGCATGTGCTGAGTCCTAATTTCATATTATTTAGTAGATGTACATCAAGACAAAGTGTTTAGATTTCAACTGTACTAGAAAACTTTGGACATGAAATGTTGTTTTACTTCTTTTGTTCTATTTATTATTTTTTGAATTCCATGTGGCTTGTGTAGGGTGTTTCGGGGTCCTATACGGCAAGTTACATCTATAGTGTACTCCTAGGTCGTGACACAACTAAACAAGTAAAAGATGTGCTCATCCCACATCCTTTAATGTTTCAAGTATGAAATTATAATGTCACTAACAATTCATAATTATTAAAGATTTGTAAATCAAGTTATCCAGGATTTACGACTCCTGTTAAAACTCTTTTAGATTAGTACCAAGTCAAAATAGTTTTTGCCATGAATGATCATGATGTAACAATGCAACAACCGCAATCTTACCACAAAACATTGGTGAATAAAAAACAAATGCAATAAATGTCATCACCACCATTCAAATAAGCAAGTCATACTGAGACAAATATAAATATGACCATGCTACTAAGGTGGAGAATTCTAACCTTAGATCAAACAAGTCCTCAGACATGGACATGGGAAAATAATAATAATAATATCTCAAAGGATCATAACAATCATACAATTAAACAACAAAATAATGGATCAATAAGAACTTCCAAATAAAAGAAGGGGGACAAAAACTCAAGTAACGACGCCCTACCCCACGTTTATAACTGAGCACAACTAGTCATTAATGGTATAGAGTAGTTTTTTACCTTCTTGTTTGAATCCCATGATATTCCTACTTTAGTGTGTCCTATTTGAATCAATTCTAGGCCTTCATATTGTAAATTTTCTCGATTGAAAATTATTTAGCGCGTATTATCGAATCTATGATTGTGTGTAGCTTATTCAACCTCCAAGGATCAAAGTCTTTATCATTTATCATTGACAGGGCCTATTTTTGTTTTCAAGAAATAAGTGTAGAACCTCCGAATAAATCAATGTGATATTAGCATTTGCCCTTAGTTTTTATTTAGATTAAATCGTTTCATTTGCCCCATTCATAATCTTGTTTGTATTTTATTACTTAGAGTGCCATCTAGTTTGGCATAGTCTAAATTTACTTCCTCCATCCCATTTTATGTGAGATAGTTTGACTCATCACGGAGTTTAAAAAAGAAAGGATGAATTTTGAAAGTTGTGGTCTAGAATGAATGGTAAGAAATTTGTGGCTGTAAAATAAAAATTTTATATTTATTAATTGATGTAGAAATGTGTCATTATTTTTGGAAACTAATTAAAAAAGAAAGTAAATCCCATAAATTTTGACAGGGAGTATTTTTGTTTATATTTCCTTATGATTGTAAACAGAGTTAGGTTGAATAAAAATGTTGTCATTAAGTGATATGCTTAATATAGATCCATCATTGCCTCCATCATCTTTTTCTTTTGGTATGATAGGATTGCTCTTTCTCTCTTTATATTCTAAACTATGCTAATTACTGATTGCTTGTTCATCATAACGTGAGCTTCTCTGAATGTATCATTGGTTATGCTTTTAAATTTTATTGTGGTATATATGAATATGTCTTCAAAGTTTCTCGTGCTTCGATTTTATGTAGATATCGACTTTCTGTTTACTTGTGGGTGCGCATCATGAAGAAAGATATTTGATATGTCTAGTAATTATTTATAACTTGAATATACTAACTTTTAGGACTTAATATTGAATTCATAGTGACTTCTATTTTTTTTCTTGTAGATTCCAACTTATTTTATTTGTTTTCATAGCTCCTATTTATTACGTTGCTATTCCCTTTGATGCATTCATTATATTGTTATTAGTTACTCTATATTGAGATATGGATTGGCGATTTTATCATTGGGTACTAATTCTTATTCTTATTTTGTTGTATGTGACCCGACTCCACGCTCAAGTCTTATCTCCTCTCTTTTTATTTCCTCGTTTGGACAAATACCCAATATTACCCTTTTATTGACAGCCTGAAAAAGGAGATGATGAACAGGTTTTTGAGAGGCGTAAATTGTGTACAGATACTGCATACAATAGTATACACTAATCTACTTGTTAAGAAGGCTGATATACAGGTCCAACTAAGAATATACAGGCGTTGGGAAGTAAAATTATATTGTATTCACTTTGTATATAATCCAATATACAAGAAATAAGGATGAATATATCCTATTTATAGTTGTATACATTGAACGCATACTAGATTTTCAAGTAAAAAGAGTCCAAAGCCCAAAGGGTAATTCTAGCAGTCAAGACGAAAAAATGCCTGAAAATCCCAATGAAATCACCAACCACTGATTTTGATTTAAATGGGTCAAAGTCCATTATTATGAAAAATAGTTAGAGGTAGGATTGGATTGGCGAAAGCCCAAATTAGATTTTCTTCCCTTATTGTTATTATTTGTTAGGAAAATTTTCAAAATGTCAATATTTTAACATTTAAGATGTTTCATTAGAAACACTTTCAATATTTAGTAATAATGACAAAATGTTAGTTTGTTATACATCTTATTTATGCTTTTATTATTTGTTTTAGTTAAAGAATACACTTTTTATATAATAGATTGGAGTAATTTAGGGGAGGGGATTTTTTTTTAAAAAAATGAACATATGCTTAAAAGTCTCATAAGTTACAATTTATAAAAATGCATCAACGTCTATCTCATTCTACTTCTTTCACAATGTTCTATGAAGCACATCTTTCACCATTGTTGTAAAAAAAATTCAATATCCAATTTTCTTAATCTTTTTTATTTCTTAACACTTTTATTAACCAAAAAAAATTAATTTTCACTAATTATTGTTACGAAAACTGCATAACTAAAGAAGTATCACATCTATAGATTTTCAATATCCAATTTTCACTAATTACTGTTATGAAAATCACAGAATTAAAAAATTCAAACATGTATGTCAAATAAATATATATTTATTTAAGAAACATCTTTGTGTTCGTATTTTTTTCAAAATTTATTTCTCTTCAGAATTTATTCCTTTCCCGATGTCGTATTGATTTCGATATGTTTATTATTCTATTTGTATCCATTGTAGTTTTTATATTCTATTTTGGATAATGGTGTATAAAACATTAAAATGATATGATGGATAAGTGAAAATGAAATACAAAATTGAAAAAGAATACGACAATATTTGTTGCAATCATTCTAAAATAAAATAAATAATAGTTACTTACCTTTGAGATGAATATAATTAGGAATAAATAAGATTTTTAAAATATGCAACATGAGAATTTGAATTAGTACAAATATAGTAGCATGCATAGTGATTTGAATAGGAATTGAGAAATGATACAAAAATATGTAGAAAAAAATGTAAAATCAAAAATAAATATAGAAAAGTTGTTTTCCTATAAATAAAAAACATCACTAGATAACATACCTTTTGGATAAATACAAATTAGGGACAAGTACATAATTTATTTACTATGCAACATGAGATTTTTAACAAATACAAATATTGATAGCACATGGGGATTTGAATACAAATAAGAAGGAATACCAATTCCAAAAAGAACTATAAATACAAAACAAACTAATAGAGAATTGTTCGTCTCTACTTGGTCTTAACAAGTTTTCAAAATCTTCTACACCATATTTTTTTCCTTTTTCATCTTAGATTCGACTATGAGAGAGTATTTTATGTTCTTCAAACCCTAAACAAAAAAATTGGTCAATTTAATACTTAATTACAAAACAATATTTTTTTTTCTTTTTTTTTTTAAAAATAGTAAACAAACCAAAATCGGATGAAGATGCATACCTTAATAAAAAATTATTGATTTGAA